>CM030374.1:14095859-14458952 GCA_003604175.2 Clonorchis sinensis
TGAACGACGAGAATAAAATCGACCCGGGAAACTTGGGCGAAAGCCTCTATCCTGTGTATCAGTCCGTGAATCCGTGAATGAGGTGTAGGCAGGCTTCCCGGTTCCTTACCATGCAGGGTCGCGCTGAAGCCTGATGCCAGGTAATGTGTATTTGGAGATGCAGGTGCATTTTCCAGGTATGTGGGTGAGAGCGAGTTATGACTTACATTATAATAACGATACTGATAATATTTATTCTCCTCCAGTAGACGGCATGCCGTCAAGCGTGATCATACGCTTACGGTCTGAGTAAAGCATGACCGAGAGGTCTGCGGGTATTAGGGATTGCGCGAAAAAGAAGAAAATATCATAAGCAGTGGGCAATATCCCATGTAAACTTGACCATGCCTAAACCGGCATGGGAAAGGAAACACAGCTACCAGGATCGTGTCTCACTTTCGGGGTATCGTATCAAGCTGGGACAAGATCAGATCATTGATATTTGAAGGTGGCGGGCAAAAACAGAACAAGAGGGGGCAAAAAAAGGAGGCATCTTGCCTGACGCGTGATAAAAAACTTCAAATTGTGAAAAATGAACCAAAAGAAAAGTTTTGGTGCGAGCGCTGGATAGTCACGATATGACCCGTCTAAAACTACCGATGAGACCTCTTCGACCTTGGACTGTTGGGCCTATGGCCATTGGATGATGAAGTGGAGGAATTAGCAATACCAATAAATGGTAGCAGGAATCTCATGGTCACGGCGTACACTGAAACTGTACAGACGCCGGGGTCGCCGCTAGAGTGGAGTATAGTGCAAAATTTCTTTTAGGGAGAGAGGTGGTGCTTAATTCCTGCAACGGTTCCGACGATCTGCAAGATTAGCCATGTGGCTACCAGTATAAATCATACCGTTACAGTTATGTTGCCGTTGTTAGCCGTGGAAAACCTTTGGAAGCAGTTACATTACCGCACACTAATTACCCGAGGAAACCGTTTTTCACGGTCATTTTACTATAAAATCGGTTATTAAGTGGGTAACTAACTGTCAGGTAACCAAGAACTAGGTTATAGCGCTGTTGTTAAAAGTCGCTGTAACCGTAAAATGCGGTTATTTCGTGGCTACGTGTACGGCGAAAACGCCAGTGCAGTGTGGTTAAATAAGCCTAACAACAGGGGAGTACGGTTATATGGTTTTTATCTCACCGTTATTGGACGTCGAAAGGCGGTTAAATGACCGTTTTTTAAGTGTCCATTGACCAGCATAGGCAATGTTTCGACGGTTATAGAACCATCCAATACCGGCAAAAAGATTATCTGACGGCTATTAAACCCTCCAAAAATCAGCAAACACGGACATTCAACGGTTATTGGTTGGTAATATAACACAAAAAACGCGGTTCTCGATTGGTTGCTTAACCTCTAGATAACCCCACAAAACGGTTGTAGTGCGGTTCCGTCGGTGCAAATAACCACCAGTTAACCGTACTTGGTGGCTATTAGGCGGATATATAGCTGTCATTTAACTGGAAATCTCGGTTTTTGGACTGCGCGGGCTGCTAGGGTCGGTCCTTAGTTTACTGTTCCACTGAGTTGAACAAGGAATGCACTCAGGATCCCTGTACATTACATTCAGGATGAAATCACTCGACGGACGTTTTCAGCATCAACGCTATACCTCACATTTGATACTGGTTTTGACTGCACCGTGCCCCATAGACGAAAAGTGATTGGAAAACCCCCATTATAACACCTATAGTGCATCTGTCTTAATGCGTCTGGGGGAAGCCTCAAACTGATGGGAAATATGAATTTTTCTGTAACGTTCAGTGCCATTCGCTATCTCACCAACCACAGTGGCCTTGACCTCCTAGGCCCGGATCGCATTGCTCTAGCCTCATTTCCTGGAATAGTCCCCCAATACCGTTTGCGACTTCGGCCAAGGCAAGCACCTGCACACAAATCGTCTTGCCGCATGCAGTTGGACACGGCTACGACCAATGAGCCCAACTCAAATATGATTGTTCCGGAGGCGGGCTGCTTCCTTGTCTACCATCTATGCCAGCTATGATTGGTCAAAAACGTAGGTCCAACAGTCGCCCATGCATTAGTAACCTCTGGATGCCAGTTTCGAATATCCAGTCCAGAGGTTCCCGGATTTCTTGGATGTTGCCGTTGCAACTCCTAATATCGCGCATTGTACAGGGTTTGCTTACCTGCTTTTGGGCTTTTATTATGCCTTGTTTACCACTGGCGGTTCTCCTGTATGGGTTGATCGGGCTGAGAACAGAGCTGCGGTTACGGTTTTTGAGACTGCCACCACTGTTAGTCTATGACAAGCATGGCGGTGTTTATATGACGGCGTGTTTCGGAAATATAGTCAATAAATCCCTGCCATGATATTTTTTTGCTCGCTACCAGATAAGTTCAGTCGTCGCACTAGTGTTCAAGCCAACTGTTGAAACCAGGATTCACGGATTGATGCGCAAGATCGAGGGCATGGACTAAACTTCTTGTGGTTCAGCGGCTGTCGTTTGCCTGAATGGCAGAGGTGAAAAAAGGGTGCCACTGCTCTTTAAGTTCCCAACGCGGGCAGTACGCTTGCCGGCGCGGGAACTCACAACATGGGGTCTAGACGTGCTTTGAACAACCGTCAGCACCATTTCTTCGAGCTGAGGAAAATTGTTGTCCAATAAAGCTATGCCCTGAGCGGGAGAATCTTCTCAGCGTGTCCCCGCCGTGTATTAGTTTGGTTGACGCTGAAAACCCGGCTGGCCAAACTTTATTTAACCAGGGCATAAGTAAGTATTAGGTTGGCTCGGAGGCGGCAATACTCCAGGAAAAATGGGTAGGCACTGCGAGACACGTTTCATGCTCAAAGGATTTATGCCCAACAACCATTTTCGTAGCAGCTCTTTGGACGCTCTCAATAAGGGCTGCGTCCTTCGTGCGTCCTGAGTAGACAGCTTGGTTGGCATATTCAAGTATTGTTCTGAGGCAGGCCCCATAGCGTTTCTGGAAGTCCATGCTAGTAAAACGAGAAAAGATGCACCGAATGATTCGTAAAACAACGAAATCATTTTGAGCCGGTTTTTAATGGTGAAGTATGAAGCACACGTTTGATGAGAGCCAGATACAGAAGTACTCCTGGGCATTCACCTTCGTAATGTCTCTTGGGCGATTCTCACAGTGTACAAAAAAGTCGTTCGCTGGGTCTCCTCAAAATAGCCTAAGGACGCGCTTTTCATGATTCAGAGGAAGGTGCCCATCGAGTGATCATTGCGTTGCAGCGTCCACATCCATTTGAAAGGCTTCGCGTCAGAACTCTAAGATTTCAAGTCGTCCACAAGAAGGAGACATGAACTTGAAAGCACATCTAGAGGTGCCCCTAAAACGCGGCTTTGAGTAATTTCAATGGACACCAGTGCCCAAGAGGGATAGATTAAACCCAGTTTTACTCGAAATTTTTAATTCGAGAAAAAGCACAAATGCAGCGTAGAATTCCCTATTGAAGCAAATACGGCTCGAACTTTTGGAGCAGCAAGACGTGTGAGACTCGATCGGACATTCGAGAAGCTGCAAAATATGACGTCCGATATGAGCCCTTCGTTTTTAGCTTGGTTAAAGCTCTCCATAGATACGAGCACTTTGGTCACACAAGGACTGTTGAGGGGGCTTCCATTTTGCGCTAGGGATACTGAGTTTTTGGTACTGAGGTCATTTAAATGGCTCGCTTCAGAACGCGTCCCATCACCTTGCACAGTGTGCTAATGAAGCTCATGGGCTTGCAACCGCCAGGCGATAAGCGATCACACCAATGTGAGCGGCGTTTTCGGGATCTTTCCATTGAACTCATCTGGCCCCAACACTGTGAATGGGGTTTTGTGCAAGAGTCAACGGGGATCCTCGTCCTTGAATGCCAAGAGGGTTAGAGGCCATACGTGGGCATGTCTTGTCAAGATTGGATGTGGCGAGGTAGTTGGGACAAGATACAGGCCTCTGAAGACCTCTGTAGGTCTATGCAGACCCCAGATGCTACCACTGGGTCACTTGCTTTTTCCGTTTTTATCCCTAAAGAGGAGGCCGGTTGGCCCATTTTTTCGGCGCTTTTTTGTTTACTCAAACGCGGTTATATGGTGAATCGTTTTTGCGTATTCCGTTGCCTCAGTATTTTACAAAAGACCGGATTACCTGCGTCTGCACGGGTTGGAACTGGTTTCCAGAAGACTCCAAATCATTTTGGATAGCTTTTGGTCCACTCAGCCGCTCAGTAGTCGTCGACAAAATGCGAATTTTGCAAAACGGTGAGGTGCTAAAGATTGTCACTCCATAATTACGAATGTCTGTGTCCTGTGGGTTATCCTACAAGGTCTCGGGATGACTGACCCGTTTAAGTAAGGGAATGTTCAAGGGCATACATCACATCGAATTAGAAGAAGATGCATAATTTTAACAGGGTGTCGCGACTTGAGGTAAATTGCGAATCCACCACAACGGGCGGATTTGACAGGTAGTTCTGCGGCCCTGATAATTTATGGAACCTGCTAGAGCAAACGTTGTTCCGGTGGACGCAAAATACGACGGAGTTCCACTCCTGGTACCAAATTTGGTCTTGTAGATACTAAACGGAAGAAGTAGAGTAAATTTTTGGGCCATATGAATAGCTGTTCCGAGTAACTGCTGCTGCAGAAACAATTATTATATCCAGAACCTTGTGCTAGATATCATGAACTTGCAGCTGCAGATGATAATGAACTCTGGCCGCAGATTGATCTACTTGTCATTTTTGGTAGCAGCGTGGAAGTATTAAGGTCGGTGGGTCCTAATCAAGTAGCCACATGGGAAACACGTCGATCATACCGGACAGCTGAACGAAACTAGCCGACGCGTACGACTGGCATGCGGCTAGGTTCCACGGTATCTACTCAAATGGCCAACATGTTCCCATCCATCCCTACCAGGAAGTGTCGAAGGCACAAATTGCATGAGATGAAAACTTCAATTTTATTGGTGTTTTTGGCTAGTACATATGTCCTGCCGGAAAGCGTATGGCCTTGGTGCGCAGTGCTCATTGGGCTAGCGACGTCCTGAAGTAAGAGGAAGAATAACGCTAGGTTACCGAAATACCACTGGGTCAGGCGGCTTGCAAACTAGGAGGAATTCTTACACCAGGAAGGGAGCACTTCAGCGGCGACAATCTTGTTGAGGCTTGTTCACACACCATATCAACGACCGATTCATATTGTGTCATTTCTTGTAACTTGGTGCTCATTGACTATTAGACCTGAAGAAGTAAGGAAGTTATCTGAAATCTATCATATCTCATGAACGACCGAACAGTCTGGAAGTGATGGGCCATGTATGAGTCACAGGAAATAATCGTGGCCTCTATCGTCTAACTGGCGCTCCACAGCATTACTTCTAGTATTATGCCATTAATTCATGGCTGTCGATTACCTCCTCCAAAATAAGGATTTACATAGACCTCTGGGGCATATAGTGCTGGGATTCTGTGCTTCGGTCCAGGTCAACATCCTAAAAGGCCTTCTTCGCGGGTCCTCTTCTGAAAGGGCCGGTGACTGGGCGCCAAAAATAAATTATTCTTCTACGATCCCACCCTTTGGAGAATCTTGAAGAGCATCTCTGCAAAGAGGGCAAGACTCATTCTTACAACGGTTGACGTGCTGTTGCGTCCCATTGGTTATTGTTATTAGTTGGCCGGTCACAAATCACACAACAGCCATGGTTCCTGTCGCTAGACCGCCAACTGGACTGAGGTGGAATATATTCGACCAACGACAACCGGTCTTTATGGGCGAGTGTGGGACCTTGGCACAGCGGGATTTGCCTCTGAACAATCAACTGATTAATAAAGGCAATGGCCCTCTTGGATTTCAGCCCCGGATTTTTATGCACCACTCAGTTCAGCCGTCTGCGCAGGTTGTGTTGGCAGTTTAAAAGGCACATCTTGTTCCGGCAAGTTTTAATCCGACAGCCACCGTCGGTGGATGGAAAGGTAGCCAAAAACACTTATTCCAACTTAGAACCGACTGGTCTGTGAGTGAGAAAACCAAGTGGATCCAAGGTAGCTACATCGCTTGGTAGAAGGGGTATGTGCATTTACCTGCACAGATGTCAACCTTCTGGGAGCAGCTGGGTGTTCGCAACATGACCTATAAGCAGGATAACTTTGATTGGTCTCGCCTTGTTTGTTCCAGCACATTGACGGTGCAGCCTTCAGGGCCGCGGATTTAAGTGCCTCAAAACCAGGAAACACGCATAACAACTCATTCGGCAGACAACATTCAGAACACAGTCGTCGCCTTCTAGCATTTCCCGTTGGTCGCATTGGTATGACGTACGCATCTCATATTCTCGCAGGAGCCACTCGGCGTGCCAAGAGACCCTTTTTATTGCATGTGCTTGTGTATCTGAGTGATGCAGGTGATTGTTTGCCTTTTCCAGACGGTTGTGGGTAGCATCACCAAAATGGACCGTTTCACTTGCGGTGGACGCGCAACCAGCGGGCCATAGGGTAGCTAACAAATGGGGGTCCCGTGTGGTGCAGCATTTGCCGATCTTGTCAAAATCTGTGTGCTTGTATTATAATGAACGAAAACCTAACTTAGGACACTGTCCATGCAAGACACAGAGGAATATGTGCCGGCTGTTCGCAGTGTCTGTGATCAGGAATCCGTGGATGTTACGTGATATACAATGCTTCTTATCAGTTTTTCAAATATGGAGGTAGCACAGCATGACATCGACGCTGAACACTACTCTCGCTGCCCGCATTTGTGCTGCCAGTTTGTCCATCACAAAAGTCTTCGCACGATACTGTTCGCTCATCATTTCGTTAAAGAAGCCGGGTAGTTTACGCATGAGAGCAAACTCTTTGCTTTCCAAGAAGGCATACATAACCGGACGTCTGATATTCCTGCCAATGGTGATCAAGAAGGTGTAGAGCTTGCGCTTTCAGGCCAAATCTGCTTGTCGCGTGTGTTTTATCGACAGTTATGACATCCAAAAAGCGCCGGAGTAGCGCTATCCGTTGCCATCTTGTGAAGCATGTGTGGCCGTTGAGGCTGTCTCCGGACTCCAACACAAGCACATCCTGACTCGCGAAGCTTTGCCTGATCCAAATGTATATCATCTGCCGCAATAAAACTCAACCATCCGTCACTTACGCAACACAGATGGCTGACAATTCTGGTGGTATTTGCGTATATCCTTGCCAAATTCATCGGCTAGAGACTGCCGCGATTCACATAACAACGTTCTATACTTCAGAAGGGCCCTGAAGTTGCTCAACTCCTCTACTGTTAGCCGCTGATTTATCGAAAGTTATACAAATGCTTGTAAACCTTATGGTTTTGTTTTTAACAACAAGAGGTAACTACCGGAAGATTTCTGCGACTACTTAAACAAACCGAACTAGACAGCCGGTGCTACGTGCACTGTTTGTAAAAAGCATCAGCGCCCAACTAAGTAGCTTATCCGGATCATTCGAATTCACCTTAATTTTGCTGACTGTCTGCCGCCTCCTGACGCAAAATAGAGCTGGTGCTTTGATTACGCTGCACGCACGAATATTACGTAGTCATTTTTCATGTATTCATTTAACGCTTTCTCAAATACCGTGAAGGGTGAAGATCGTGTAGAAGGCGATGTCTCAATAAAGTTGCCTGAAGCCATATATGAAAACGTGGCATTGCATTTTTAGAACTGAATTTAGCACCAAATGTTAAGAAAGAAGACGAGATTAAATAAAGCACAGTATGGCAAAACTAACTCAGAGTATGGCGCTTTTGAAGTGAGCATACACACAACGAAATGCCGCAATTTTGCGTAAACAGTTTATCGCAAAGCTTAAGGTTTCAGAGAAACGAGCACCTGCCGGCTAGGGAGCAGCTTTCGACTGTGCGTTTATTTCTCTGGGACGAGCACTGCGTATGAATTTTCTGGATAATGTCCCGGTATGTCTTCTCCAAGGAGGCTGACCCTAGTTGAGTTGGTCGAGGAAAGCGTGCGCTCTTGCTATATATTGTTCCCAGCAATCGTTTCGACAACGTCGAGTTACGCGCAAAACCCCAAAAGCCAAATCGTTCAACTGGAAGTTTATCTACAAATGCGGTACCACAAATACAATAATGAAACAAATGAAACAAAAATTTAAAAACCCCAAATTGTGGGACTACGCCGGCTTCTGTACACCGGTTTAGGAACTGCTAAGTTTTAACGGATCCCAAAGTCCACACCGACGCCGCTCAGTATTTGCACAATGGGATTGATTTCTCGAAAGCTGCGACGTTTTCAGAGTTGCCACTTCATAGTGTAGACTGTCCATGTATAAGGTGTATGTTCGTGTATTATTGCGGAATCTCTACATTGGTGATTTGTTTAAGTGAGCGAATCTTCAAGGTTAGTAAACACCACCGACTGTGAATATGCTGCCTAATGAAATAAGAAATTGCGAATTGCACAAAAAGTCACTCACTTACAATGCATGGAAGTTTCAGCTAGTTTTGCAGCTGAAATAATCCTCTGAACACTCAAGAATGCGCATGGTCCTTGTGGATGCAAAATATGCGGTGTTGCCATTCCTCTAAACAATTTTTGCTCGATAATTGCTGGTACAAGTTAAAATTGCGTAGGCCGCGTTTATTATCGGCGAAAAATCGTGCAATTTTGTTGTTGAACAACAGGGTCATCCGTTTAGCCTTCGAATTATGCTAGGAAGACCATGATGTTGATCGATAAGCTGACGCACGACTAACATGCGGCTAGTGGTCCACCATGCCTAATCAACTAGCCATGAACCTACGTCGATCATAGCGGACAGCCGAACGAACCCAGCTGACGCACTGACACGCGACTAACATGCTACAAACGATTCTAGCTGCCGGAGCGCGCACGTCCGTTTCCACCGGGAAAAGATCCAGAAGAGACAACATAAAATTTGTATTTGTCGTTTAGATGAGTACATATGTTCTGCGAGGACACGCATAGACTTCTTCTTGAAGAGCGTTTACTTGACCATTGGCGACCTGAAATGAGAGCAAGGTATAAGCTAGGTTATCGATATATATGATCATGAGCAGACGGCTGACAAACTGGGAGAAATGCTTACCCCAAAATTGAGGCACTTCAGCTACTATGATATCATAGAGGCTTGCTTACATAACGCCATCTTCAGTGACTAGTTCGCATGCCTACTTACCGTATTCATCAAGAAATCCGAGACTTACATGAAATGCACGGGGCCTCATTAACAGACGAACTCTCTGAAGTCGATAGGTTACATCAAGTCATCTTCGTCTCTTTAATCCAACTGGCGCTCTACAGCGTTAGTCGTAGTAGTCAGAAATGTACTCACGGCTGTTGAGTAGTTCTTCCTTGGACCCGAAAAACGGGCACACACAGACTTCCGAGACACACTGAGCTGGGATTCTGCGCTTCGGTCCAAGTCAACATCATAAGACGCTCTCTTTGCGGACCGGGTGGCAAGCACACCTTTGCGTTTTTGGACGGGCCGGAAGCTAAGAAGCAAGAGTAGATTATTATTCTGTGGACTCACCTTTAGGGCAAGCCTGAAGAGCATCACCGCACAGCGGGCAAGCTTCACCATAACAGTCGGCGTGATATGATACGCGATCCGTTGCACACCAGCGGTCACTGGTAGTAGTTGGTCGGTCACAGAGCACAAAAGCCCAAGTCTGTGTCCCTAGACCGCCACCTGGGTTGGGGTGCAGTATCCTCGACCACAGACGGCAGGCCACCAGTTGCAGAATTTGAGCCTTGACGAAGCAGGATTTGCCCATGACAATCAGTTGCTTAAAGCTGGCTGTGGCATTTCTGGGTTCCAGCCCCTGAAGCTTATCCATCACTCGGTTCATTTGTTTACGGAGGGCGTCACAAGCTGTCGGCGGTGGCCTCGAAACAAGTGTAAGAAATACACCTTTTTCCGGTAGGTTGTCATCGTTGGTGGATTGGGAAGCAAGCTAGGAAAAGTTTTATGAAGAACTGTTCTTACTGCTTGGAACCGCTTGATCTCTAAGGACAGAAAACAAATGTACGCACGGCGGCCATCGCCTGATAGAACGGGCATGTGCATTCATCAGCACAGGTGCCAACCGTCTGGGAGGATCTGGGTGATCGGACCACAAACTGTAAGTTAGTTAACGTAGCTTGACCTCACCTTGTTTGTGCCAACACTGTCATAGGACAGCCTTGGTGGTCGGGCCCCAAGTGCCTCAAAACGAGAGAGCATGCATACGTAGTCATTCGACATACCACGTTCAGAACGTAGCCGACGCTTTCGATGATTTGCCGACTATCGTAATGGTACGATGTATACATTTCAAATTCTCACATGAGCCACTCGGCGTGCCGGGACACCTTTTGTATGGCATGCTCCAGTGTGTCGGCGTGGTGCACCCGGTCTTTAAGACGGCCGTTTGCATTCTCCAGACGATTGTTGGTCACATTGCCAAAGTGAACCATCTCGGACTGCGCGTGTACGGCCCATTTTTGGGTGATGTACAACCACGGGCCGTCAGGTAAGAAACAAATCTTGGGTCCGTTCGGCGAAGCAGCTGCAGATCTTGTCGGAATCTGTGTGTATGTAATACGACAAGCAAAAACCTATGTATGGCGTTTTCTAGTCGAGCCATGCGGTGGAGATGTGTCGGCTGTTCGCAGAGTGTGTCTATGACCAAAAATACATGGATACTAAATGATACATACGTGCTTCCTGATGGCTTTCCTGATGTGAAAGTAGCAAAGCATTACATCGCACCCAAACACGACTCTTGCCGCCCGCATTTGCGCCGCCAACTTATCCATAACAAAAGTCCTAACTGGATACTGCTCGCCCATCATCTCCTTGAACAAGCCGAACAGTCTACGCAGGAGCAAACTGTTCGCTCTCCAGGAACGCATACATACCGGACGCCCGGTACCCATGCCGTCCGTTATCAAGAAGGTATACAGCTTGTATCTACAGGCCGAATATTAGGTGCTTTAAAAATTACCCAAAACGGTTTGTGGCGTGCGTTCCCGTCATTCACATCCGGAAAGCGTCGGAACAACGCCTGCCTGCCATCCGGAAAGCATATGTGGCTATAGTGACCTTCTTCTGACTGCCACAAGCACCCGTCCGTCTCCCGAAGTTTTTCCGGCACCGAAGGCATATCATCTGCCACAATAAAATCCAACAATGCGGCACCTACTCAACAGAGCCGGTCGACACTTTCGGCGGTAGTTGTATATATCCTGAGTTGTGAGGATCTTACCGAATTCATCGGCCACAAACTGCCGCACCTCACACGATGGCGTTCCGTATTTCAGAAGGGTCCTGCAGGTGCCCAACTCGTCTTCCGTTAGCCGTCGATTAACTGGAAGCCGATCGTACAAAAATTTTGACAACTTATGGTTGTGTTCAAGAAAATAAGAGGTGACTGCCAAGTGGTTACTTTGCCTCCGTAAACAGAACCGCACTGGGCAGTCGGTGCTTCGCGTACTGTTTTTATTAGCGAACACGCTCAGCTTACTAGCTTCTTTGGATTCCTCGACTTATCGTTGGCCTTTGAGGTCGCCTGCTGCATTTGTAGTACACCCATTCGTAACGCAAAACGGCATTGGTGCTTCGATTACTGGATGAACGCACAAATACCACATAGTTCTCCTTCATGTACTGAGTTAAAGCATCCCCAAATGCTGTGAAGGATGAAAAAGCTACAGCCCCAGACTTCTCAGCAAATGCCTGTGCAGCCACCTCCAGAGTCGGTGACCTGCGGTCTGGACCGGGCAGGTAGTGTATCAAGGCCATAGGGGCCGTATGCTTGGATGGTATATAAACCGATGTGGAGCTACAAATGGTCATTCCTCGCTTGCTCCGCTTGCTGCCCGGGTGCACGACATGGCGAAGGCGACCAGGACTGTAGTAGTAGTTTGTTTGCGAAGTATGGTAATGTAATACAAGCAGATTCTACTTATCGGGTAATAGAGGTGGTTACCACCTGTGGCGTGTGGTAATTACCGATTGTAACGGTGTTGGTCGTAGTGTGTTTTACTCCTTTATCCGAAATGAGTCACAGGAGTGTTATGATGTGGCCGGTGAACATTTTGTGCGAATAATGTGTCATGTGAATGTTGTCCGAACGATTGTGGTTGATAAACATAAATCACAGCTTTGCAGCCTGAAGACAGCGATGCCTGACGCCGCTGTTATTTTTGCTTTTTCATGTAATTCAGAGCTTCAAAGCTAGGATTAAAAAGCTTAGGGAAGTGACTCGATCGGATAAGGAAGTTTTGTCTGCCTGGCCTAAGAGAATGGTGCATTGTAGGGAAGTGAGCGAGTTCGAGGTCTATGCCACCAGCATAAGAGGCCGCAACCAGGAATTCTGGTCGTATCTCAGTGAGCAGTGGCTAGCCGACTTGAGTACTTGGGCGAAGCATGCTGTGACCCTTGGTAATGAAACCACTTATCGGGTAGAATCTGCTAACAGGTATATTAAGTGGAAACTTACTGAGCCTTCCTTGTTGCTCACCTGTGCAGGCTATAATCAACAGGAATGAGCAATTAGAAGCTAAGTACAGAAGACTGGTAAGCGTTCCGCTTGTGCGTGGCCGACCGGAAGGTGCGTCAGTGCCATCTCATTTAGAGTGTTTTGGCCAGCTAACGCCACGCCCAGGAGAGGGTTAGCCGCAACCACAAGAAAAGTGTCGAGTTGGCCCATGGCACACAGTACCTTGTTTTTCGCGACGGCAATCAGGTACAATTAGGAGGACCCATGAAGTGCTCGTGCTCCTTTACGAGCTCATGGTTGTTGCCATGTCTCCATATGGCCTATGCTGCTGAGTACCATGGCCAGTCGCTGATTCCGTTGGTTGAGTCTAGTAGGTCTAGTGGTCATTTTCATTGGGTGGCCTTTCGCTAATTGTCTTCTCATTTATTTTCCAGGTACAACTACGAAACACATTTCTGACGGTTCTGTAAATTGCTTGCAATCGGTCACAATAAATTATGCTTCCAACCTGTTATGTCTGCTGATTCGCTAACTGCTGTATCTGATTGCTGGCCCGCTCCAGTGCCTAGTGCCGGAAAAACTCACGGAAGGGAACACGACAACTATATTCCGAACAAGCGAGTGTGTGGCGTGAGTACGTGCAAGTGCCAGAATACAACTCAAGCTAGTCATTGGTGGGACACTGTCTTGGTCCAATGCTGACGCACGCAGTCTGGTCTTGGTATAGGCTGCGACTCGCTGCATACTGCGGGGCGTTGTCTGACCTTGAGCAACGCTGACTCGCGCTGTCTGGGTTTGATAGAAAGCTGTGAGGCGCTGTATATTGAGGGCGTTGTCTGTCTGGTCAACATCTACAGAGCTGAGGGTCTCAGTAGATGTCGGGCATTCAGTAGTTGTTTTTCAGGAATCTGACCTTCCTGATACCTCCCCCTCGAAGTTTGTTGACGTAGCTTCGAAGCCGAGGGTTCACCTGCAGTGGCCTCACTGGCTTGCGGATCCTGTCTGTCCGGCGTCGTGGTTGTAATCCGTGCTCAGGCCGGGCCTCCGACGAAGCAGCTGATGGATTTTCTGGAATGGTGCCGAGATCAAAGGTGTCCAGAAGCATCTCTAGACTCAGCTCACTCGGTCCTGAGGGCAGTATCTGCGCACCTGTCGGCCGGATTTGGTTCGTGTGGCGGATCCACCTGGCGGGGCCAACTTGAATCTCGTAGAGCACTTTGCCGCGCCGGCGTAGGATGAGTCCTGGAATCCACGTAGGGCGTCTGCCGCTGTAGTCACGAACCAGCACTTTCTGGCCTTCGCTGAAGGAGCGCGCAGTTGCTCCATGGTGCCGGTTGAACTGTTCTTCCATCCTGGCGTTGCGGTGACTAGCCTGCCTTTTTGCGGCCGAATAGCGTCATGCGGTGTTCGAAGCCTCCTTCGGAGCAGTGCCTCTGCTGGTGACGCTCCATCAGGTGAGTTTGGGTTTGGCGTCGCTCGGTATGCCAGCAGGAACCTTTGCAAAATTTCCTCCGTCGGTCCCTCCTTTGGACTTCTGAAGTGCCCGCTTCAGGGTGTCAACGAAGCGTTCCGCTTGGCCGTTTGACTGCGGATGAAACGGCGGCGTGCGGACATGGGTTATGCCATACTCCGAACAAAAGTTTGAGAACACCGACGACGTGAACTGGCTACCGTTGTCGGATACAATAGTCTCTGGTGTTCCAAAGCGACTGAACAGTCGTCGGAGTTCCAGGACTGTAGTAGCAGTTGTGGGGCTGTTCACTGGGAAAATTTCCGGCCATTTGCTGTAAGCGTCAACCACGACCAAAAAGTGCTGGCCACCAACTGGACCTGCATAATCGATGTGAAGGCGAGACCAGGGTTCGGTCGGTTGCGGCCACGACCGTAGGTGGGTTTTCACTGGTGACTTAGATGCTTCAGCACACCGCAGGCAAGATTTTGAGACTTGCTCGACTTGGGAGTCCATCAAAGGCCAGTAGACGTAACTCCGAGCAAGGGCCTTCATCCTGTTTGTTCCCGGGTGCCCTTTATGAAACTGGTTCAGAACGGCTGGTTGTAACTTCTTTGGAATGACAACGCGTTCTGAAAACAGAAGGCATCCGTCAGCTAGTGATAACGCGTCACGCCGGTTGAAGTAAGGTCTCAGTTCGTCTTTTGGGCAGGTACGCGGCCACTGATTGCGGTGGTACTTAATGACTTCCTGTAGCACAGGATCTTGGTCAGTCGCCTGACGGACCATGTCGGCAGTCACTGGAAGGATGCGAATCGTTTCGGATACCACGTGGTTGACCTCCGGTTCCAGGGCAACTGTTGCGACTACGGTATCTTCTGGTTCCGGCCTGCTGGAATCAATGAGTCGCGACAGTGCGTCTGCTTGTCCGAGGCTGGTAGTGGACTGGTACTTGATCTTGAAGTCGTACCCCAGAAGCAGAGTGGCCCATCGCTGGAGGCGGTTGGCCGTATACGCCGGAATTCCTTTCTTCGAGCCGAACACAGCAAGGAGTGGTTTGTGATCGGTCAGTAGAGTGAACTGACGGCCGTAGAGCATTTTATGAAACTTCTTCACGGCAAACACGATCGCCAAAGCTTCTTTTTCTATTTGGCTGTAGTTACGCTCGGCTGGTGTCAAGGATCTGGCCGCATGTGCAATGGCCTTTTGGCTGCTGTCGGGAAATACATGTGAAATCACTGCACCAATCCCATAGTTCGAGGCATCCGACGCCACAACGATTTCCAGAGATGGATCGTAGTGGGTGAGTAGCAAATGGAGCTCAGCATGGATTTAACCGAGTCAAAGGCGCGTTGGCATTCTTCTGACCATGTCCACTTGTGGTCTTTGGTGAGTAGCTGGTTTAGCGGGCCTCGGAGGCGATGCATGGCAGGCAGGAACGAACTGTAGTGACTGACGAGACCGAGGAAGGACCTGAGGGACGTCACGTCTGTGGGTGCTGGCATACGTCTGATAGCTTCGATGTTCTCCGGGTCTGGTCGGCGACCATGTTGGTCGATGATGAAACCAAGGTACTTTATCGACCGCATGAAGAAGGTGCATTTCTCTCGGCGCACTCTGAAGCCATATTCTTGAATACGACCGAGCACGTAATCGAGACGTTGCCACAATTCGTGGGGTTGGAACCCATGACAATGAGGTCGTCCAAATAAGCAGCAACGCCGGGGGCATCCTTCAGCATCGTATCCATGATCTGTTGAAATATGGCTGGCGCTGTTTTCACACCGAATGGCAGTCAGTATACTGGAACAGACCGCGATGCGTATTAATCGTCAGAAGTTCTCGGGATTCTTCCTCAACTTCAACCTGGAGGTATGCATCGGCCAAGTCAATCTTCGCGAAAAATTTACCCCCATTTAGTTTCGCGAACAGATCTTCTGGAAGAGGCAGAGGGTATTGATGGGTATCCAGCGCAGCATTGAGGCCGGTGGAGAAATCTGCACACAACCGGATGGTCCCGTTAGCCTTCTTCACCAACACGATCGGTGCGGCCCATGCAGAGTAGTTAGTCGGTTGGAGAACACCAGCCTTCTGCAGTCGGTCCAGCTCCTGGTCAACGATAGGTAAGGCTGCATACGGTACTGGGCGTTTTGGCCTGAAAACTGGTTTGGCACTGGGGAGGAGGCACAGTCTGGCTTTTGCTTTTGTGCACCGTCAAGCTCGTCGGAGAATACGGATGCGTAGCGTTGTACCAGGTCCTCAAGTGAACGCGTTGCAATGTGAGTTTGTTCGAGGGCATCTCCAGGTGCTGCATGTGTGAGGTTGCAAATAGAATTAATTGGCTTCTCCAGCAGATTAAGCTTTTCGATCCAGTCCAGCCCCATGAGATCAAGTTTGGGGCATGACGTCAGGTAGCACGTAGCTTGTGCCGTCGAGCCATTGAAGTTTATGGAGCAGTCAACCTCGCCAGTCAACTTCAGTTTACCACCAGAAGCATTACGGGCCCAATGTTTCGTCGGTTTCACGTGCGGCTTACCAAGGCGTTTCCACGTTCGCTCACTGAGCAGCGTGATGTCGGAGCCCGTATCAAGCTGCAAACGAACTGGGATGTTGTTGATACGAACCGTCACGAACTTCCTTCGGCAAGCAAAATCAACCTTAAATGTCGCCGTCACCGAGTTGGACCGCGATTTGTGGGATGCACGGTGGTGTGCGGGTGGCTGTGGCCTCTGAGACCGACAAAAATCTTCTTTGTGGCCACGACGATTGCACCTGGAACATTTATGACGTTTAAACCGGCAATAACGAGCAAAATGCCACTCACCGCAATGCCAGCAACTTGTGGGAGGCTTGTTCTGTTTTCGATCGGGCTTGTTGTCAGCTTTCTTAGGCGCACTGGAGTTGATTGCCTGTACACAGCTGCTTGGTCACAGATGACTGGCCGATCATAGCCGTGTCGTGCTTCAGATTGATGAGGCGTTGACATTCGGTGGTGAGGCTCTGCAACGTCATTTCGGCATCCTGTTCAATTCTGTTAAGCAGCCTGGTTCTGATGTCAGCATCCTGGGACGACTGGAGACCGGATACAAAAATGAGGCACTTAAACTGATTCTCTGTCAATGAGGTGAGCTTGAAGCGCTCGCATTCCCGATTGACAACACCGGCAAACGTGATGAAATCATCATCATCTTTCTTGACCAACTTTAGGCATTGGTAACGGATATTGAACAGTGATGTTTGATCGCCGAATATCTGAGACAGTGTTCCGACCGTTTCATCAAAGCTGAGGTCGCGGGGCAGCTTGGGGAGAATGAAATTTGTGTACCGTTCATGCTCCGGTGTGCCGAGTTTTCGCAGCAATAGTCTGACTTTCCAACCGTCATCAAACTTGGAAAAATCAGTCTTGAACATGTCTTCATACCGCTTGAACCAGGAGTCAAAAGTGTGACCAGAAAGAGGGTCGAATGTGAACTCCGTGATTGAGGCCGCGGCTGCATCAGTTGAGGAAACAAAGAGAAACTCTTTGGTGCAGCTGTCTGCTTTCTTTTTGTCTCTGCAATTCTGGAGTCTCCAGATTCACAGTGATTCAGTGAATCTGATTCTGCTCAAAACTGCTTTTATTGTGCCCTCCATTATTCATAAGGAGACTCTCAGGCTGCTGATTGGGTGCGATGACATCGTGGGTTCCGTTCGCCAATCTGTTATGTCTGCTGATTCGCTAACTGCTGTATCACGAGCGGTCTTTGATAAGCTGTGAGGCGCTGTATATTGAGGGGCGTTGTCTGTCTGGTCATCTACAGAGCTGAGGGTCTCAGTAGATGTCGGGCATTCAGTAGTTGTTGTTTCAGGAATCTGACCTTCCTGATACAACCAAATAGCTTCATACTTGAACAACGCAAGCGTCACGACAACCAAAATCCAGGCCTTGTGTCGAAGACAAGCTTGCGTAGGTGATGAGGGGGCGCTATTCGTTTGTTTCGTATGTACCTTCAGCGTGTGCCCGAAACGTAGTGCTTCCTAGTCAATGTAGGATCACCTTCAGCATCAAACGTTTAGTATTATACGTTGCAGCCCAGCAGCTTACCTGTGGCCGAGGCACTCTATACGGTGCTTCGGTTGTTCACTTCAAAAGTGTTACTCGTAAACCGGAACTTCATTATACACTGTTGAAAAATTATTGTTAGTCAATGTTATTCCAGGATGCGGGTGCACGTTTAACTTGCGGTCTCGTTCGTTGTTCCTTATATGGCACGTAGAATCGCCAATGCAAGCAAGCCATCCTCGTCTAGCGCGTAAAAGCACGCCTTGTAGGCAGGAGACGGGAGATTCTCTGAGGGTAATGTTCAGTACATACCTCATCATTTGCTCATTCTTCAGGGTTTACAAATGATTGAGAAGCTCCTTATGCGTACACAGTCCTTCGTGTTAAAACTCAACAGAAGTAGAAAATCGGTGATCAGCTCTGGCATAACCACAGACACTATCGTTGATCCCATGGCTGCGAAGGATGCACCGTTATTATTACACAGAGTTATGAAGGTTAATGAAAATACAAGTTCCGGTAAACACTGAACACAGTTAGCATGATACACGGCCTTCGAGGTGTGCTTTCATGGTTACCTCTACAATTACACGTGTGCTAATCATTTGCATCGAACGAGTAACTGTATCATCACCAGTAGTCCATGCTACGTGAACACAGTGAATACAACAGAAATTACGAGCAAATGTGGGATATTCTAATGAATCACCTTTTTGTGAACGACATTAAGCACAAACATCAACTTCCTTTGGTCATATCGATATTGTTTGGGAACAACATGGTCGATTACACTTGTCAGAAGCAAGCCACGTTTGAATACTGGGAATGGCATATTGTCTGTCTTCATCACATTTGGAAATCTGTTATCAATGTAAATTTTTATCAGATACAACCGAATTTAACGCTATGCTTTGTTCAAGAGGTTCAATCAACCGCAAATCCGCCATCTTGCCATTTTTGAATGTTCCCGCCATAGAAATTTCAGCCAATCAAAATGAGGATGACGCCTCAAGACACTTGATCGCCGGTGTGGCCGCGCCTTGGATGCACAATGCATTTTCTGCAAAAACCTTGCGAGCGAAGTAAAAATTTCTACGTCAAAACCTTGCATTTCGTTGCATATGTGCTCAGTCAAAAATCACCCTCATCTGCGGTCATTTTTGCGATTTGTTTTAATTAATCTCCTTTGAAATTTTTGGCACCCCTCACTTTGAACTTGCTGTACAATGGCATCGGAAGTGGCTGCGATCAAGTGTCTTTGCAAGTGTTTTTGCAAGTGTTTTTGCAAGTGTTTTTGCAGAAAAATGCATTGTGCATCAAGGCGCGGCCACACCGACTCAAAGCCACGTGTTGACTTAAACAACGCATCCGAGGACAAGGTCAAAGAACGGTTTATGTTCAGGTTAAAAGCAAGAACGGTGGTACAGTTACAAAACCAAAATAACAAGGGGAATCGCGTTTCACAACACAAAATTAGGAGAAAGGAATCAACCTCTGAGAAGTTTGCACGGCAGAAATTTCGGGACCACGTTTGAGGCTCCAGGTCCCGACCCCGTAGGAGATGAAGTTAAATATCAGCACACAGTGGTTACCAGGTTTCATTGGAGCTTTATTTCACACTTGACCAACGAGGTGTCTTGCGCTGGTGATAGCCAGATCCAGCAAGAATGGCAGTTGGCCAGCACGGCATCTGGTGGGCGCGAAATGTTGAGGTCAAGCTCTACATTCAGAAAAATAAGTCAGCACCGATTCGAAATCTCCACTAGACCCGATGCGTCAAAAATCCATCCAAAAGGCTTTAGAAGTTTTCTAGTATGGATGGTGCGTATATCTTTTTGGTAGGAATGGTGGTCTTGGGTATTTTCTATAGAAAGATATGAGTGTTCAATGGTCTCGCCTTTCAGGGAGACGGTCTTGCCTGCGAGTTGGTAAACGTAACCATTTGAAATGAAATGCCAAAATAAGAAACAAGCCTGAAATAGCGCTGAAGGGGGATGTTATATACGCAGCTTGATTGCTGTTCAGTAGCTCACTAATGTCTCAGAAGCTGAGGGGGCATAATTCAGATGGCATGATAAACCTGACTGATGCCCTATTCATTGCTCTGTTCATAATTTTCTTGGTTTAATATTCCAAGTGCTGTAGACACACATCCATCTGAATACAACCGTGCTACTTGTTACGCCGTGCTAAATTCTGAATTTCTAGTTAGTTTAGTTATGCTATTGTATGTGCTGAACTCAATTACTACATTTTGGTCTCGCTATTGGAACAATTCATTATGCCTACCGAAGTAGAACCATTAGACGTTAATTCGAATGTACGAAGTGTGGAAGATTACTTGGAACAGTTTGACGTATGGTGTTTAACAAAATTCGCTATGGATGGCAAGAAACTCATGGCGTGTTTTCTGCATACTTTTGGCAAGGTGGTGTATAAGTTGACCAAGAATTAAGTATATCCGCAATCTCCTATCGATATTTTTTAAAATGCATTTGGAAAACGTTCTGCAACACTCCGAACCGATTACCTTCGTAGCCGCCAAAAGAGCTAGGTTCAAGGTGTTGACCCGCTCCCATTCTCAGTTGTTTCGTGAAGTTGTAGTGCAGTTACAGACGCAGGCAGTCAAATGTAACTGCAATACTCAGCTAGAGGATCAACTGCGTGACAGACCCGTTGCTGGTATTCAATCACCGGATTACAACAATGGCTACTGCTCTATCCGAATCAACAATTTCGGACTATTCGGGAAACATGTGAGCAGTATGAAGATGTGAAGCATTTAACGTAGACCGATGAAGCAGTGTTGTTAAATTACTCTAAAAGAAATAATTCGAGGATGCAAATAGACAAACCATCGAGGCCTGAACAAATTTTCCTGATCCAAATCCATGAGTACGTGGTTTCACAGATCATAATTCTAATTCACTTGTTCAGGAAATTGAGAAATGTAACTCTTGTAGACAAAATCATTCCATATATTTATACCCCCACAGACAGACAAGGTCTTTTATCCGCGTGAAAACTGGACACATTCAACCTGTCTGTTAGTCCAAATGTTGACCTGACCTACCCTTTCTTTATCATTTTTGAGGCAAATTTCGTCACAGGTTTTTAGAACTTTGGTATCCGCTTCTGGTCACAAACAATTTTATCGTTCGCACCGATAGTGCTGAGTCCATTATTCCGCCATCAGATCTAACCGCATCTTTTTGCATTGTGATGGTGCCTGCAGAATTTATTACCTGCGGTATCACTGGACTTCTAGTTGGTAGTTGTACGATTTCTGGGAGATTGCCCAAGATACCCCTATCTATTGTAATATATTAGTTCCAACCGCAGGACCATCAACGGTCGGACTCAACATTTTGCGCTTATTTCGAACTTGTACCACCTTGCTGACTTCTGTAAACAAGAGTGAGCTCAAACAACTGATTCTCAAATGTTCCAAGTCTAAAGGTGACCTGCAAGTACCCAAGTTGAAACTCGAATCCACAGGAGATCCTGTGTTTCTCAAGAGACAAATTATTCCGTTTGGGTTACGTGAACCTATTTTTCAAGCATTAAATTCGATATGTGAAAAAGGAATACTGACTTCTGTTGAATAACCAGAGTAGGCAAATCCGATAGTTATTCCACTAAGGGCCGATGGTATTACTCCGAGAATTTGTGGAGACTACCTGCTAACAGTAAATACGTGGCTACTACAACGCACCTACACTACAGAAGAGCCAAAGGTGTGCTGTATTGTTTATCAGGTTTAGGTATGTTTTCAAACATTGATCCAAAAAGTTGCCTCTCTTCAAATACTACTGGACGGAACCTCTAGTAATCTTACTGTAACCAACACACATTTGGATTATTCTATCGTTTGTCAGGTTCAGGCGTGTTTTCAAACATTGATCCAAAAGATGCCTCTCTCCAAATACTACTGGACGAAACCTCTAGTAATCTTACTGTGACCAACACACATTTGGATTATTCCGATACAATTTATTTTCTTTGGTTTCACCAGCTCTATTTCAGCAAAGTTATGAATACTTTCGCAAAAGATTTGGGAGGAATTGGGATGTATCAAAATGATGCCATAGTGCATGCAGCTGAACTGTTGGTGGATTGAGTGGATGACCTGATTATTGGGACAGGTGGCCAGTCAGCGTGCTGTTGGTAGTATTCAGTCCACTGCTCAAGATGGTGGCTCTCTTGTGTTTAGTGCGTAGCGATACAACCTCAACTTGTGTTACATGTGTGATGATGAATTTTTGGGCCTTTCAAGCTGTCCTAGTTCGCACCGCTTCAAAAAAATTTGCTTCCATCCGGTTTTCTTATCTAAAAGCCAACTATGCTTTGGCTAACGTCTAGCGCACCTGGATGAATTGTGGGCGCATATCCTGTCCCGCTTACGCCGGACGTTTAGCCGGAATGCAAATTTAACGATATATAAAGGCTAATCTGATAAATTTGTTTGGCTTTTTATTAGCCAAACAAAGAGTTTGCTTTTTAGGTTTCCCCGCGCAAGCAGAATCGACGTGAACATCCTGAAAATATCGACGGTATAGAGCAGAGCATTGTGGCTAAAAGTCGGTAGCCATATATCATCTAAGAGGATGCGTGGATGCATAGGTTGTAGGGGAAGCCAGGTTGTGCCACGACATCTACTGCGGCCACACACCGGTACTGATGAACCACTGGTAGTCAAAGAAAGCTCTAAACAACGGTCGCCGTCATTGGTACGTTCCAGGTCCAAGCCGAAAATGCCGCCAGCACAGTGGGCGTATATTCGATCTTCGATGACTGGGACGCATTCTGAATGAGTGCGTGGTCTAAGGTAAGTTAGGAGCTAAATTTGTTCGCAGGAACTATGAACAACGGGCAAATGTCGATTTGGGTCGACATGAAAATTGGCAAACGAAGGCTACAAAAGGTGTCCGTTTTTGTTGACAAGTGTTTGTGTTTATGTGGAGAAGGCCAAGCCTTAAGACTGAGAGCTGTATCAAGCTGGCAAAGTCCATTCCGGTCCATACCTATCAGTCCAACGTGTGCGGTTTATACGTGCGTGTACCGAGTAATATCGTCGATGCGGCGTTCAACTGTTGGTACGCATACAGTAGCCAAGCAGCCAATATTGACGTGGCCTGGTACTATTACGATAGAAACTGGAGGACTCTTGGTTCCTGATGCCATTAGGTCAACAAGTAAGATAAAAAAGAAGGCAACCTCGCCTTGGACGCCAATAAACCCGAATCATATACGGGTGCCCAAATGCCACCCTCAAAAGAGCTGCATACCCGTGTGAGGAGTTGAAAGGAGTGGAGCGGTGAAGGCTCACTTCAGGCGGTTACTCGTCTACATAGAAGGCAATCAAGATCGCAGAGGTTAAACTGTGGAAATGCAATAAGATCGACGATTTTGCGGACAGTCTCGAAGCGGGATAGTATTAACGGGATCTATCGGGCGTCTTCCAAGAACCTTATCTAAAACAAGTTCCCTTTGTTTTTTCCTACCACGCAGATTTTATCCCCCTCCTATTCCATTAAAAACTCCGTTCGTAGACATGCTGCTTTAAACTGATAACTTTGACCTTTTTCTATCGCATTGACCACCACCTTTGAGGATCTGTCAGTGCCAGCAGCCCAACCAAACTCAAAACCAATCCCCAAGACTCAGCAGAAAATATATGTGGATTCTTTCAATGTTTGTATGCTGAACAAACAAACTAATCTTGCACAAAAGCATGACCTTTTTAAAACTGAGGTTTTTCGCGTCCAAAACAAGACCTGAATAGGCAAGCAATGTCAGTGAGCCAATTAAATATGCAAAATGCACAGGGATCGACGTCATTTCAAGACACTTGGCGGAGGGGTCTTTGCTTGATTCGATATCCGCTGATGGCCATATCTGTGAGGAGTGCACAGCACGCGAAAGTACTTTGCAAGAATACAGTGGCAATCATTGGTTCATAACACCTAGTTACGTTCCAAACGACTGTAACTCCTAAACCCAAAATATAACTGTTGGGCTGCACCGGCTTCTACGAAGTAGAAATTGTTATTTTTCGGAAATTTTAGCGCAGACTTCATTGGATCACCTACCACTCCTCTACCACCTCTTCCAGGCGACTTGTTTGCAAGGCCAAAGAATTTTGAGAAATTAAGACCAGCGATACACAAGGTGGCCACCACCACTTCACCCAACATGGCAACAGTCACAACACTGTGAATCGTAGATACAACGCTGAAAGACGCCGCCAGGGTTTTTGCTTGTTAGAATGTGACAGCTTTAGCCCCCCAAAATTATCTCAGTGGGTAAAATATATGTCGAGTAGTTTTGAAGAATGCGGCTCTGGAATGCGTCGAAAACAATATACCTCCATGTGATTGACAGGGAATTTCGGTTTTATAATTGACAATATGGCCGCGAACCAGACAAAATACATTGTTGCCGTGGAAAGCGTGCTTTCAACCAGAGATATGGTGACCCTCAGAGCGTTCGTAAATCTCGGCCGTGCATTGACTCCGAATCTCACTATGCCAGCTGCTCACAAGGGACCAGATGTGAGCACCGTCAGAAATATGCTAAGATGCCCTCCATTTAAAAAAAAATTTCTGAAGAGCTCTGATTTGCCTCACGTTCACTACACCCCGCTACTAAAAATCGCTGTAGCATCGGACGCTTTGAATTGAGACAATGGCGCGCTGATCTTTTGTGTCTTCTCTGACGGAGGCCAGAATGCCAAGATGCATCCGGCCAGATACCTGGCTTCAGTCGAACTCAGCTACACATTGATGGGACAGGAAGCTGCACCAATCGTGCTTGATGTGCAGAACTTTCACACAATCCTATACAACTGCCCGTTTTCCGATAGCAGAGCGCTCTTGTTGTTTTCAGTTCGAAGAAGAGACTCAATGAACACATATCCACCGGTGGCGAGAGGTGGCAAGGTTTCGCTAGGTTAGCAGCACTAATTCTCTTCATACACACAACCAGAATATATAAGTTGTATAAATACCTTCCAACAGGCAGGAAAACAAAATGTGTTGGATATTGGAGCCCAGTTTAAAATGTCCTCTTTAAAACTGTTCCGTTTTAATGCACAGCCGATGCACCATATTGTGTATTGCTCAAAGTCCGATTCCCGCAGGCTGAGTCCTTTTGTCCACTCGTTACCCTAGTTTGTCTAATTTTGCGACGGCTGTCGAACAGTGTAGACCGAAGTCACTTCACATAGGTAATAGTTTCTCATTACCTGAATTATCCTTAGAATTATGGACGCAGTGCGACGGACACAGGCGCTATCGTTTCAGAAAGTGTGAATTATCTTCCCGAGTCTGTTTACTCTGTGGGCGCGGCATTATCAGGGAGCACTGACAAGGGTGTGATATTTCGGTAACTGCACCAACCACAAGCTCGTGTTCAACAGAGCGAGTGCGCTAATAGTATTCCCGAGCATCTGAATCATTTTAGCCGTGACTGCATCTTCCACAGGAACAGGACCCACGCTGTCGACGGCTGATTAGACTTCAGAGAATCCCAAACCTACACCACGCAGACGGTTCTTCGGAAAGTATCTAGCTACGTGCTCCCTTTTTAGGTGAAATAATTAAGTTCTGGGAGCAACATTATTGTATTGCTCGTGCACTTTTCATTGAGAAAAACACGCTCTATACCCTGGCAGATCTGCCGGTATTCCGCAAGTACAAGCGTATGTTGTTCTTCCTTCTGCGTCGACCCTATTCCAATTTGCCAAGGCCCCCGAAACCACTTCTTAGTACTCCAGGACCAGCAAATTTTCAAGAAATTACCGTTGGCACTTACGTCCACGTTAGATTGCACGGGAATCTGCTTAATGTCTGGTTGACAGCCAACATGCGCAGTTAATTACCATTGCTCAACTTTGTGCTCAACGTCGATGTTGCCAGTCTGCATGGGTCGTCCAAAAAACAGATTTGGCTGAATTTCGCAAGTGCGTTTACGTTAACGGAAGCGGGGCCATTTATGGTAGGCGTATTTTGGAGTGTCTCGAAACAGCTTGATGTTGAAGCCTGTTTGCAAGACATGATTGGTCAACTGCACTTAGCTATGGATGGTAATTTTACGATTCTAAATGATCAACAATGTGTGCTTGTTTATCTGCCATGCATTGGTTTCGACAAACTAGTTAGGTCGTTTACCAAGCAAATCAAAAGACATTCCGGTTGTTACAAATGCGACAGATTTGTTGTTTATGGAGTCAGCCTTGAAACAACAATGACTTTCATACAACTAGAAGCCCATTGGAGGACAGACCCCGACTTCCGTTCAAAATCCAATGCTGGACATCATATTGGTGTCTCATAACTGGTGTCTCACCCAATAGATATGATCAATTCTTCTCCCTTAATTGTTTGCACTTGGTATGCCTAGACATAATGAAGCAATTGCTGGCCTTTTGGATATGTGATCAAGTGCATCCTTCCTGCAAACTGTGGTTAACAATGAGGATTGAAATTAACCGGCGCATTTTAATTGTACACAGCCACAGCGTGTTCCAACGTTGTTGCCGTCCTCTCGAGGAGAGTGACCTGTGGAAAACCACAGAGTTTAGACAGTTTTTACCTTCCGTTGAGGCTGTTGAACTTGCAGGCTTAATTGACAGCGCCGTTGTACGCCGTGTACGTGATGTTCAAGTTCTTGGACACCAAACAATTTGGAATTGTGTGTAAATAGTGATTTTGTGATGGAAGAACAATATCTTGGCGGAACTTTGATAACTACAACACCATTGAACGAGCGCTCATAAACAAAGCGGGCATGTCTTCGAAAGGCATTGCGCGCAGTGTAACGGTCAAAAAGAAGTATAACATGCTATATACAAGTATGTAATTGAGAGCTAACACTTTTTCAGGGGCCTTCTCAGAAGCTGTCCAGTTTCGTGCATTGCTAAACTTCAGTGATAGCACCTCAGACACGGAGCCACAAACCTATAATTCACAGCATTATGATGTACGCAAGAGATAATTTTTGGCGATGACCGGTTTATTATTCAAAAGCTTTAATCCTAAGTACTTATTACTTGGTGATCGGGGTGAAAAACGACGAGTTCAAAGAACTTGAGAGGAGTTTGCTTACTTGAACCTTTCACAAATTTTTCCCTCAGCTTTTGAGTAAGTTGGCGATTGTCATTTTAGTTTATTCGAAATTTTGTATGTAGTTCGATTAATGACTACTGGTCGCCTGCGATGGTGCCGCCACACTTGCGGACCACCGAACAGACCAATGCCTCCAGTGAGGAAACGTGTGGTTAAAATGGATCAGATGTGCCCAATCTTTCAACCAGCACAATCCTGCGCAACGTACACCCCAATCATATTGATTCATTCATTTATTCGTTCTCAGGTGAATTACACGAAGAAGGTGTCAGAACCAATGCTTTCCAAAGCGAGGTGATGTCGCACTTTTAGTGTTTGTTCGGGTATTAGAAGAGACGTCGGATCATTTCGAAAAGATGGATATGTGTCAAAAATATATAGAGCAATGTCTCATTTTCGGGAAACATCCACACGGCAAGTGCGAAAGTGCACCTTAGAGGAGATCAACAGAATGACTAGAACGGAAGATTTGGATGCTTCATTGGTCTGATTGTTGGACGCGGAATTCGGCAATCTGTGAATACTTTCGCCCAAATCAACATTATTAATAAAGTGTTGTCTTCTTTCAAGACGGAGCTCTTCTGACCCCGTCTTTCGGTCAGGATCATGCTGTGTACTCCGTCTGTCTCAGAGTTTACAGATCAACTAACTTGATTAAAGGAGGAAGATGGAAGACCTACCCCATGCACAGTTACAAATGGCGCAAAATAACGGGCTTCGGTAACCGGCCCGGAGATTTGTCACATAATTTGAAGCTAGAAATGAGTATCGTGGGATGTCAACCCTGACACCAACTATTGAATTCAATGCCAAATCCAGGTGAGGAATGTGACTCTTAGTTGAAATCGTTCGGCTATGTAGTTGTTGCCTACGCAGTGCAGCGAGGAGAACCCAAATGGCTAACATGCATCTAGGGCTGCACGAGGCCTATTCACCTAGCGTGATGCAACCGCGTCGATCATATCAGACAGTTGTGAGCCATGCGGCGCAGTACTTGCAATTCGTAGCCAAATGTGTTTGCCAGTAATACGAAAAAAGAAATGCCACTATACGATACTATCAAGACGGTCCACAGAATGGAATAAGCTGCTGACCAAAATACATGGATACGCACGTGACCCCTGATAGCGCTGCGAAGATCAAACCGACACATGGCATCGCAGCCAAACACAATTCTGGTCGCCAATTTGTTTGCGGCGAATATCTTCATTTGCCACTCTTAGGCTATCATCTCCCCGAACATGCTACATAGGTACACACAGAAGCTAACCACAGGCTTTCCACAAGGGCATACGTGACCGGATGCCAGGTACAGATATCATTTTCGGTCACAAAGTTCAAAGTTTGTTTGTGCGTGCATAATAGGTACTCTAAAACCGATCAACCGCGCTGGTTAATCTCGTACGTTTCATCCGGAAGCGTCGGAAGAGTGCTATCTGCTGCTATCTGGCTACGCATATGTGGCTGTAATGCCACATATCTTCCGGACCCGCAAAGATTTACCAAGATCGAAGGCATACACTCATCCACATCCAAGCTCAACTACCCGTCACTTACTAGCAGAAGAGGTGGTTGTAGATGTCCTGAATAGTAAGGACCTCCCCAAATCCATGAGTCACATGCTGTGCACTTCACACGATGGTGTTTCCTGTTTCAGCAAAGTCCTGCCGGTGCCAAACCCTTTCCGATTATCTATCGGTTTAAAAGAAAGTCGGTCATACATAAGTCACCTTATGACTAAGAAGTGAATAAGAGGTGGCTAAGAGGTGACTACTTAAAGAGTTCCATGCCTACTTAGACAAAACCTAGCTGGACAACCGGTGATTCGTCCACAATTTGTCACTAGCAAGTGCGTTTCATTTATTAGCTTATTGTGATTCCTCGAATTTAACTTGGATTTTGGGGTCTGCTGCTGTATTTGTAGCACGCCACTGTTCAATAAAAACATAATTATTGTCCTTTCAATCGCTGTGCGCAGGAATACTGCACAGTTGTCACTCACGTATCGATTTACCGCCTTTCGAAACACTGTGAAATATGAAAAATTGGGAGCCACCAGTGTCCGAACTCAAACCCACAACTTGATGAGTCGACCGTGCAACTGTAAAGTTAAACGCGCGCGAAAAATTACGAAGGGTGATTAATTATAAATTCTAACAAAAAAAATGCATATTTTTGTGTTTTTTTGGCCTGGGTATACATAAACAGCAACACAACATTTTGAGGCGAAATCTCTTCTTCGGCACACATAGGTTTTGAGGGAAAGCGCATGTTAGGTAAGGTTCAGCGAAACATGCATAGCTTTTGGATCAACATTTTCGACCAATTAAAACTCACCGTAATCAAGGACGGGCAAGCGCCCCGTCTTCTGGCAAATAACTTCCAAGCTGCGATTGTCGGTGGTGGCGACTAGTGAGGCATTTTTGTTGCAGGATTTCGCCTAGAATCTCTCTCTTGGATTTTGTCAACGTAGTTTCGAAATCTAGGTTTTACTTACAATAGCCTGTCTCATCTCCGGATTCTCTCCGTTCAGCCTCGCAGTCGCAGTGTACACTCGGTATGGGCATCGAACGCAGAACTTCATGGACTTTTAATGGTAGTGCTGAAGTAAAAGAAATCCAGTTGCAAGATGGCTCAGTGGTTAAAGCGCTAATCTTTAACGACCGGACGGTCCATTGTTTAAACCAAAAAATGCATATCGACTTCTTCTGTCTGAGCTTGGGTAACCCGACAATATCTCAGCCTTCGTGCTTCCTTCGGGTGGAATGTCAACTAGGCACCCAGAGGGCTTTGCAGCTAAGCGATTCAGAAACAAATCTGGACTTAAGTCACTTGGTTCGAAATGCAGGATCAGCACAGTCGTTCGCCAGATTTATTGTGCTCGTCACATTTACCTGAGCGAGCCGAATGGAACCTATTACAGCGCTTTGCAGCACTGGCAAAAAATATCCTTCGATATCAACTTTGGGTGTCTACTACTGTAGTCGTGAATCGATACTTGCCTTCGCTGCGACGGCGGGGAGCCGCACCGTTATGCTGGTTCAACTGCTCCATATTCGTGTGCTGCGACTTAGCTGCTGTTTTTGACCGTACATGAAGTTCAAAGCTTTCGTCGAAAGATCGCATTTGCTGGCAATGCTCATCAGGTGAATTCTGGTTCCGCGTCGTTTGATAAGTCAACATGAAGCATTGGGAAATGTCCTCTATCAAACTGTTCCGTTTGCACTTTCGAAGCTCATGTTTTATTATATCAACAATGTGTTTCACCCGACACTCCCATTGTAGGCGAAAAGACGACGAACGGTTGAGTCACACCAAATACCCCACAAAACCATGCGAACGTCACTAGATGTGTTGACCTTGGAACTGTTCTGTCAAATAGAAGGTGGCACGTTGTGGCTTTCGCTTCTGTGGTCTATCCAAATCCATTGGCATATTCGTGTGCTAAGCGTTGCAAAATGTGCTCGAAGGAACGATGCAAAACGTGAAGTTTTGCGGTGTTTCTTCGTGCCGCGCGCCTGAGACCTTAAATACAAATGAGGTTTTACAACCTATTCAGCCTGAATTCCAGTCAAACTCTGTGGAATCATGCTTGGTGCATGAAATCAGATAGACGTTGATTTCACCGTCAAGCGTCATGGAAAAATTGACTTATCCAGTCACTTTTAGCTCACATCCAGAAGAATTGCGGACCAAATCCTCAGCTAGCTTCGCCTGGGGTTCGACAATCCGTTTGCACGACATTTCACCGGGTAGCGAGGTGTAAACTACAAACAAACTGACGCATAGCAGCACAAATTACCTTCGGGAAACAACGTGGACGTTGAACACCGCCGTCACCTTTTTAGGCCGCCATTTGTAGCCTGAAAAGTGTTTTGATATCGGTTGGTCCAGTTGCCTCATCATCACCGACGTCGGCGCTGATACCGACGTTTTACTGACGTAAAACCAGAAGATTTATCCAACTGCAGTAAAAGCATATGAATGAAAAAAGTGGAAACGAGTGTGAGTGTGGGGACCTGTTGTTGGCCCATTTAAAACATTTTGAGTTATCTGCATCCCCAAGCACTCAATCGGGCAGTCTGAAAAGAAGCTGACAGCTGAACGCTACTGGAAGCGCTCAACGGCTATTTCTTTAAGTGTTCCAGCCAAGCGCAGGAGATGTCACGTAGACTACGTCATGGATGGCATACAACAAAAACAACGAAACCCAACCTCCCTATTCATGCAACACCGTTCTGCCAAGTCATACGCTATCCACCTTGTGGTTTTCATCATTTTAAAGGGGAGTAACACTCGTCGCAGTAGCTGCTGTTTTGGCAGACGCAGCAAGCGACCAAGCCACTGTAGTTGATGGTGCTGGACACTTTCCGCAATCTAGGTGCACAACCTATTGCCGTTTTCTTATTACTTCGCTACGAATTCGTTTGCGCCATCCGACAGAGGCGAGGATTATGGCATTAGTGGTAAAAATCCTGAAGACTCCTCACATATGTCCGTAGATGCCTTGTTTCGCAGCGACACCACAACGCAACTACGGAGGTGCATAAAATTCTCTACAAAATTTAGTGCTTCTCCTTGAAATGTAAGGGATATATACAGAGACTGCACATATTACAGCATGAATTAACAATTTAAAGGTGCGAATCCCATGCCAAAAGATGGTATGATAGTTTTCAGTATAATCAACAGGGCTTGCGAGTACTCGGGATCAATAGGGATCTCACCACCGGCAATTTGAAAGCTTGGGCCTTAAAGGTCCACCGGTTTTCGCCCCATTATTTCATCCGTGACGGAGCTGGACAAGAAAGGAGAGGGTGGACATAATTTTTGGATACCAACTTTTGTGTGGAAGCTTTTGGATCTCGCCGTATACTCATCCATCATGACGTATGTTATTGTAGGGACAGTATCATTTTCACACATTTTTGGGTATACCTTGTTGAGCGAGTATGGCTGTAGGCAATGACTGGTCGGCAGGATCAAACGCACCTTTGAAGTCAAGGACCGCCAAGGACGCCGGCAGTCCGGAGTGGCGGCAGCTGGTGTGCAGCTCAATTGTTTTTCGAAATGCTGTGCCCAACGATCCACACATTCTCCTTGACTGGATATCAGAGCTATTTTGTCCCTGCTAGTTTCGCAGACAAGTGGCTTGCGAGGGCCAGTTGAGCAAATCAAGTAAGACGGCTGGCGGACGTTTCTAGTATTCCCACATCTCCCGTTTCTTCGGCCTCATGGGTTCACTAAAGCTTCCCGGTCCGCATTGATACTTGGTTTCATCAGGTGCCAGATGATGCGTTGGCTCGAGTTGTGGTTGTGGCCTCGTGGAATCTGTCGTTGAACCACTAACAAAGTCAAGGTTTGACAGCATTTGGAGGAAGTTGGGTGGATTGTATCGCAGACAGAAGTTTTGGTCTAAAGTAGTGCTTTGGATATTTGTACCCAGTGACAGTTAATAAGCAACTTCGGACCATCCGATGAGCATTCAGGGGTTGGTTGTGATAGGCTCGCTTGATTTCTTAATTCAGTATGTTCTCAGTGACTAGGCGAGATATACGTGTTTTGTGTAGGCCTGAAAAGCGCAACAAAAAGTAGCAGCGGACAAGTGCACGGTTGAAGTCTGTGATGGTATCCCAGCCGGAACGGTAAACATCGACGGACCCTCGCCACTGACAACTGACGGCAATGTGGTCTACCTGCGTTCCGGGCTGGTGTGTTGCTGGGCGCTAGGTGGTCAAGCATTTTCCGCTATTGTAGAGATTGGTACTGCAAAGGAGGAGTCTGTGACCTGTAGCTGTCACCTTGTTATGGTGGTCGGGCTTTTGTGGTGCAGCGATCCCGCGGGCAATTTTGGCTGAAACTCAGATCCTAAAATTTAAACCATGCATGAAGTCCAAAAAGTAGCAGGTTGACGAAGAACAGCGATTTTATGCACTGCGAGTAATCGTATAACTAGGTTATCGGGAGGTTAAGTCGTACCGTTCTCTACAACAGGAGTGCGACGCGGTAAACAGGGTCTGATTGTTGCCCCGACAGACAGCAGTTGCGAGACTGGGAAGGACGGGTTTTATCTTATCGGCAAGCTGCAGTTGAGTACGGGCTGAGTTCAGTTTTATGCTTTGAAGGTTTTTCGTAGGGCCAGGGATGTCAGTGGAAGTACGGCATTATTTTCATCTCCGGGCTGCATTATTATCGAGCAACACATGGGCTGTTTCGACTTTCAAAGCCGTGGAGCTGTGCAAGTGGTTTCAAGCATGTCACATTCAGTCAGGAATGTAATTTTTGTATGTTCAAGCGGAATTTGGTCAGGCATGTTGTGAAAGAATTGATGACCAAAATCCATGAACAGATAAATTTGGCAGGCTATTATGTCATTACCAATTGCTGCTTTATTAACATACGCCAGATCGAATTTTACACCGGGTGTTAGAAGAAATGCAAAAAGCTGTATGGTTCGGAAGAAGGACAGTTTCCTTTCCATCTTGTGCAAAAGAGGCGCTGAGATCTTCCGAATCTTTCTGAACCCGGAGTCCCTCTGGAAGTAATGACTGGAGAGAGTCGCTGTGTTGTGCAAACAAGGAGATGCCAGTTAGTACTATCGAAGAATCTGTTACTCGAAACGCTCTGTCGACCAAGCTAAACAAGTGAGAGGGTTGAGATCTGGCCTTTTTGGCAGTGAGACGCTTCCATGGGCACAATGAGGGGATGAATGGTGGGGATAGAAAGTCTAGCTTTCGGCTAGAGGAGGAAGAGAAAACTGTGGGGTCCATGCGACAGACTTTTCTTGTCTTTCAGGAAAAGTGCCGTTCCAGTCCAGAGTTTGCATCTATTCCTGGTCATAGCAAAAACGGGAGCTAGCCCAAGACATCGTAGGCTAGCTGAGTCGTCGTTTGCTCTCGTCCAATCAAGGTTCTCTGGGGCAGTAGTTATGCTTCCTGAATTCACCTTCCTGTAAAGTCGGTCGTTTTGTGGCTTGCGCTTCTCCTAAAAAAATGAAAATTCGACCTGGCCGGTAGCATGAGTGGGATGAGTGAACGGTGAGCATCGCACCACATTTTCAAAGCGAGCAAGTATCCAATGGCACGTTGCTGCCTATAAGTCTCATGGGCCCACCAACACGCTGACGCAGCACTTCGCCTTGCCACTAGGACTAATTATTGTCATTCTACACCGTGACTACTCTCCACCACCACTGCTCTGCAGCTTGTCCTTGGAGGATTAAAATCCTCATTAAGAATGACCGAATAAGGGTGGCCAAAATCGGTCTTAGCAAATGCATAAGCTGTGAATCATGCGAAAATTCAGGTCTTCTCACTTCTACAGGTCCTTCGACTTGGTATTCTTAGGCATCTTGTGAGTGGTTCTAAAGAGCAGTGCTCTCTTGAACGTTCCAACGTCTCAATACTTCTTTTCACACTTTCTTTGCTGCTTTATGCATTTTCGCACACTGAGTGTACCGTCCATCACTTTGATTTCTGTAATTCCGCACGTTTCTTTTGTCCCCGTTTGTAACCCCAGCCCCGCCTTTGTGTTCATTGTCTGCACATGAACTGGTGTTCGTTTGTCTATGCCACTTCACCCATTTAAACTTCAGGTCATCCAGCAGCTTTTTGGCCAAACTTATGAACGCGTGACTGTCTCACGCGTGAGCCTGTTTTGCTCACTTGGTTTGTACTTTTATAGTGCAAGTGGACCGTTTATTTTGGACGAGTACTTACTGTCGACAACCGTATAGAAACCAAGCTCGGACTTTTTTTGCCTTCCAGGGAGTTCCGTTATTACGCGTCACTGGAAGATACCGTTTGGCTTTTACACTTAGTTTGGGTCCTGACTTCAGTATATAGTACGGAGGTCTTTGCCGAAGAATGAAAACACTGTTCATTTACCCAGCCTCCACATGCTTCGCAATGTGTTCTGCTGCCAGCAGGCAAGTAACATACACCAAAACTATCTACATCTCCTGTAGCCTTACCCAGTTACCACCAAAGCTACTATAAGAGCTCTATTGAGAGCACTCCAGGTATCTGACTCAGTCTCCGAATATGATAAAAAGATTGGCGGGCAGTGCATTTTATGTGACTTGAGACTGTCTAAATCAAGAAGACGGGTATCGAAGCAGTGGACCCGTCGACTTGCTGATGGTAACAGTCCTATATTAGCAATGATGGTATCCGGTAATTCACTATTCAGCTGAAAGTCGCGAATAGAGAGATGTTTAAGGAACACCATCTGGGTCGTTCAACCGGAGGTTTTACCGCTCTAACTGTCTGATTCTAGTCTTGAAGTTGTCTCATCCTAAAACTAACTTTTCAAAGCGCTTTTAGTGGTGTAGTATGCACGTCATCAGTGCACACGGAGTCGGTAATGCCCGAAATTAGGTGTTTATGACGATTTATGTACATGAAAAACAGAAAGAAAGCTCATGAGTCAAAGCCCAGTAAGCAAGGTTGTCAACGTTCAGGAGGAGCAGCGGCAATAAGGTTGGAACATGAAGTCATCTTTTAATGCTCTCCACGGGGATTAAGAATCCTCCCAACAGCTGACACCCCTCAAATGTTTACATGTCTGTTTCCCCACGCACTTCCGCCAACCACCCACCCGTGTTTTCGTCTTCAGATAATAAACCTTCAGTTGTGTCGCTGTGCTTATCCGTTGATTGTTAGCAAAGCCTACTGACTTGCCGATATATTCACTGGACACACTGAGTTATTCATTTCAGCCTCACCTTGCTGCTACCCCGGGAACATCCACGCAGTTAAACTGGATAGACTTCCAACATGGAGGCGTATTACAGTCGTTGGCAATTTGTATTGAACGGCAAAAGTTTGGCTTTCAACAACTCAGTAGTAACGCGTTAGGCTTACTTCACATTTCTTAGTGTCTGTGAAACTCAGCAACAAAATGTGAGCTCCATAAGCACACGTATGCTTTGGAGGCACCGGGAATGGTCGCCGATTGTTATTTATAGCATGTAACTTATCTCTCATTATCTTTGGCGGTTCCGGTGGTGCCACATTTGTGTGAATATCTGCGCCTAGTGCCCCCTCCTGCTATTTTTGTGGTAGTTACTTGTTGAATTGAAGGCTACTTAATGACCAGCGAATGTCTCCGATTAACGGCTATTTGGAGTTTCATGCGGATCCAATAACCTGGTGGTATATTCGTGATCAACGTTGGGCGGCGTCGCGCCAGAAGTGGCGGCAAATGACCGGTGTGGGAGTGGTCCTCGGGTGCCCCACTTGCTCCACTTTCTCTCAACCAAGTAGTTCGCATTACTCATATAAGATAAATAAGTTTTTATAAACATAATGTGCAATCATAGATACGGGAACACACTCCATCACCGGAAGCGAATCGAAAGTGGTCTCGCCCTAAATAAGGGGTCTTTGAATTGGAGAATGTTACAGCCTATTGTAACAACAGCTGTTCGCCCAAGGGGGCGAACTCTTAAGGTTAATGCAGTATGAATTTTGAAAGCTGCAAAGGTTAGCTCTCCATTTCGTCCCTAGTATAGGAACTAAATTGCAGATAATGTTTACTGTATGTTCCAACCAGATGGATAACTGAATAACGATCGAATGCGTCCCACTGGTCCAATGTAGCAAATTAGATGACTTGGTTCTGTACGACACTGTTGTTGGAAGCGCTCACCTTGCATGGAATCTGCTGTTTAAAGATAACTGGATGCTTCGTACAATACTGATAGGAATAGGCATCTATGAACAACCTCTACTCACAGGCTTGCGCATCCATCCAGGCGACAATGCAGTGTTCCCTGACGGACTGCGTGTGTATTGCAGGTAATTTAGCGAGAGCCTTTTGCAATGGATGGCACGACATAAGTCAGCCCGATTTCGTCAGAAGGAACGACAAAATTACCACAAAACGTCAACCGCTGTGCATTGCCATGGCTGCGAATCGTAACTCCTAGGTCTGTAGTGGTTAACGGCCCTAAGGAGTCTCTAGTGAACAGAATAAATTAACAATGTAAGCCAGATACAAAGTCACAAGGAGAAAAAATCCAAGTAAATCTTGACCCACAGTTCAAAATAGGAGATTCCGTAGTTCCGTATTCCGTTGAACCACCACACCAAGAGAAGTTCCACCTTCCAGGTATTCCAGATCTCCGGTGATCGCAATATTTATCCACAGGTGTGAATAGATTAGTCCAGCGTTTGTAGCTAAAATTTTTGTTCACGTTTAGAGTTAGCAGCAGCTAATTATAGCCAACCGGCAGTCACAACAACAGTCACTCAGCAAAAGTCTCAAAGTCACGTTGGACCCAAGAAGCGGGCGGTAGCGGTTGTATTTCAGTAAAACAAACTTTTTTGTACAGTGATGTGACTGATATTGACGGAGAAAAGGAAGATGATACTGAACATAAAAAATAGCAGTTTACAAGTGCTATAGGCCCATAACTATGTTTCCAAACACTTGGGGTTGACCGTCCCGACCAGTGGTAGAAAACTAGCATAGCCTCAGCCTTGTTTGTACAATTAGGTGCCTCATGCAGAATGTAGAAATACGTGTTTACAACACAGTCTGTCGACAAAGAGTTCAATTTGCTTGTGCGATCTTTCTACAGCCGACGGGGTATATATCGCTACGGTAAAGTGTATACCTATAGCCACTGTTGCTGAATGGCAGGTCGATCCAGCAGTGCCCATGTGAAGATTCACCTTGACGCCGTGATTGGCCTGTGAATGCCGAGGTAGCCACATGGATTGCTAGAAGGACGCGTGTTAACCGTCTGAGAAAACTTGTGGAGCTTGACTCTTAAGAAACTGCTACTAAGATCGTGCATATAACCTGATAGCGGCCAACCTGATGGTACCACGGTTTTTATGTGCGTGCCAATGCACCCGAATATCTAGTTGGTGGCACGTCATGATGCGGCAACTCGAAGGAAGAAAATAGCTGCCTCTCTCCCAAATTTCTTGCTGATGACAGTGGTAATTAATATGTACTTCACGCTCCTGCACGAGCCACTTGCTGTACAAAAGGACGTTCTGAAAGACTTTTTCTAGCCCATCGCGTGGTGCACGCACTTTTTCAACCGCCCGCTTGCACTCCAAAGAAGATTACTGGTTACTTTTCAAATTGAGATCACTCGCTCCGCCCGTGAATGGCGCACTTGAGATTGTTGTGCAGCCACTTGACACTTCGGTTTGAGAGAATCCACGACCGGTTCTCCCCAAAATATTCAAATCATGGTGAAATCGACGTAGTTGCTTTCCGGTGAGTAGTAACTGGCACGGCCACGTTACGAGAGTGGGATACACGGTTGGTTATATATTAGCTAGCTAGTCCCAAACAAAGACGAAAACATTCGTATGAAACCTTTTTGCATCCTAATGGCTTACCGTGAGTACAAATGGCCCAGAATCGTCATCCGCGATGGTCCGCATTTGTGATGTCATTTCGCACATCAACAACGCCTTGATGTAGTTTTCGTCCACACATCGTGACAGGTTGGATATTTCACCTCTAACCCTGGGGAGTATTGGAATCACTTGAGACTGCGGCTTCCTGGAACGCTTAGGGCCGTCACGCTGCCCAATCCACAAGATCTCATCGTCGTATTCGTAAAACATTGGGGGCGTTGACATTGTGTGTGTGTGTGATTAGGAACATACGCAATGGTGATGCATCCTCATTCTTCACTCAGTCTAGTCGCGATGGTCCGCATTTGTGATGTCATTTCGCACATCAACAACGCCTTGATGTAGTTTTCGTCCACACATCGTGACCCCAAACAAGCTGAACGGTTTGTGCAAAAGCACAAGATGATCACCTTATACAAAGGCATATACGACTGGTTTCCAGATTTTCATGCCATCCATCACCTCTACATACGCCGCAAATGTATGTACTGCGTTCTACATACATACGCCCTCGAAAAAGAGTTTACCCGTGGAGTGCGTGACATCAACTCTAACGACGTTCTGGGAAGGTCGAAACAAAGCTACGTTTGGCATGCGCATTTCATCACAGGTACGTGGCCACATCAGTGGAGCTTCGCGATGACAGTCGACGAGTCATTCATATCAGGAATATCAGATCAAGCTACCTCATAAGAAATGGGAACACCTGGTTACGAAGATGAGCTTTTTGCTGGATTGATGCATGGACCATAGTTGTGATGAAGGAGGTAGGATATCCCTACATTGAAGTAACTAATTTGGATGCACAATTTTGACAGGTTTATGCCCATCTGCCCTTATGACAGCTGAGTATGACAGCGTTTAGTAGGAATTCGTCTGGCTGAACAGATTCACTTTGTGGTGTTTAACCATAAGCTGACTGCTCTTAGTTTGGTTACTCTCTTAGGCCTTGAAGTACTCTTTACTAAGTCGTAATTGAGATTTAAAACGTACTCCCTATGTGGAAAATCAAACTATTAACGATTTTGAATTGAAATTTCATTCAATAAGTGAAGCCAATCTACGCTGGAATGCCGACAAGCACTGTCCAACTGTTTCGTCCCAATTGGGATGCATCCGAAGTGCGCAAAACTCAGGGATAAAAACAAAAGTCGCTTACAATTACATTGGATCCTCGCGTTTTCTTTTAGAAAAGATTGATAAACCATGGATATTAACTGGTCAAAGAAGTCAAAAACGACTCACATTAAAAACTTCCGAGTACAACAATAGAAAACCAGGAGTTGTGAGCGCAGCCACTGCCGACCCGATGCAACCACCAATAGTAAATCCCCACTCAGGAGCACTGTATTTCATCATTCGCTTCATCACTTGGCCACGTTTTTGCTAAAAAGATGCAAAAATGTGCGGAGCCGAAAGTTATCTCGACGTATTTCCTCAGTTTCACAAAACAAGTTGATATGGGGTTTCCTAGGATCCGGCAACACATAGATTGGAGGAGTTCTATCCTTGTAGGACACCACCTGAGCAGTATGACCCACAGAATTATCTTGTCCTCCAGGATAAAAACCACAATAGTAATTTGTATTCCAGGATTGAGCGCTTCAGAGTAACACAATAGCTCGGGTCAGGCAAAGAACGAATGACATCGCCCGTGTATTGATTCCGGTGCCCCCATTACACACAGGGGATCTAATCATTCCTAGTTGGCGTCCCCGCCTGATGACTCTGGCAGGTTCGCCACACATTGTTCCGGGTGCCATCAATAGGTTTGACGTGCGTAACACCATTTTGAGCTGCGTCAAACGAAGGTAATTTAAAGATATGCACCTTTCGGCATTTTCCTCACAGAGGGTCTCTATGGATCTCAATAGGAACGCAGACGTGTCTCCGAATTCACACAGTCTGACAGCAGAAAACGTTCACAAAATCACCCCACATAGTGGCTGTGTTTAGTTGCGTCTGTATCTGAGTCTCAGTATCTATTCACCGTAGATTCATCCTGGGTAGTTTTGCTTACTCTTGGGTGTAGTGCGCATGAGTATATATATATATATATATATATGCTGGTAGGTAGACTCTAGGAATTTGCCGTAGTTCTGACGTGCTATAACTCTACCAACCTTACTGCGTACATTGTTCGCAAAGTTCGCATGACGTTAGGCGCTCAAATAGGTTCACAAGTGCGGACATTTCGTCATATGTAACTCAGTTACCCAATCTCCAACCGATCCAGCCGAACACTATCAAAGTAAACTCAAACGGTCCAGATCCAGCACGTATTTTCTCCGCAACAACCATTTCGTCCTCACGTGTTAGAACCAGAAGATGCCTACTTGTAAGAGAGCTGTGAAAGGTAGACCTGACTGTTTTGCTGCTTTCTGGTAATTTGTGGTCTTGATTACAAAACACAAATGGGTTAAGAGGTGAATAGTTCTCAAATGCATGCAGTAGATACACTTCATCAAGGCATAAGCATTTTGCGCACAAAGAAGACACTACACTTGACCTAATGGACGTGAAAGCACATCCGCCCTTTGTCAGCTGCTTACGTAAAGTTGACATAAACACTACAGACTTGTGGTGTTGGTCTGTCACTGCGCCTGTCGACTGGATTCATCGACCCATGAACCTACTTCGTGTCGCCTTGAACAATATAATGGAGAGAAGAGCTCACAGTATTACAAGTTTTCGTTTCCGTGTTTCACCGCGGACTTGATTTTTGCGAAGGGGATGGGGACAAAATTCTCTCCGATCAGCTTATCAAGCCGCAAGAATTTTCCCCTAAGAAGCTGTGTTTTCCAATACATCTCGGGAGTGTGTGCGTGTGGCAAATTTAATGATCGCTTCGACTGAAGCTTATGTTTTCTCCAACCGCTTTTACACGTGCCAAGAATCTCTCACTCAAGAAACACGAAAATCAATTTTGAGTACACGAACTCACCCAACCAGAGAGAAGACAAAGTGCGTTGTGGAAGTTTATTTTTGCAATTCTGCGTTTTACATAGCATACTCAGCTAGCCATCCTAAAGTTGTACGAAAAATCACATTGAATAGGTCATAAGTAGCATCGAATTACAGAATACATGTTGAAATCTTATACATAAATAATGGTTATTTTCGCACTATACGGTACATTTTTTATTCCTGTGACTTTTGCCGAACAACTCCACACAACTCCACACACATTCAAATTAGAATAGCCAATGTTGAGCAGAGTTTATTTTCAGGGTTTTCCAATAAACCCAGGTTGTGGCGCATCCATGATGCCCTTCAAAACAAAACATCAACTCACCTTGAAGATTGAATGAAAATTTCCACCATATCGTCGAGGATGCTAGGTAAGGTGAAGAAAACGAATAGTGTACGCAGTAAAAATGCTTGTTTTTTGTAGTTTCACACACACTAACAAATGTTAGGTCGAAACTTTTACACTTGAAACATCCTGGTGGTGTTGTAATCCAACTTTTCGGCATCTTTGAGCCGGGATTTCCACAGTCAGTTCAATCACTCACGGAATCTTACAGGACAAGCAATCCAAGAGTATATGTTATGGGCACGTTAACAAATCGTGTCACACTCTGATCTATGCTGAACAATTAAATAAAAAAAGATTACTGCTGATAGAAACGTGAATGAATAACCGGGCACCAATAAAATCTCATTACGGGTTCGAGAAGTTATTGAAATTGAGTAAAACTGATCCAGATTGGTGACGCGCCATACGGCCAGTTCATCCAGTTGATTTGATTCTGTTAACAAGCATGCCAGCTAGATGCTGGTTCAAGTGACTGCACCAGGAACGCGAATTTCGTCTACATGTCAACGTTAGTTTAATCGCAGCAGTTAGAGCCATGGTGACACTTTTTCAAACAACAAACGCAAAAGTTTGGAAAAGACAATAATTGCCTACTTTGTGGTGGATGCTCCCGGTTTTCGGATGGGCCGGCTCCAATAACGTGTCGGATCGGGGCACCCCAAGCATGGCAGTATGGAGTGAATTCAGAATGAAATTTGATTCAATCCTTAAAGCATCGTCGTACAGTCTGGATGTGGTGAACATCCAGTCTATCTGCATCAGCCTTGACCGTGTTGAACCGTGTCCGGATACGCCAACCGAAGCATGACCCATCCTATCCAAACTTTGTGAAAAATGCTGATTTTCCATCGTTGTTTGATTGGGTGGAAACTTCGCTCGAACTACAAATGAATAGAGTCAATTCTTTCCGGTGTACGACATTTTCACATGCGACAGTTAGCCTTGATCATCAAACAAGAAGTACCCAAGGAAACCCAAACGAAAGATAGCATTTTAATAAATGTGTGACTGCAGTTGACTTACATTGTGGAGCGCAAATTGTCGTGCCATTGTCGTGGCTCAACACGTCAATGAAGTACGCTCTCGTATGAACTAAGTAGTTAAAACCTCTCGTCAAAGCTAGACATCGCACAGCCTGTGAGTTGTACGCACTGTTTCGGTGGGTTCCGGAGAATTACAAAAGCAAATACCTGCACACAGTGGTGATGATCACTTTCCAACTCAAGGAAAGATGTTCACGTTGCTCCGCCATTGTTCTGTAAGTGGTCAGACGAAACGGACTGTTGTTCGTACACTTAATGATCATGATTCCTTCCGACTATGTAGCGAAGGTGTTATGAGGTACCAGAAATGACCATGAAGATGGCCAGTAGCAAGCGGGCTGATATGGTTACTGATTTACTCATCTAGGTCAACTCAACTATGTTGGCAGGAAGCTGAACAACCGTACACCTAGAAAAAAACCTCAGCTTAGCTCCGACTGAATTATCCGTCTACTGATTCGTCCTGGTTTATTGCTTAGAGGGACAAGACCTAATGAAGCTAACATCCATTTCCAGACTTGCATATCATTTGAGAATTTATCGGATGACCCACGCACGAAATAGTCGTTATCATGTATGGTTTATACCAGACCGTGCATTCAGTTCAGTCAAACACTAGATCATGAGGGGTGGGCGTGATTCACCGATGTGGGCACGCAGAATGTCATCTGGTAGGTCAAGCCCTAGTTGTCAAAACGTGACACTAGGCAGTTGGTGACAGCGCACATAATTACTGGACCACAACGGTTGTCCAATAAGGACCGTGATGAAAAGACAGAGGCTTGCGCTACGATTTTAAACCGATTTTAAACTAGTTAGAGTTGAAATGCATCTGTGCACCTTCGTCCCGCTTTGACCAAATCTACAAAAATTGAAGGACACCCACATATAGCAAGAACGCTTCTCAGTGTTTGAATTTTATCATCGTAGACACTTCACAAGTTCACAGAATAATCCCATGTATGTCGTTGAAACACGTAGGTCGCAAGCCGACGGGCTTACTGTAATCTTAGAGAGCAAAATAACCATAAAGTGTATAAAAAATGTTTCAAGACAGAATGTTGTCCGATTGTGTAGTTTAAACTAGTCTTTTTTTAGTCCCCTGTCGGAAATGTGGGAGCCAGTCTGTAGGGATTCTGATACTGGATTTGGCCAGACTTTTGGAAAGTGGAGCCGGTGATCTGGGCCGGGGCAATGTTTGTGTTTTGCCGTGGTTATTGCGTAAATTAAGTGTGGGAAAACGGAGTTTGGTGGCGGCCGCAACAGTTTCAGCAAGTAGGCGCTGTTGAATATGTGGAGGCCAACGGTAAGAAACTTCAGGCGACGTTGGGCTGCTCACGCGATCAACTTCTATCCCTTACAAGCCGTAGGTGTCGTTGGTGGTCTTCTCTGTGTCTTGTCCGATGGAAGCCCAGGGGTGTTTATTAACTGGCTCAGATAGTTGTTGAGTCATTCGAGTCGCGGTAGAATAACGTGTACAACAACCGCGAGTAAATAAGTAGCTCACCAGCTTAATTTTGATCGAGCTTTGTTGAGCCTGATTAGGATCTTTTGGCCCACCACAACACTCGTATGATAGGCAAACCTTAAGCATTTTACAGCAGAAAAACGATGTAATCATTTAGCCACTGCACAAGACACAATGGTACTTGAGTAATGGAAAATAACCAAGAAACATACAGTGATTGCCTTTGACGTTCTTCATCCCGACATCATGATTTCGGACACCATTTGGCCACATTAAATGATCCGGCGTGCTTTGTAACGTAAGGTCACTGAGTAGCAGCAAGTCAACCTATCACGAACAAGACAAGTGGAGAAAATCGACTTTGATATAGAATCCCCACTTGTGTTATTCCAAATACCTGCGCTTGATTCTCTCTGTCCTGCTTTTTTCAGTAGTAGGGTTTCTTCATACTGGGCTGGCGAACGATGAACTTGAGCTATGGTTTCATCGGAACATAACGGCAGTCCTCAGCCTCCAGGCTAAAGATTTGTACTCACACATAAGTACATATACTTGCCGCACAGGAATCTGTTACAGCTATATATAATACAAATGGAGATACTACCTAAAACACAAGGGCATTGGATAACTTTTGCCACACGGTTTCCCTTCTTTAGATTTATTTAGATACAGAGATGGGTTTGGCTTTTAGGTGAGGTATCAAGCAGCGCAGTGATTTTTCCCTAGTATGATGGTGTTATGTCTGCTGATTCGCTAACTGCTGTATCTGAGGTTTGATAGAAAGCTGTGAGGCGCTGTATATTGAGGGGGCGTTGTCTGTCTGGTCAACATCTACAGAGCTGAGGGTCTCAGTAGATGTCGGGCATTCAGTAGTTGTTTTTTCAGGAATCTGACCTTCCTGATAGATGGCCAAAAATTTGGAAATATTTGTCAATATAAGACATGCGGGTAGCAATTGAGCAAACCAGCCATAAAACTCATCCGGAGGAGGCACTTAGAAAACACAAACGGTTTAGATAAACAGGCAAACTCCATCACGCATATGACAAGGAAAATTCATACACCAATAATAAAATGGTCAACTTTTGTGGACGAAAACAGGCATCCTTGTCTGTGAATTGGAGCCTAGATATTCCTACGGAATGAAAGTTCACCGGTTTTTACGTGGCCTTATATATCACTTGTATGTTGCAGATATTCAAGATATGAGATATGCTGGCGTATTTTTCTAGAATGTGATTTTAGCGAATTTGCCCGCACAGGGCTTACAAGCTAGTGTCGATTCAGAGGAGATTACGACCTAGGTTAGAATATTCCATGATCTCCTCAAACGTGATGAGATCACATCGGCAACGACGAAGGTGTTCTATGAACTTTGTAAGAGGTTAGGTTGAAACCAGGATGGTTCCAGTCTTAGGCAAATTCGACTGAGATAAATTCAACAGAGAAATACAGATCGTGAGTACTGGTCAAAATAAAGAGAAAAATTAAAAAAAAATCAAGTCACTTTGGATTGGGTAACAATACTAACCAGACATTTTTGGTGACATTTCTGGTGGCATGCCCCGAAAAGCCCGGCTGGACTTTCAACCTATTGTTTCTCACCTCGGTGGCGCACATTTTTTGCTGTTCAAAAGGCTGCCATGCTTATTCGCACTCATGAAATTCTTTGCCGCCCGATCTGTTCAAAATAAACTGTTAAGTCCTCAGGCTTTAATTATTCGCATACTTTTCTGAAAGTTTTACATCTAAACTTATTGTGTTTAGGCAAGTTAAAGCGAAAGGTCGATTAAATGCTTCAAATTAAAATATTGTTTCAGCAGCAACGCTACCAAGTAATGGGACGTCATTTCGTCCTTTAACGAAACGTCAAAAATAGGAAATGGACGCCAGAAAAAATCTGTCCTCAGTGTGCACGCATTGCCGATTTGAGAACTAAAACATGCGGCAGATGGCTTATAAGAAAAATTGATCGATTTCACAAATAAGCGTAAGGTGGGTGCGTGACAGGCAGAAGTTGAACTGATTGATGGTGAAGTCTCAACTATGACAAGTTTCCACTACAAACGTTCAAACCGATCCCTTGATTTAATCACTTTACGAACGCAGTGTTTTAGTTGGTCTCATTTAAATTCCACAGTGGAAAACTGGGCCTGATTCGTCTTGCACAATTGACAAGCCACATGGAACGAAAAATTAAGTACCGAATAATGTCCCTGTTTGGCGAGCATGATATTTAGATACCTGAACAGAAAGCCAGTCATCTCATTGTCGCTGAATGCTTATCTAATCAGTCACTGATCCTTGAAAGAGTAGCCAAGTACGGACTGTGAATTTTACCTCAAGGTTGTGGGAGAGATGAGATTAAAGCCCAACCACATATGCAATGGACTTACCTCATAATTGTTGTATGTTAAACAGGTATCTGAAGAATGGTAGAGACGCGTGACAAAACACGACGCTTTATGGTAAAGTCATGGGGATGATGGGAGCATGACAAAAAAACTTATCCAGGTCCCATGTGACCCGCAACTGTCTTCTAGGACATTCTAAACGGCAAATCTGCCGACCAACTCATAAAGCCTTATGCTCACATTCAGTGGACTGTAAGGGGTGTTTTAAACAGCTAACTAAAACATTCAAAACAATGACAATCCTATATCATCAAGCTGGTTCCCAGTTTATCCGTCCTTAAATTACACACATTTGGCGTACAATGTTTCCAGTAAGATTCCAGCCGAATGAGAACTGCACGGGATTATGGATTACGGGACAATGGATGAAGTTGCTTGAAGGGAGACTGAAATGGTGAAATCAGCCGAAATCTCTCAACAAACAGAATGGCTCTCCTGTCAGAGTGCGGCAAGTTTTTGATACGAAAATTTGGCTTCAGGGAAAAAACTGCCCAATTCAACACTGGATGTTTTGAGCAAATGACTTAATAAATCACGGAGAAGGCGAAGTTGTGCTCCCCCGAGCGAGGTGGCAGTTGTCAACCAAATTTTGGGAAATTCGCTGAATTACCAAGTGTTTTAATGTTTGAGAGTCATTCGACACTGCGCCATTTCAATACAGACAATCCTGACAGTTCATCAAAGGCAGACATGTTTCCCAGAATGAAATGACAAGACTACTGAAAAATAACTACCTAAATGACAATTGAACATTTGGGGAGAAAGCCTTGAAAAACGGGTCAAATGCAACAACCAATTTTTGTTCACTAAACCGAGGTAATTGAACAAAAACAGACACTGGACAGAAAAATGTAATCCTACACATCGGTCAGGTGAACTCAATTAAACTTTGTGGAGCATGTTACTGTAAACGGCTATGTCTTTACCATGACTGTTTGCGTATAATTAGTTTCTAGCTCAGTAAGAACACGGGTGAAACTGTCTTCTTCTAGATAGGATCAGAATGGCAAGTTTTATGGACCCGTTTTCCTTTTGATTTGCAAGTTACTATTCAAGAGTGGGACACCGTCACTCAGCCTGAAATGTTAATAATGGATATGTCCTACATGACCGTAAGAGCTATGAACTTGGAGTAAAATTATTGAAAATAGAAACCGCTGGTGAGAGAAAAACAGATTCTTCTAAAACGGTGACTTATCAGCTCAAACGTCTCCAGTCGAGTGGAGAATGCATATAGTCCTGTAGAAACCACTGAGTTTGAGTCAAATCATTCGCAAAGGTAAGAAAACGCCTTACCACTCATAGTGATTAAAGCAAACGATAATCCAGCCATGCTACTTAAACCGTTGTAAGTACATGTTAGAAAGCTTTTACTTACACACACCCTTGAGGTTTAAAATTACAGCCTGACAAAACTATACCAGACGACGGATTTGAGTTAGTCAAGCGATTGGGAGCCGTTCAGATATACACTAAAATGGATCCCCTTGAGTGTAAAGTTTTGTCGTCGTCAGCGCGGAAGCTTGCCACACGACAATATCTAAGTAGCCCCGAACACTTGATAGCCAATGTATGGGTCCAACGTTACATAGCTATGAGAAAGTAGCAAACAATCTGGGCTGTTTCGAATGTTAGTTGAACCCATCCCTCCGTGAGTTTCTTTTTAACTCATCGTGAATTCTGTAGGTCTAACTTGAAGAATATTATGCGGATATTCCTGGAGAAAATGACAATTTAATATCACAAGTTTCCCACCGTAAATGTCCATGGTGCCTAGATTAACTTCAACGACTAACTTTAATTTCAAATTGGCACCCATCAAAAGTTTTTTATCACGCCAGCGGCGTTTCCGAAATAACAAGTTTTTCACGCCTAGCAGAGCCGGTATGTTTAAAAATACATTTGACGTTTGTATTTTGCTGTAAAAACTATTTTGCTGTAAAACTCAATGTCCATGCAGTAGGGTATACGGGAGCTCAAATTCATAGACATTCAACGAAAAATCAAGTATCACATTATGGAACGAGTGTGTTGTTCCCTATGTATTGTTTCTAGTTTTCCGTTGAAAACGGGAGCTGACTATGCATACTGATCAACTCACTGTAATTGCCCTCATATTTTTACAACAAGTTCTTGAGCAAAAGGAAAAATTATTTAAAGCTCTGATTTTTTATTTGCACAGCTGTGTTTTTACACCCCATCTCCTAAATGAAACACATTGTTGTGACAGTCTTCCAGAGCTAAACAGTAGCTTAGACGTTTTCTTGTGAAAAAATGTTTATTCGATGACTTTGTTTTAGGCTACTTCACTTTACATGGGTCTTGGAAGAGCAACACTAGTGACAGTTTCCTGCTGTCTGTATATATTTGAAAAATATTTTTGAGTAACTGGAAAACTTCAAAGTCGATTGTGTCTTTTTCACCTTCTGCATGAGGAACTTGAATCTCTTGATAGTAGTAGTCAAAGCCCAAACAACTCGAATTTTTGATAGGCTATGCAGCTGTAGAAACATATTGGCTAGCAGGTGCTGCAACAGTATGACAGGTAGCAATAGATATCAGACAACTGCTAATAAACTTTGTAGCTGTTTAAAACCGCTTGAGAATTACTAAAAACCACTGTGTCCAGTCATTGTATTGTGGTATTTTGATTAGCAGTTGAATAAGCTTACTTGTTTCTGTGAAAGTTTCCACCAAATGCCTAGTTTTTATCAGTCTATCTGCCACTATTTATGTATGCATCTAGATGCCATTGCCTGAGTGGGGCCTTATCTGCAACATATATTGGTTCACTGTTCCAAAAAATGGCTACAAAGGGTTCCAGTTCATTTCACACTGACCAAATAACGTCATCTAAAAGGACGTTGAAACGTCGCTTTCACCGATTATTGCAAAAAGACTCCTTAGAAAAATTAGTTTGTCCACTTCTGTGAACCGTCGGAATTTACGTACAGAGCAAAATTCCGGGATTCGCCCTGTTTTCAAATGTCAAAGACCCGCGCAAAAAACCCGACTTACATAAGTGATTTAATACCATTTTCCTATCCTGCCGCTGTCGTTTTTATGTGAGAACATACAACTATATGTTTATTGTGAGTTATTGGTGGGCGAAGGAGAAGTCAACCTGTTGCGATCCGGATTGTGACGATAGCCATGATGTAACTCGCAATCATTTTGTGGATTCACATAATTACAAATGGCAGAAAATAATAGGCCCACCACAGTTTCCAAAACTTACGTAGAAAAACTGCGGCAACGATTATATATCCTGTCATCTCTTTAGCCGCAACTGAGAGCTGGGGCGTGGGGCACACTATTCAGTCAGCTACTCGCGCGCACCATGCAGCTTTATATCCATGTGAACGACCTTGCTGCATCTGATTTTCTAAAGTAGGTTAACTTGTTCACACTGTACAATTACGTCTGAACTAGGACATATGACCACTTGTCTTTCAGCAACGCGGCATGAACAGCTCAGAGAAGTTACCTAACATACCTCCCGGAGTTTTCGAAATTACAACCTGCCCCGTGCTTATTTGCCTGTGCGTATAGAACAAAACCAGTAAGCTTAAATTTTTTTAATAAATCCGCTACATCGGTTTTATTTCCATCCAAGGTTAGTCAGTAACTTCGTCCAAATAAATCCGCCGTTTTTGGAATGATCTGACGCAGAGTTGGGTCTTTTAGTCTCTTACGGATTGGAGCTGACCCTCTTTCAGGAGAGTAGTACACCAGATTACAGCCTGAGGAAATCTCCTAGATCAGTCGATTTTATTTTGGCACCGATAAACTCTGGAGACAGAGAGAAATCTATGTGCCAAAAAGGCAAAACCAAAAATTCCATCTAAAAGAGACATCAAGAAATAATTTCCTATGTACCCCCAGGAACAATAATGCTGTATGGCAAGATGACAATGATTATGAGGAATAAATATCAAAGAAATAAGAGCCAGTTTATATAAGTAATGCACTACTCATAAGGTTGCTGAAAACTCTTCGACAGCCCACGACCGGTTTCGCCCTTCTTGGGGCTCATCAGCTGAAGCATAAGGCGGCCTGGTGCAGCACATTCAGTTGCCTGAAAACATCACAAACGGGAGATTCAGCTGGGTTCTCATCAGCTGAAGCATAAGGCGGCCTGGTGCAGCGCATTCAGTAGCCTAGAAACATCACAAACGAGAGATTCAATTGGGTTCCAGGTGAGTCTCTCGCAAAACCAAAGTTATTTGCAAATGAGTGTATTTCGCTAAGAATCCGTGTGCACAGGAAAACACTGGCCGGGATGATTGCTGTCCGAATGAGTTGGAATCAATTTCTAACACTCCGCACACGACGAACAGAATAGAGTTTAACTGATCGGTATGATTCTGGGAAGTCTACATGAAAAAAAGAGTGGAATGCCAAAGGATGGCAAAAGAAACTTTTTAAATCACCCTTAAGCTTGCTGCATACAACAAACTTGATGATATTTATAATGTCTAGCAATACCATACAGTGTGGCAGTACACAGAAGAAGAAAAATTTGAAAAAAATTACGAAGAAGTTTGTAGGCTGCAGGACATGATGGGCTAAAGTGAATTCCAATCTAGAATAAGGTAAACATTTAGGAGGGAATTCCTCAACGAAATATAGGCTCGAATTCATTGTGTGTTACTTAACTAACAGAATGTTTCATTAGCCAGTGATAAATTCTTTCCTGCTGCTCCTTCAATAGACGGTGTAGTTGAATTCAGTGACTGATATTGTTTTTCTTCAGCTCAACAAGAAAGCAAGGAATCATGACTGTTTCATGCTCCAAAAATGTCTTAGGACAAAGATCCCACCGTTATTGTGCAGACTCCAGCGTCAGTTCAGCGGTAACAACCGGCGCTAACGCCAAGGCAAATAGTGCATAGTGTTTGAAACGATATCGTCCTCATTCCAGTGAGATTCTAATGACTTGTTTTGACTCACTGACACAAGTTCAATGTCTATTCAAATAGATAACTTTAAAATAATTCCAACCGCCCTTAACTTTTGTTCACTTCGAATGTCGTTTCTATTAGGAATAAACTTCTCAGCGAACAGTGACCCCGTTACGACACTATTGTTTTCAAAACCTCACCAGTCTGTAGCCTGGATGTTTTGATTATGGAAGATATCCACTTTGATTCCATCTATTCGTACGGACAGAAACTACGGTTTATTTTTCTCTAAGTTGCACAGGCACATTAAGCCCTCCAATCCAATAAAATGAACTTTGTAACCACACCTCTGAAACAAGCATTTCGTTGCGTTACACTCCGGTCGTTCGGCTTTTATTTTCACTAGATTCCGGAACCACTCATGTTCTGGTTTCCTAGTTCCGTAGTTTATCTGGAGTTTTTTCATTATATAGTTAGGTTTTTTATCCTCCAGAAACCTGCACTATTTAGGCCACAATGCATCTGGTCACAATCCTACTGCCATTGCATCGCGCATATTTGACTGCGCTGATCGTGAGTGCATCCGGTCACCAGGCAAATAAACGATGTGAGAAGACACAGGCGTACATGACTTGGGACAACAATATCAAGCAAAATGCAAGACATGTAACGATGTTCAATTCTGCGCTGTGGTTTGTTTTCAGTAACGCTTTTCTTAGTCAAGTAGATTTTCTGGTCTGCAACACTAATCGATGGTCACGTTTGTATCAGTATTTGATTGGAATTAAGAAGCTTAGATTAATCATGGTTGTTAAACGCAAACACCAAAAACAAGTCTTTTGAATGGAATTCCACTTATTCAAGAACTGTGATGTAGCATTGGTGTTTGGGATTCTTTGTTCTCACGAGACGCACGACGCTTTGGGGTTTCAGCACTCCAGCGTAAAGTGGAAATTGAGCGTCAAGCTCTCTGTGGGCAATTAGGGCACAATTTGACGTAAGGGAATCCCGACCTTGTTTTTCGGCCATTGCCTAGTTGGATGACGTCTCATTCAAACCTTACCATTGCTGATTCAGACACATTTAAAGAGTCAGAATGTAATCGCTACTAGCATAAAGCTGTTGAAAGATGTTTTTGAACACCAAATGACGGGTATGAAATGGTATGTTCGTTCAAAAGGCATATTTAGGCGCTCAAATAACCCATGTAAGTCATGAAAAGGATAGCAACCAAGGCGTGTTTTCTGTGGCTGCTCTTCTTGGCTAATATATCCAAAGTGATATTTTACCAGAAACCACGTGAAAAAGGTTATATTATGTTTAGTGAAAGAAAAAATAAGGGAATGAGAGGTACACCGGCCAATGGATCACGGAATCAAGTTAGTGGCTTCAGAGACAGACAGGCCTGTTGGACCGGATTTTTTCAGCCCATTTAAGTTTAGAGGTCGCATGAGATTCTTTTGGACACAGAGTTGTAGGATCAGCAGTCTGATTCCAATCGTCTTTGCCTCTGGATCGTAACAAACATGATTGGCTTAGAGATACCCGGTATATCGAAGGCGTCCTCTTTGTCAATGACAGGACTGGCTTCGGCCGATCACAATTGACCCCGGTTTTTTTCAACTAACACTCAGGAATACGGGATTGTGTTTTCGCATTCTGTCCGACAAATGTCTTTTCCTAAGACCAGCGTATGATACTTGGCATGAACATACAAATGAGTATAAAAAAGCTGGTGATAGAACGTGGCAATTTATACTGTATATGTATGTATGTATATGTATGGTATATGTATATATATTGTAGCAACAGCGTTTTGAAGCATTCTGGTAGCTAGTTCAGCAACGAGTCACCTTTGAGTGGGAACCTCATGCATCTTTAGGTAAATATACACTAAGCATTTCACACGAAACAGGCCACTTATGAAACTTGGCCATGGTTGACGAATAGCGAAATTATTCAGTGGCCCTGCAGACTAATCGTAAGGACTAAAAGCACTACAGACCTATTCCAAGGTCATAAAGGTTGTTGTTTTAACAAGAAATTCAAATGCACTGCGGCTGAGCCCCTCGTTTATGATGTTCTTCAAATGAATTTATTGCGCAACCTCTACCTTACGTTATCGATGATTCAGTATTAGAGATATTTTAGTGGAACAAACGATTCATGGGAACTCGGAGACTGCACCTACTTGATTAGTCCCAATAAAGGCAAACGTCGAAGTGCTTTCAGAGATCATGTGAATGACATCCTTTTGAGAAAACGCAGTTATTCGGTTGACAACTTCAAGCCTGCCGAAAAGGACGGCGTAGGATACTTATGTGTTCTGACGATGTGCACATTCCATACACTTTACGCACAGACGCACTTTTTTTCAAAACCAAAATTACATTAAAAACCTCGAAACCTAGGCTTTCGCCGAAACTAATGTGGTTGTTTAAGTTAAAGGCTAAGACTTGTCGTCCCGCTTGCGGAGATTTGGACGGAGGCTCTATTGAATTAAACAATGCCTGTCTAAACAAGCCCTATAGTTTTTTTGGAAGCAAATACGAATTAAAGGCTTTGAAGTGCTCATTGCAGACATCCACATTAACAGACCTCCTGATCCATTAAAATTGCTTTGGATGGTCGAATCTAGGCAAGAAATTGAAAGGATTTTGATATAAGGAGAGCTTTGCGAATCTTAGTGGCCTTGAATAATCCCATCTACGATACAAAACGCAAACCACAAATTTAGTAAATTTTGTGTCGAATTCAAATAGGAAGATTCACCCGCCCATGCAACGATGATAGATACTAATCTTCGTGAAAATTTACTCCATGTGGTATAGTTAATTTAAGCAAGTTCGAGATTTTGACGTTGGCTACGCAAACAACTCTGAATAAACGATATCCCACATGAGGTAAGGAATAAATGTTCCATCCCTCTTCGGTTTACATCCTACAAGCCAAGCCGCTGTTTCGATTATATGAGTAGCCATTTTTGTTCCTTTTTTAAATGCTAAGGTGGAGAGTTTACAAATATTCATTGAAAATGTATTTTATCGGCAGTATGAAATTCACTTCAAGTTGGCCAAAATGTAGGCATGTGCGGTTTTGTTAACTTTTCGCCCGTAAAAATGTGTCATTTTAATTTACGAGCGTTAGACCCAAACCTAATGCCTAATGAGTAGCAGACTAAGTGCTTTCCCCGGAGGGATTTGAACCATGAAGGGTTATTTTCAGTAGTGATTACATCCTAAATGAATGTTTATCAAACATGTTTCTTCTGTTAGTCACATAGATTTATTCGAGTTTGTTTGTTTTCAAAGTATTTGAGAAAAATTGAAATCCAGTTGTTGGTAAGCGAAACGTGTTTTGTGAGTTTAGTTTTAAATAACCACAATTACCTGTAAACCTAAATTTGGAGTGACCCTAGCCACAGAAATCCCTTTTAAGGCTTTTTCGATTGACGATTCGGTACAACGGGAGGAAAAGTATGTTAGGTGTTAGTTGTTCGGAGGAGTGTGAAAAGCACCTGTTCTAAAATATTTATTGGTGGCGCAAGAAAAACGCTTCATTAACAGCGGTTGACATACAAATGCACTAAGATTTAGGCTCGGGGCAAAAATCCGTCAGACGGTCAGCTTATGGACATAGTAAAGTCCTGGCTCTGTAGTGGTTTCAATCTAAACGCTACGGTGCACGGTATTCAAAAGTCCAAGCGACTGCACGAACTTCAAATATGCTTTCTTTGCCTGCGACCGTAATCGATTTTACTCTCCGGGGGTAATCTCCGCCAGAGATAGTTTTGCTTGAGGTTTGCATCTTATTTTTGCAAAGGTCACAGTAGCAGCTGATTCGTTTGGTTCATTAAATGACGGATCTAAATGAAGAGAGATTTGTCTCAAATAGTGAGGTGGTGTTCGGACGATTCGCACGCAGGAGACAATCTCTCTTGGACCGAATAGTAATCAACAATGATGTGCACCATGTTTACCTGACTGCCATAAAATTTCCAAATAGCCTTTCACTTACTTCCTTATTTTGGAAACTGAGTGTCACTATTTTTAGCATTTGAAGGACCATGCAAGCTTCTTTATCGGGGTAGTTCGTTGGAAGTGTAGTTTGAAATTTTCGATCTCTTGTTGATCAAAGGGCTATGAATGTGGTTACTCACTGAAAGCCGTATTTTTTAGTGGCATAGCCGACTAAAGTCAAATGGACAACATCATTTTTCCGGCCGCACTTGAGCGCAAGTGAGTGCTGCATTTCAGATGAAAAAATCTGGAGAAAAAGCGTGAAATTTACAGAGCAGAATAGCGTTTAACCGCAAGGTGTGAAGAATAAGAAGAGATCTGTCGTGGTTAATGAGGGACGAATCTGCAGAATAAAATTCTTAAATGCTGGACCCACCGCTGTTAGTGCAGTTACTACATCAACCGTGGTGGCAAATTAGAAAAGAACAGACTGACTTTCAATAAATACTTACCACCACCATCATCGATTGCTGTTAAATTTAATGCATTACATTCTGCTTGTCATCAGCAGTAGTAAAATGCATGTACCAATGTCATGGTGGATACTACTGATGAGGCATACTAGTGGTATGTGGTTTTCTCGTAACTTTCACTCACGTCTAGTGGCAGGTTCATCCCCTGAGGTTTATTACGGAACCTGTGCAACTGATTTGCAGTGCTCGTCTACAGTTGTCTGATAGTCAATGCATATCCATGAAGGTTCAAGAAGACGCATGAGGATGTTCAGTTTTTTTTAAAATAAGGTGCATGTGAGATGTTTACTTTCCCTGTCCAATAGTTTGTAGCTGTTTCGTTGGTGTTTGCTAATAAACGACTTCGCGGCAAAGGGCTTTCCTTCGTACACCAGTAGTGGGTGCTCGTTTTCGGCAGCCATATAGCCGTATGATTAAAAAGCACCGCTAAAACCATGGGTGATAAACATGAATATGGGTGCACAATGACTTGTTTATTCGTGAAACGACGAATCACACTATAGAAACTCCTTGTTTAATGCCTTCATTTCGATAGGTGTACCAACTTGTTCCAAAGTATCCTTAAATCCACAGAAATGTGCTAGGTCGGTATCTTTTTGGGAAGTGTCACAATCTATTTCGCGTCCATCAGTTGAGTGACATGTCTTCTGTCAACCCCTTATAAAAGAATATTAGCGTGGCACTGCTCGAGGGCGCTTAGAAACCCCACAGTAATTTGCTTGTTGTTACTTTCAATTCATATTTCTACGTGATTGCGATGCGGTGTATTAAAAACAGCTTACGAGCGTGGATCGGACGTAAATAGCAGCGTTATCTTTAACAGTCGGCGGTAACAACTACCTCCTACATCTGACAAGCCCAAACTACTATTCTGTGAATCCTGTAGGTAAACTATTCGGCGCCGATGTATTACAAACAAATTGGAGCTAGCTACCTTCAGTTCTTCACTTCGCCTCCCAATCAGCTCATCAAAAGGAAGAGTTATTTTTATGATGAGTGCAACCTTCACCTGAGACTTTGTCACCTCGGAAGTCGGTCAACATAAGAGTGGCTCCATGTAACGCGGAGTCCGTAAGGGGAGGATGGATGGCACTATTTCACGCCCGCTAGCAGGCTAATCACGCTGCTGATCAGCAGCTCTTGGCTGAATGTTTTTATATTCAGTCACTATTCTAGTGTTTGTGATGGGAATTACAATAAATACAATTAAAATTATTACAATTATACCACGGAACTTTCACTAAACATTTTCAGATCTCCTTGCGCTAATAACATTTGCGTTTGCTGAGATTAGTGATCATAGTCCCGTTAAATTTTCACGCAATATGTCTGATCTGTCCGCAGTGTCCAATTTAAGTGATATAATGCTTATTTTGGGAGGATGGCGTGGCGTTGCTGCATTACTAGATAGTGCCGAATGAGCCAGCTAGCCAGTAGGTTCCATATCGGGCTCGAGGGTGGGCCTCGCATTCGACATTGCTATGTTCTGGCAACTGATATCTGCTTTTTGAAAATCGTTTCTCACAAAGTATTCTAAAGCGGTTGTTGAGTTTTGAAAAATAACAATCGCTGTAGTTTTCACTTGAATCACCAACAACCCAAAAGCTCAAAAGACGGATGGTGTGTTAAAGCAAAAAGACCTACACGTGTTTAAAAATAGCGCAAATCTAAATACGGAGACAACTTCATTTGAGTGCATGACATAACAGGAAGAAACAGTGAATAGCCATCAACTCGATTATCGTTGCTAACATCCAATGCAGCAGTCTAAGATCCGTTGTTGGTCATGTACAAAGTTTTCAGAATTCCCTTATTCATTTGCGGTACTAATCTCTTGCTTCTGTCGAAAGATTTTTATTCTGTTAGCTTCCATTTGTTGATCGTTTAGACTATACCAAGCCCCTTTGTGCACACGATGTTTTTTTTATTTAGTGCTTGTCAAATTATATAGCCACACTACTTCCTTTCTTCCAAAAAGTCACTAAAAGCCACTGAAAAGTCACTGCCTTTGAGAGCGCCTACTGGAATTAGGTTGTCCAAGTGAAATGCCACTTTCGTATTTCCTGTTTTTTATGTGATAAGGATAGTCTCCCATCTACCACAAATATTGTGTTTTACCAGAATTACTTTTACACCAACAAAAATGGGCACAAGAAGACTTATTTAGAATTCTGGCGCATAATGCTCTTTGAGCAGTAAGTGAAGGCCACAGGTGTTAAGCCAACGAAGGAAAATAATCAAGATCTTTAAAAATCAAGCAACTAATCTGGTGAGGTACGCGGGTTGTGATATGGTAAATAATGAAAAACGAAAACCCGGCGTTCTCAGAGAGATGGGTACATGATCAGTTTGATAGAAACGTCATCCAGCGACAAATGATTGGCCAATAACCCAAAATCATCCGCTACCCCAATTCTAAGGTTACCAAAAAATCAGTTGATGGGACACAATTTTGTGGGAAGTGTCTGAAAATACAGGTAGATAGTGTTCTTGATGGAGCCTACTTTGTATTGTGCAGTTAAAATAATAACACCGAAACTGAAGCCCACCTTGCTAAATGAGAGAACACAGGTCCCCAAATCTTGGGAAAGAGAGGTTATCTGAAAGCTTTCTAAACGTTGATACCAATTTCTTGAATTGTATCAAAAAAGAGGCTTGCTTATCTCATTCTACAATGGTCCTTTAGAAAAGTGGAGAACAACCGTTCAAAGCGTTTGGAAATTTTTGGGTGATCTGATGAATTAAGCCGTGTAGGCAGTGAAATTAGGAACTCTGTGCCTTAGTTTCATCTTATCGGTCATGCAATCACGTTTTATGAACACAAACCAATTGCGTGACTAGCTAATCTCAGATTCAAAACACCCACATGTAATTCTCACAAGGTGGCCAGAAAACATCCTTCTAAGTGATGTTCGCAGATCGGTAGATACTTTTCATCCTGTATCACTTTCCTTGTGATAATGATGAATTCAGTAGTGGTGAAGGTCACTTAACATGACTGAAAATTACAGGTGTTAAATATCCTTTCCTTCAGAGGTAGGCTTGTTCATTAACAATTTCTAGTTTGGGTTTCATTGTTCATTTGGGGTCAGCTTGTGCAAAACCTGTATAGATATACTTAAAAAGCAATGTATTGCTCATGTCTAATATATTGTAATCTTGTAATATTTCAGAAAAGTTAGAGAATAGTATGCTTTATCTACGTTTTGAGTTTTGGAACAAACTAATTCAGTTAAAATCGATCTAACTCAGAAAACAAAACCCCAGAATCCGATCAATATGTTGACCAAAGCATGACAAAAGGTGCCTTTGTGTTTCGAGAAATACACTCATTTGCAAATCAATTTGGTTTTGCGAGAGACTCACCTGGAACCTAGCTGAATCTCCCGTTTGTGATGTTTCCAGGCAACTGAATGTGCTGCACCAGGCCGCCTCATGTTCCAGATATCGTGATACATATATATACGTAATGCACTACTCATAAGGTTCCTGAAAATTCTCCGACAGCCTACGACCGGTTTCGTCCTTCTTGGAGCTCATCACGTAGGCGCAGTCTCCGAGTTTCCGTCAACCTTATGTTCTACTTGAACCCAAATTGACTGTTTTCGAGAAGTACACTCGTTTGCAAATCAATTTGTTTTGCGAGAGACTCACCTGAAACCCAGTTGAATCTCTCGTATATGTTTTTAAGCGAAAACCAAATTGATTTGCAAATGAGTTTATTTCTCGAAATCAGTCCAATTTGGGGAGTTCGCCTACTTGATGAGCCCCAAGAAGGGCGAAACCGGTCGTGGGCTGTCGAAGAGTTTTCAGCAACCTTATGAGTAATGCATCACGTATATACACGTGTCTTTGTGTTCTTCAGAGGCCAATTCATCAACTGTAGTGCAATCTTGCTCCTGGTAAACTTCTTTTACAGTTAGGAAGTTGCAAGCTGAAAGTTCGAAAGTTGTGTGAGATTCTACTTTACGCTCTATGTACGCTTAACATCTTAATCTCGCACACAAAAAGGGACACTTCAGTTGCACCTTGAATGTTGGTGTCGACGGTCACTAGTGAGTTGCAACTTTATGTCAGCCTGCTGAGTTAGTCTGTTACACAGGGAACCCGAAACGTTTCCCTGTAGTTTAAACACTTGTAATTTGCGTCAAGCTTAAAAGACCCGAGATTCTGTGACAAAAAAGGGCAACTAAAGGCATGTTGGAAAATACAAGAAGCGTTCAGCTTCTTATTTTTCAACACTTCAACGCAGATGGATAGAGTAGAAACAAGAAACGTTTGTCTACAAATATAAAAGGAAATAAAAACCAGTTTTATGACCACTGCGTTGCATGTGGTTTTACAAATTCCATTCCAAATATTTTGCGTGAGCCAGCAAAAATAAACTAATGTATATAGATTTTTTGTGTCAACTACTAATTGGATTTGAAGAGTGATCCCTGAAGCAATATTTAATTGAAATTTCAGTCCGATCTGAAATATTGGCGATAAAGTAAATGAATAAACAAGGCGAGATGAATATGAAAGATTTTTTCGTAGAAAAGAGAACGCTGAACAATGCGCCATGACAAGTTAAAAAAATCTCTATACCTTAATCTCTTATTGTGAAAATATGCTCCAAACCAAAGTTCAATTGGCTTACCTTATGCCATGAATCTCAATAGCCGAATTCAGTCTGCTTTAGGCTAGTGAACCGGAGAAATCCTCTACTTTTCCGGCTACCTGGGCTGCATATTTGGGAAATCAAGCTTCAGAGAAGAGATGGGACCATTACATCTGCTCTTCTCACAAGTTCTACTAGCGGCGTACAAGGGCAAATATTCGACAGAGGCATCAAATGTCTTCTGGTAATAACCACAAAAACGCCGTTTACCAACGTTTTCATTACATCCTGGATACAAAAGACCACGTACTCCTTGCCTTCATTAAGGTATCTTATGATTCGCTGAAACAGCAAATATTTATTGTTCCAACCAAAATATCAATGTCAGCTGGAGGTCGCATTTAATCTTATTCCACAAAATTTTCTTGGACTTCAATTTCCAAGATATGTCACATGGTAACCCTTGTCCCCGCGTCAACCGATCTGCCTATGGACATATTTTTCTAAATCTGCTCCACGCCAGCAGGCAAATTTAAAGCGCACTCCTCTGTCATGTGAACAGGTTTCAAACTGAGTTGAGATATCGAAGTGGTTCACCATTTAACGAAAAGCTCAATATAATTTTCTGATCATCGGATGCACCAATACCGACAAGCCGGTGTCACATTTATCTCCCAGCAAGGACCAAGCTACGAACTTTTGTGCAAAAATTTACCGCGAAATCCGGGCGATACTGCGGTTAGCGTCAAAGACAGTCACTTTCACTACTCACGAATCTAGCCATCAGCATTTCATGATAAGTCAGGTTTTGCGATATTGCTACTGAGTTATACTGGCTACGGATACTGCTGGAACAGAATGTTACTGTTCAGAACTACACTCAGCGGGGAGGGGGGCAATAACACTCGGTACGTTTTTCATTTTGGTGGGCTAACGTGCATTCCCATTTGGCTGAAGAATTGAAAGGTAGTAAATTTTTGGGCACCCCACCCAACATGAATTTTGGAAAGAACTAGTGATAGATAAGCTTGTTGGACGAAATTGCCGAATTCCTGTATCTGTAGCCGATTTTTTTGGACAATTTTTCGCCGGATAATAATATAATAATAGACATGATGAATGCGATATATGATAATTAGGATTAACAGAAAGCAAAACGAGTAGCTGGATTGACACGCTAGCATAAGGCGCCACAGTACAACAGTCCAGATTAAGAATGGTGGTTCTGTAAACCAGTGACAGACCAGAGGGCAGGTGACCATTTCATGTCGTAACGGTTCACATCATACGAACTGAATGATATTGCATGAATGAATTGGACGACACGGGAGTCAGAATGCTCAATCACGTAGAGCCTCAAAGCGTGATCAGTGGTATCTTGATTTTCCAAACGGTTGCACTTGCACCATATAAATACACGTCGTAAGAAAAGGCTCAAAGGATGAATTTGGGGAAAAAATCCACATAACACCAAAGAACTGAGCAGTATGCTGCCACAAAGATTCACATCTAGTCAATCTCAGAAATAAACCATATGAACTAAGAAATGAGTAGCCAGGTAAAACCATCGATCCACAAAAATCCTCCAAAATGATAGATGGTCCTTTATTTTTGGACAATACACCATGGAAATATAATAATTCACGCTTCGGGGACCGGTGGCACCTACGTGATAAGTTTGGGATTTTGAACACATGAGTGGAAAACTTGTCCGAAAGTAAGAGGCAGAAAAATAACGAGAAACCTTAACTTTCCTCGATGTCAATGTTAAAAGGAAGACTGACTGGACCACAGAACGTAGAGCCCACAGAAAGCAAGCGTGGAAAAGTCAGTAAATTCAATTCGACAGCTTGTTTCGTTGCAAAAAGCACGTAATCTAATTAGATGTCTGAGTGAGACAGCAATTAAAATATGCTCTTCCAACTGCACACCGCACTGCACACCCCCGCACATTCCTGCAGAACGGATATCCTGAAAGTTTCGTACCCAAGACTATGGAATTTGTTAAGGACAAACCTACTCAATGTTCGGTTAGAAAGAAGCCCGTCTACATGAGACTTCCATTCAAAGGTGACTCGGTTGTTGAACTAATCACCAGAAGGCTTAGAAACTCTGTTGATACGACATACTTGGCTGCTAATCTGTATTTGAGCTTCAACTCCAGCCCCACTATCAGTTTCCGTTTGAAGGACAAATTGCCATGTTTTAGCACCTGCTTTTGTGTTTACTCATTTGTATGCTTATGCCGAGCATCATAAATTGGTTGTACGACAAGCTGTTTGTCGGACAGAATGCGGGAACACAATCCCGTATCTCCGAATGGTAGTTGGAAGAAACCAGGCTCAAGTGTGATTGCGTCACATTTGGCCGAGGCCAATCATGTCATCGACAAAGGGCAAGCCTTCGCTATCATATACCGGGCACCTCTGAACCGATCACGATTGGTACAAGCCAGACTACCATCGATCGCACAGGCGATTGGAATCTGACTGCTGGATCCAAAACTTTGCGTCCAGAAGAAACTTGTACGACCTCTGAAATTGAACTGGCCTGCGAATCCGGTCCCACAAACCTGTCTGACATTGACGTCACCAACCTGATTCCGTGACCCATTGACCTACCTCTCATTCAACCCCCTTCCTCTGACTTCTATTTCTCTAAGGTATAGGTACTGAAATGGGACCCAAAAATAGCTCGTGAAACCCCAAACTTCAGGTAGTGTTTTGAAGTATCACATTAGCCGTGCGAATGAAGGCTTGATAGTGACGGTGCGTATTTAGCGGTTCCCACTGTCAAGTCTTGACATGACAGATGGCTACACTGTGATTTTACGCTGTTGTTGTCTGTGTTTACCTCAGTTTGTCATCGTACACTCATTACCAGCATCCGGCATCCGGCATCTGGTGTAACGAACCCAGTTAACGACAACGGATGGCCAACGAGGCATGTTCTACGGCTAGCCTCTGCACCTTTAACAACACATTCAGGCGGCCTTTTAAAAACCGGCTAACACAGTTACTCATTTTGCACCTGCTTGTCCCACCTGGTATGCAAATGCCGAAGACCAATTGGCATTCATTCAAGCGGCACCTGTGGAGACGATTTGACCAATTTTTCAGGAAAAATAAGTGGGTTTTTCGGTTCTGTACGAAAACACCTCACGTTTCCAGTGACATTGTTTGGTTGCTTAGGTCCTAACAACCTCACCCATCTCACCTAAACAGCTGGTGATTTTGCGTTTTTTTACACCTCACCCAGGAACATCTGTGGTTGTGAAAAACATTGTTTTAAAGACACATGAGCACTCACATCAGTGCAGAAATCCAGTGTCATGGCAAGTTACAGACAAAGTAATGCCATCATGTTCCAAAAATTGGTAAAGGTCCAACATCAGTAGTCCGAATGAGCAGTTTTCTGCTCCACGGTGCGTCCTGGTCACTTACCATAACGCCCAAACTGTGCTGAAAATCGTTCTTGGTCACCTCCAAGCCACATCTCAGGATATCCTCAACAGGTTTAGCGATGCACCACTCTCATCTCGTATTGTGTTTTTAAGCTGCTTCGTTTATGCAGCCCTTCGGAACTACACATTTTCGATTGCTGTTTTGAGGACCCTCAGTACGGAGAACTTCGTGAATTCGAGTAGTTGGAAGCCAGTAGTAGTAACAAATGTCTTCCAACCCTCGTACATGGATCTCTGTATACATCACCATCAACTACAGAGGATTTGAATGGTAACAACCCACTGTTGGCTGTCTTCTATTATGCTTGAGTGTACTGACGACAAATTCTACTCTAAGATTTCAGGTCGTTTGTTGCTTATAGTTATGACAGCCCAGCAACATGAGCAACGCCAGCGCATAATTTGAGACTATGATAACACATAACCCCCTTTCATCTGACGTAATACTGGTGTACAAACGTGTCCAAGCAAAGTTAGCTCAAGGGCGAAATTCTCCGTGCCCATCTTCAAATCAAAGTGAGGATAAATCAGGATACTTGCCTGCACTACACGCATCCGAAAGACGTTCGATTTAAGAGGTTCTTTTACCATCCACTTGGGCAGCGTTGCATCCAGGATTCATTTTTGATCATCGACATAGTCTATCCGCATTTCTGTCCAGATTACTTGTTTGTGCTGAGTGGCTCAAAGGAGAATCAAAAGCATTTTTCCGAGCAGTTAACCTTACCGGTCCTACCCGAGTGCATCGACTAGTCCATCTTGACACAGACATGAGTTCTCGATCGGCATTGTTAGACCATATCGGAGTCGTTTCTTCTCAACCTAGCATAAGGGATTCTTTGCTGAAAGCGGAACTGGATCTCGATATTTGTGGATCTAGCCGGTGAACACGGTCCGCGGACGACGACAGTATGGCTCAGGTCTTCATTCACGTGTTCCCTCACGCTTCGTACGATGTTTCTTCTAACATAACCAAGGATCAAGCCAAGTACTCTCCAAGAAGAAGGCTGTTGAGGCCAAACTTAGATTCTAAGTGGTCTACTGTCAAAGAGGCTAGACGTTGACAGGACTCCTTGCATCAGCCTTATAAGGCCCAGGCCACAATGCAACCCTCAAAAGATCAATATATTTGGCAATACTAAATTACCAGCAACTCAGAACTCCGAAGGATGGAATTTGTTTCAATGTCTTGAGCTGCCATTTCCATCGCGCATACTTCGAAGGTTGGGTAGTGACGTAATTAGTAGAGATGCGGTTGAACATTTGTGAAAAATCAAACTGACTATAGCCTGTCACAAATGATTTAGAAGTGCACTCATCTGAACATTGGATGTCCAGTTCACAAGCTAATCTGAACCCCTATCCGAAGTTTGATAGTTTTGCTTTGGAGTGTGTCCCATTGATTTCACCCGGAAGACTAAGGGATAATATCCTGTTCCAAGTGGCTGAATATACCCACGGAGGTCATGAGGACAATAAAAGCAGAGAACAAGGCTTGTTTTCTGTGAGTGTTCCTCTTGGCTAATACACCACATCAATTTATACGGTACTGGATATCACGTGAAAAAGGTTAAAATCGGAGGGTACATACTCTTTAGAGAAATAGAAGTCAAAGGAAAGGGCTTGAATGAGGTGTAGGTCAATGGGTCACGGAATCAGGTAAGTGACATCAAAATGTCAGACAGGCTTGTGGGACCGGATTTTTCTCAGGTCAGTTCAAGTTCAGAGGTCGCGCAAATTTCTTTTGGATGCAAAGTTGTCAATCGAGCTGTCAGATTCCAATCGCCTCTGTGGTCGATAGTAGTATGGATCGTACCAGTCGTGATCGGTTCAGAGGTACCCAGTATATGATAGTGAAGGCTAGCTCTTTGTTGATGACATGACTGGTTTCGGCCAAATTTGATGCAATCGCACTTGAGCCTGGTTTCTTCCAGCTAGCACTCAGGGATATGGGATTGTGTTCTCGCATTCTGTCCGACAAGTGCCTTGTCGTACGACTAACGTATGATGCTCGGCACGAGCATACACATGAGTGCACACAAAGCTGGCGGTAGAACGTGACAATTTGTTCCTCAAACGAACACTGATGATGGGGCTGGAGTTGAAACTCAAACACAGATTAGCAGCCAAGTATGTGGTATCAATAGTGTTTCTAAGCCTTCTGCTGATTAGTTCAGCAACCGAGTCACCTTTGAATGTGAGTCTCATATAGACGGGCTTCTTTTCAACAGAACGTTATTTAGGTTTACGCTTAACGGGCTGTATATTCTTGAGCACGAACCTTTCGAAATGTCCGTTCTGCAGGAATGTGCGTCTCAAGAACCTTAGTTCCTCTTCTAAACAGTCATGGGGACATATCTTCATTGCTCTCTCAGTCAGGCACCTAATTAAATTACGCTTGTGTTGCAACGGAAGGAAGCTATCGATGCGAATATACTGATCTTTCCACGTTTGCTTTCTGTGGATTTTGGGTTTTATGGTCCCGCCAGTGTTTCTTTTGACATTGACATCAAGGAAATTTAATTGTTCATTCTGTTCTGAATCGACAGTAACCTCGATATTAGTATCGCCTGAACTGGAACTGCTTATCACGTCTGTTGTGCTGATAGTTTTGTCGGCAAGTAAGAAAATATCGTCCACACAGTGACAATACAATGTTAACCGCGCAATTGGTGCGTCTAATTTTTGATTCTCCAGTTTGGCCATGAAAAAATCTGCCAACATTGGACCTAGAGGAGACCCCATCACGACCCCTTCCTCCTGTTGATAAATTTGATTGTTGAAAGTAAACTGAACTTTGTAGCTGCAGAGGAGCAACAGTTCTTTAAGATCCGAAATGGGAATACTAACATGAGGTTCCCATTCAAAGATGAGTCGGTCGCAGAACTAATCAGTTGGCCGAAACCAGTCATGTCATCAACAAAGAGCTAGCCTTCACTATCATATACTGGGTACCTCTGAATCGATCACGACTGGTACGATCCATACTACTATCGGTCGCAGAAGTGATTGGAATCCGACTACTGGATCCACAACTTTGCATCCAAAAGAAACTTGCGCGATCTCTGAACTTGAACTGACCTGAGAAAAATCTGATCCCACAAGCCTGTCTGACATTTTGATGTCACTTACCTGATTCCGTGACCCATTGACCTACACCTCATTCAAGCCCTTTCCTTTGACTTCTATTTCTCTATTTCTCTATTCTCTCTCTTTTCTCTCTTTTCTCTCTATTTCTCTCTATTTTTTAAAGAGTATGTACCCTCCAATTTTAACCTATTTCACGTGATATCCAGTACCGTATAAATTGATGTGGTGTATTAGCCAAGAGGAACACTCACAGAAAACAAACTTTGTTTGCTACCTTCGTTGTTTTTATGACCTAAGAATTCTTTCGCCCCATTATGCGGAAAAGAAGACTTCCTGGAATTAGGGGAACATTGAAAAATAGGTTATGCTCTAAACCGGTGTTAAATATTGTTAGAGTTAGCCAATGACCAGGTAATTAGCCGTATATAGCGAGAACAAAATATCTTCGGAAAGTCTACAGTGACACAGACAGTTGATGCTGACGCACGACAGGGAGGGAAAAGACAAAGGATTACTTCCTACCGACAGCTTCGTATGGTCGCTAAGCGAACCTTTACAAACGCAAAATAATGCGATGAAGACAAGAAGTCTACCTTTTTCGTCTAGGGATACGTATTATTACAAGGCCCAATTTAAGGTAAACCTCATGCATATGAATTATTAGAGGCATGGGGCTTATCTGCGCCATACACACAAAAGACACAGCTAAAACCAAGAGCAAATGTCGAATTAAGTTGGAATAAATTTACTTGTGTAAACTAAATGGCCAGTGCTACGCAATGTTAGCCAAAAGATAGGTTCAAGTAAGAGGCGTTGGATATCCTAGAGGATCGCAAAATTATCGGTGTAAAGGTCGATAATTTGACTTAGCACGTGGTTTTCTTGATGAATTTTTGCAATTTGACATTTTACTCTAGGTTTATTTTGCGCTAGCCTTAACTCCAAGAGGTCTCAAAACACTGCATATACTGGAGGGTCAGGAAGGAAGGAAGTATCGAAAAAACTTCAACGAAGCTGACAGGTGAAAGAAGAAACTTGCTGGATCAATAAATGTAACTGTTCTGTGTGAGATATTTTGGAACAATTAACCACAAAATATGGGTTCCGCTATGCTCGCGCTGCCATTCATGACGGTTGAAGCAAATAGGCGAAAATACGTGAGATGCTGTTCAGGTGTATGTATGAAAGTAGTCTTAACGCATCTGGATCGATTCAGTTTGGGATGTTGATTTGGGACTGGGGGAAGCCGTCCTGAACATGCTGTTCCTTGTTCTTAGAATCGGCAGAGAGGGAAACTATCACATCCTCTGAGGTGTTGACGGCATGTTCTGCTGATTTGCTAACGTAGTAAAGAGGTAGGAAGTTAGCATAAGTTAAAAAGTTAATGTTGACCGAACTACTCAATGAGGCTTATCACTTCGTTTATCAATTTATATTTCACCGTCAGTTGTATATTTGTTTGTGCTCACAAAGTACTAAACGGCAGACTACTTACATGTATTCCCGTACTAGGAGACGTTTAGATAAACTGCCCCTCTTTAATCAAGTGAAACCATCAACATAGTCCGTGATTTAGGTATGAACACAAGAGCTTAATGTGTCTATAGCCCTGAAGAACATCAAACATCGTTAGTTCTGGTCGATAGATGGACCGAAACAAACTCATCCACTAGGGTCGGTGAAACACCATGCTGCACCCCAGAGAAAAGTTGAGACGGTATGAATAGGCGGGAAATAAGCTCATGTTCAAAAAGTACCAACTGAAAGAATATTTGGACGCATTTTGAATCTGGGAATTTCGAAACGGTTACCCACAATGGATTCTTTATGGGAACGATCAAACAAGTGGCAAGGAGACAACATTCTTTCCAACTCGGTGCTCTAGGATCAAAGGGTAACTATTTCCAATAGTCATTTGTGTATAGGGCCTCAACTTCTATTTATGATTTGGTAGTTTTTGTGTGCTCAAAATAATTCTGAGTGTTTATATTCCTTGGTATTGTCTTCAGCAAAAAATGAGTAGCCCAGCGGTTTTTTATTAACGCGATTGTTTTGGTGCTAGTTTCGGCCTAGAATAGTTTCTCGCGTACAGCGTGTGTGCACTTTTCGTTCACAGGAAAGTAGTCACAAACATCTGATCATGATTTGCGATTTTAGGGGTTATAAAATAGACCTGGCTTTATCTCCCTGCATGAAAGTTTCTTGTTTCACAAGTCATGGTGCATTAAGGGCTATCAGTGTAAGCCAATGGGCAGATAAGACTGGTTTTCACGGACAAGGTCAGATCAAGGCAGAATTCTATGATATCTTGGGGTGCACTCTGGTGAATCAACAGTCTGTCATTGAAGACATTGGGTCCTGTGTTTTCACTCATAAACTGCACAGACTTCAGTTAATCCTTGCGTGCTTATAAAGTTTGAAATTTGAGTACGCCCGAGAATATTTCTTATCCGACGATAGGTGAATCTACCCAAGAAGATATTGTATTTGCTGGATAGGGTTGACATATTGTGGACAATTAGAGGGTCGAGATTAACTTGGCAGTTCCAAATGGATTGCACCTGTAGTTGGTGTGAATATGTGATATTTTCACATAGCGTGGGTCAGACGTTTGATAATGAGGCTCACGGAAGTTTACAACTAATGCTCAATGTGAGAGCATTTTGGCACACTGGTGTAATCTGTGCTGAACCACGCGTTAAGGCACGTTTGAAGCATAGTCGGATTTATGCAAAACTAAACTAACTCAGTGCAAGCGCATCAACTTGGCAGTTTTCACTATAAAGTAACGTTGAGAATTTCGTTTTGGGTATCATAATCAAACCAACATAACCGAGAACATGTTACCTCATTTGTTCACCAATTTTCTATCCTAAATGTGTGCACCTAGCAACTTCTGAACTATGTTTTCAGATTTCAAGCGCACAGCAAATTCAAGGACAAATAATCTACTTATTATGTGAATGGTTAAAGGTCACGGAATTACCGAATGATTTTTCGAGAAATACACTCATTTGCATATCAATTTGGTTTTTGCGAGAGACTCACCTGGAACCTAGCTGAATCTCCCGTTTGTGATGTTTCTAGGCAACTGAATGTGCTGCACCAGGCCGCCTCATGTTCCAGTTGCTACGATATTCGAGATATCGCGATACATGTATATACGTAATGTACTACTCATAAAGTTGCTGAAAATTCTTCGACAGCCCACGAACGGTTTCGCCCTTCTTGGGGCTCATCAGGTAGGCGCAGTCCCCGAGTTTCCGTCAACCTTATGTTCTACTTGAACCCAAATTGCACTGTTTTCGAGAAATACACTCATTTGCATATCAATTTGGTTTTTGCGAGAGACTCACCTGGAACCCAGCTGAATCTCCCGTTTGCGATGTTTTCAGGCAACTGAATGTGCTGCACCAGGCCGCCTCATGTTCCAGTTGCTACGATATTCGAGATATCGCGATACAAAAAATGTGAATTTGCTTCAGGTTGATCAGGCAGCGACTGACCACACACAACGCAGTAGCAGTTTCGGGAGGTTCTGGTATGAATCTGGTGTGTTTTTGAAATTCAGTTAGTCAGTCTCTTAGAAAAGCAGCTGAGCTGATGTTTGAACAAATAGACATGTTAGAATTATCATCAAAAGGTGTTCGACAAAGTTGTTTTGAAACGATTGCAAAAGCCTATTGGACATAATGGAAACAAAATATCAGTAAACTTTTTTTGAAGAATATATTACGAATATGTCATGAAAATGCCATCAGCTACATCCCACCTGTGTTCTCAGTCTTTCTATAGTGCGCGGGAATTGAAATTTATTGTCCAAGTGTGTAACCGAATATATCACTTTCACAAGGAGAATCAAATAGAGCGGTGTCGTTAGTGGCAATTATAAGCAATCTTCGGACACCATTTGTCAGGCCAGGTAAGTACATGACCAAGTTGATCACCTTTGAAAATATTTGGAGAACCACTCTTCCGACTCGCACACCAGGTCATTTTTGAATGTAATTAAAGGATCTTTTTAGTAGTGTGTTGCCTAAATCTTCTGGTTCAAAGGTTTGGGGAATTATGTCGAAAGCGAAACGTTTTTTTAGCTAAAAAACTACCGAGCGTTTATTAAATCCTTTCGAATCAAAAACTTTTTGGGTTGTTTGTTAAGCGAAATGTTCATTCCGGATAAATTGAAGTAGAAATTGAGTTCCTGCGCAACAGCATCGGGCTTGTAAAAATCCTTGTAAACTGGAGGAATTTAAGTTTGTCTCATTTTCTACACAGCCGTCGATCCAAAAGGCATTGTCTCTGTCGATTCCTATCACAGGCACTGGCGTAAATGTATAAATTACGGTGCAGTTAACCCACACTTTCCACGTATCGCATCTAGAAAGTGTGGGGAGCACTAATAGTTATTGATTTTGAGGCGCGTTGCATTTGATTACTTGTTTTGTAGTGCGATTTGGTGGCGGTAAGTATGTTCATCATAAACTTATGCCCATCTGCGATTAAGGTTCATTTTAATCGCAAATCTGGATGAGACCCAAATACATCTCCGTGCATGGCGAATGCTGGGCGATATGTCCGCGTTGTGGAGAAAATATCATCACATGACTGCCATTTCGATTTGCCCAGTAACTGGCCTATTCCAAATGATGCATAATGCCGTTTTTTTTTGGTTTGGCTTACTACTGTGTGCATCATTCTCCTTCCACATAGAAAACGCTGTCTCGTTTCTTACGTTGTCCACCTTCACTTTTGTGTCATCCCCTCAGTCAAATTCTTCTCATCAAATCATTGATATGACATCCATTACCTCAATGGCATCAAAGATATCGACAACAATCACTCTCGACGAAATCCCGTGCAACTTTGTCCAAAGGGTGCGACAACGTACATTCAGATCACGATTCCAGTATAAACGGATGAGGATGCCGAGTTGATGAGAATTGCTTAAATTCGTTTTGCTTGTGAGTGCCCGGCATTAAGTAATGTGTTATTTGCTGGCTATCCATAATCAACCGAGTACCATTCCAACAGGAGTTTCTACGGAGAGAACTTAAGCTCTTGGGCCGAAATGATGAAAAACCTAAGCAAACTACCGTTTCTAGGACAAATCTAAATTGGACGCATCATTGATGTAAGAGTGGGCGCTCAGTAAGCTCAACTCAAAACAACTACGCATGTGGGAATCTGTTGATATGAACGATTAAACTCAACTAAGATATACGCGAAAACTATTCCTCAATCGAAACAACAATACTGTCTGTCACATTTTATACTCGAAATCTGAGCTTTGGACAAACATGACACGACAGCGTTTAGTTGATTTCTACAAAAAAGATTTTCGGAACAGATTTCCAATTGCCTCATCAGCTCAAACACATTGGTTTGGTCCACACTAGCTGGAGCGGATATTTTCAAAGTGTCTGAAGCTCCCTGATTAAGATAGAGTTTGACTATCCTAGAAGAACAAATGCAGTCCTCGTTGATAAATTGAAAAATAGCGTGTACCAGTTAACCATCCACTTCAGGTCGAGGAAATTGTATGAGGAAATACAAACAACGATATTGCTTGTGAGGACATACATTCTTCTCAGGAGTCAACCAACGCGAGATCCTGCATTGTTATTATCAACATTTTTACCAGAAACTCCGTTCACTGAGCAGCGATTTGGCTGCTTACCTGGACTCTTGGCCACACTGCATCTCAAACGTTATATTTCATTGCCATGTAAAATATCCGTGCTTTTGACCTTCAAAATATGGCGCTTGGCCACAAATTCCAAGTAACGCGGTTACGTTCATTGACGCGTAAGACAAAAATTTCTCAAAGGACATAAATAATTTAGCACACTAATGTTTTCTTCGCAGACGGCGCAATGTGGGAAAAAGGAATAAGCGTCAACGAAGTATAATTGTTTTGATGTTATTTATCAGATTATGAAGCCATTTCTGACTTCCCAATGTGGAATGCAAAAGGTACGTGGAAATCTCGGTACCACAAAAGAATCCCCGGCAACATTTTCCAATGAATATAATGTTAGTAAAGGAGCTGGAAAAATTGCGATCTTTTTTTGATATGCAGTATGAATTTTACAATTTTCTGAAAGTGTATCTTACCAAGTTATCTTATAATTTGAGCAGGACTCGTTGATTGGACAATAGGATATACGGAGGTGGAACATATAATGGGATACACAGCGGACTAATGCTAACCTATAAGCATATTGTCAGCTCGCATCCCATTCGGGCAGTGTGATCACTGTACATCTGGGCGCGCATATGATAACACGACTGACTTGTGCATTGTCCAAAGAGCTAAGTCGAAAGATCCAGTGCATCCTATGTAAACGATCATTGCGAGTTTGCCACAGGCAATGCATTGCGTGCATATGTAAAAAGGATTTTCGAGAAATACATGGGATGACTTGAGATGCAAAAGTGATGTTGAGAAAAACTTGTTTTTCAAAAAATATTTGCGAGATATTTTCGCAATTTTTACCAGCAGAAAATTTGTTCAGGAACACGCTACTAGTAAGTAGTTCAACTGCTCCTATGATTCACCAAGCTGTTTTCACCAGTTGTTATAATTCCGCACCGACGGTTTCTACTTTGTGAACACTAGTGTATTGGCTTCGCCATGTCCTCAAAACTTTTTACAAAGTTTGCTGGATTACTGTTGTCCTCCGCGAGATGGTCTTAAATGCACTCGATTATACAGCACTTACACAGAACTTCACTGAGCCATATCCCTATACTCCTAGAGTAAACGAGTGACAGTGGATTAATTTTCGTTTGTGTGTAGTCGTTGATAACCCTAAGGAACCAACTCTTGTGTTTTTTTTTGGTGGAACTTGCGAACAGTTGTGCCACATAGGATTTTGTTGTCTGTCGAGGAGACTCACTAATAATAAGGAGCAAAATCACATTATACATTATTGTATTTAGACGTTATTCGACCAACTGAGCGGTACTATAGTGTTTTCTTATGACTGGCAGATTCAACGCCAAAACATTCGTAAAACATCCTGGGAAATAAAGTTTTCCGCAGGATGTCTTCGTGACAGCAATTTCATAACAATACAATGAATGCCGATACCAAGCGTTTTCCTGTTGGTATGAAATTATGTGCAGCCGTGGGAAGCGTTTTAGCAGCTTTCTTACAATAAACACACGGCACTGAAATGTCCTGAGCTGGATTCATCCCAGACCGGAAAATTTAACATCTTAAATTATTCATCTATGGTTCACTTTGTGGTCCTTCATAACTTGTTCTGTAAGAATAGTGATTTGTTTAAAAACATGCAGTAGTTCAGCTGTTTCAAACACTCTCCTGCGCTCACAGTGTTTTCCTCAGTTACAGTAACACTTCCAAACCTACCGGTTTTACTTTGTCTGTCTGCTAAGTGGTAGCTCGTAGCCAATTTCATTTATTGGTGCATAAGCCACGAGAAGCTTGGCTTTGCCGTATGCACGCAGCTTGCATAACAAAACCTATGGGATTTGTGCGTTAAGATAACGGTTCCAAACATCAGGCGCATTTGCTGCTCAACAGTTCAGTTTTGTACATCGAACCACCAACTTGGCCCACATTATCAAAAACGTCCGTGGTGTCTCCAAATCCTCAGGGTATCATCGTCTCCATCAAAGATCATTTTAGACACTGCCTTCCATCTCAGTGTGTCTACAGATGCACAAATCACTTTCGTCTCTCCAACCTAGTAATAGCCGCCAGCACAACGAATTCTGCTTTACTGAGTGGTACACTTCAAGGTCCCTATGTGGCCTGAATCCAATGCCAAGGAAACACACAGGTTCCTACAGACGGGGAGAATTTCCACGTTAGCATACTTCCGTTTTCTGTGTGTCGTGTCACTGAGATATTTTTGAGTAAAACCATACTATAGTAAACAGTTAAGAACGAATTCAAATTCTTAAGACAAAGTCTTAAGGCAAAAGTAAAATATAACCCAGTAATACTTAGATGAAATTCAGCGTTGTCACTAATGTCGAGGAAATCTATTACTAAGTAACAACTCAAAAATGCATTCAATGGTAAAGGGTGTTCTCTTATTGTCAAGACTGCTGATGCTGATGAAGGGCCATTATAGTTAGCAAATACAACATGGTCACAGGCCGACCGTTTCTGAGAGCATTTCACAGAAAATTGAATCATGTACTTTGTTCAGAGACTACGAAATCAATCCCCGACCCAGTTATCTGTCAAGCATGCTGTAGAGGCGTAACTCTTTCGTTTCTATGCTCCGATTCACTTTACGTCTGGGGGACTTTACGCTTCTGCATTTGTGGCAGTATGTTGATTAGAAGACCGCGATTCATTTAATAAAAACGAGTTCTAAAAATACTGAATAAAAGTACACAGTACACAAAATTGGATAGCCTGCATGTAGTCGAAACATGAGGAAACGCTCAAAACGGGTTAATCACTTCTCATCTTTTGCGCACCCACTCATAAAACCCAGGTCAACAGAAACATATAAAGATGTCCAAACCTTGCGACATGCAATTCAATGATTGCGCGCAGCGTCGACTCATTTTGGAACACTTTCAATTACCACGCATAAGTCCCTTTGCTTTTGTTATGCGCGTTGTACGGCTAAGGCTAATTCAAACTTAACGTGACTTATGCACATTCCAAAAAAATTACACACGTGATACGAGAAGTTCAGGTAAGCTTCCTAAAACATTTTCCTGGATATGGTGCAAGCCAACAGGCGATTGTTCACAAAATAGTGTGGGTCAGTGCAAACTGTTCTTATATGCAGTGTGAATAGCGTGAGCATAGATAATTGCCAGAACTACTGCCGGCTCCACACAAAAATTGCGATTCAGGTAAAAATCGAGCAAACATTGCCCATAAGAGACGTTTGTTTCTCAGAAGCAAAAGTTACACTCAACCCTACACCCGCATCTTACGTAAGCCGACAAATTTCACAAAATCCCTTATTATATGTTCACGCACTGTATTGTCCTCAGCAATCTCGCAATAATCGTTTACAGGGGTAACGCAAGCTCATTGAAATTAGATCATTGGAATCCGTACAAGTCACTCGTCTTAGCAGATGCGCGCGCGGGTGTACAGTGATCACACTGTCCGAATGGAATGCCAGCTAGTTATCTGCGTTGTGGTCAGCTTTGGTTTGCTGTGTATCGATAATTGTGCACACGTCCTACCTCAGTAAAAGCTATTTACCAGTATTTACTCTTTCTTACTGTATTTACGAAGGAATCTCCCAGGGTTTCTTATACGATCCGCAGATGGACACGTGCACATGGAAAACGAGATCAGGCAGTCTATGTGTGTGCCCATCAGGACGATATTCATATACTTCTAATTATATACACAGACTTACCGCTATCATCTTCGCTAATAATCGTTCGCCAAACTTCCTCTGTCGCCTTGACTGGTTTCACGTCAGCAAAGCAAATTACGCTGCTTGATGTCCGTGACCGGAATACTTACTTTGAAAGACAGAAATGCAGATAATTTGGAGAGAAAAGACATATCAGAACCTTAGAAGATTTGTGTGAACCGATCATTAATTTACAGTCTTTCTTTGAATTGTTGTGAGTATAACCAGACAGAACGACTCCGCAAGCAATATCGCTGTTGGTCAAATGATGAGGTGAGGTATAAATGAAGAATAAAGTTAACCAGCCCATATGTTTAAACGTCAGATTGAGCACAAAGCCCCAGGCATGTTGCGACTAGGCGCACAAATTTTTGTACACCAAACCGAGTGCTTTAACTTGTGGTTTTAAAATGGCGAGACATTCCAAGAGTGTAGTTGGCGAATCTTTGTTGCGCACATGATGTAAACTCAGTTGTGCCTTTCTTGAATCAAGGCGACGTTTTAAACATTGTAGTTGAGAAACGCTAATATTGTTGTCAGTTGAGCAACCGTTTTCACTTGGTTGTATCATTCATATCGACGCACTCACACCCGTGCACTTACTGTTAATTTGGGCTTCTTGATCGCCTACTCCTAAGATAACCATATGTGTAGGTTGAGGTTGTCTTGCAGACGACAGCTTGCATGAGGGTTATCGTCACTTGGGCGGTCAACGGTGAACAGGATCCTAAATTTTCAGAGTAAAACACCTGTGGAAACAGTTTGCCGTAGATTAGAAAATAGCATTTCTGAAAGCTATTAGTGAATTCATCAGCTCCGCACAAGTCACTCGAGTTATCGTATGCTTGCGCAACTGAACAGTGGTCACACTGTGCGCATGGGGTGCCAGCAAACAATATGCGTATCGGTTAGCTTTAGTCTGCTGTTTATCCCGGAATATGTTCTATCTCGGTGTAATCTTTTGTCCAATCAACGAGCCCTGCTTCATCTATAAGGTGACCTGGTAGGATCCATGTTCGGAAAATCGTAAAAATCATCTTGAATATCAATAGGAGTTTCTGACGGGGTCACGATTTGGTAAAATTGTATCGGTGGGAAATGTTGCCTGGACTCTTTTGTGATGCTGAGATTCGCACGTGCCTTCTGAATTTGACATTGGGAGTCGTTACTAGCTAAAGTCAGAAAGATATTCGTAATCTGATAGTTATCCTCAAAACAATCATATATCGTTCTTCCCTTTTTCCGCATTGCGCCGTCTGCGAAGGAAACACCAACGTGCGAAATCATTTGTGACCTTTCAGCAATTGTTGCATTGAGCGCCAATGAACTTAACCGCGTTGTTTGGAATATGTGAGCAACCGCCATACGTTGGGGGCCAAAAGCACCGATATTTTACTAGGCAATAAAATATAAAGTTTCAGTTGGAAATAAGTGAATTGCTCCTCAGTGGACAAATTTTTTGGTGAAGATTTTGGTAGTAGCAATAGCCTACAAGCAATATCGATGTATTGTATCTTCTCATACAATTTCCTCGAGCTGGTGTGAATGGTTAGATGTTACACTGTTTTTTTTAATTTATCAACACGGACTGCATCTGTCCTTCTAGGATAAACTCTATGTCAAACAGAGAACTCGACACGCTTTGCAAATATCCGCTCCGATTGGTGTGCACCAGACCATTTGTCATAAACCGTGAGTTTGAGGTGATGATACATATGACATGTGTCATGTTAGTCCACAGCTCAAATTTCGAGTTTAATATGTGAGGCACGGTATTGTTACTTCATTTGATGAACAGATTTCCTGTCCACCTAAACCTAGGTTCATCATTCATATCAACACATTCCTACATGCGTATTTGTGAGTTGAGCTTACTGAACCCGCTAGTCTTGCAGCAATGATGCGTTCAATTTGCCTAGGAGTTTCATCATTTCGGCCCAAGATCTTAAATTCTCTTCGCAGGGAGTTCCTGTTGTAATGATGCTCGTTGATTATGGATAACCAGGCGATAACACATTACTTAATGCCGGGCATTCACAAACAAAACAAATTTAAGTAATTCTCACCATCTGCGCATTGTCATCCATTTACACTGGAGTTGTGATCCGAAAGTACCTTGTGGCACGCTTTGGAAAATTTCGCACTACGGACGCATTCATTGTGATTTGAACCAACGGAGCGACTAATTATTAAACAATAGAACTTTTTGATATTTTGGTCAAGGGTGGAGGGCGATACACGTAAAACAGACGTCATGCGGTAAGTACCTCTAGTTTCTAATGCAGAAAGCTGACGGGATTTGAAAAGGTGTTTGGGGTGCCGCGTTTATTCTATTTAGGATTTCCACTAAGCAGATGTCGCTCCATTTGTGAGTAAGGGTGTAATGCGTGTGAAGTAGTCCGTGAATCGTCTGGTGAGCTTAAAGAGACCTAGATTACAAGGTGCCCTTTCCGGGGATTATCTTTCAATTTTACATCAATGTTTCATCTCAAGATCAACTACCGAAGTTGCCCGCCGAGCGCGCAAAAATTTAAAGTCTTTAGTCTTCCAAGGGGTAAACTAATGAACGCACACAATGTTCTCTCAACGCACAACAAGCATGAGACAAATATGGCTGACTTGTTCAGCAGACAGTAGTGACCGAACATTTTGCGATCTGGATTGATAAATTTTGGTAAGGCGGGTTGAGTGTGCAGTTGTGTTCGCTGCTAACTAGTGAGCATTTTAGGCAAAACGTGCATGGTTACAAGTGGTGACTGTTCGCCTAGATGCAAAGCGACAACAGATTTTTAGCAATATGATTAAATTACAGTGCTCGATTTTCGGATGCTCTCAGCCTAAGGGAGTGAAATATAAACCGGAACCAATTTTCCAAATAAAGCCTTTTATCGCCCAGGAGTCAGAATGAGGTAATGGGTAGTGCTTCAGTAATCAATGTGCCTAATGTAGAAGCTGGAACTTTGAAATTCAGAATTCATCAACCGGCGTTCATTCTAAGAAGAATGACTTCCCAGCTATGTCAACCTACGCCTAGTGGTTTTGATTTTGAACCGCGTTTAAAAGTTATTCTCCATGCTATCGTATTTTGGCGATTTCGCCTTCCTTTAAATTTGCAAGTTAGTTTCAAATTTTACATTCATAATATGCACAATTTGTTATACGATAATACCAGATTACCGGACATTGTTCAAAAATATAGAAGAACAGGCACGAATGCAGAAATTGTCCCAACCAAACAAACTGGCGACGTTTCTTGAAATAGTTACGCAACACTTGCATTTCAAGTATGGCGAAAAGAACAAAAAATAAGGGATTCAAAATATTCTGTCAGAAGTTTTAGGAAAACCGGAACATGGTGTTTGGTATGCCCTAACATGCTGAAATGTATAGGAACAATTTTCACATGTTTTTAGTGACCCCTACTTCTATTATCAAACTCAAGCTGGCTGAGTCTGTATACTATTCCAATTTGTCGGCTTTTTCTGAATAAGAGGCCAGAAGCATCTTGCCCATCAACCATTGTTTGGAGGCACTTAAAGTATCGAACTCCGCAATTAACACATTGCAATTCCAGAAACGACTGGTGCCAGATAACTGTCAATCAAGCTGCGGCACTTTGGATTGTCGGACACTCACGGACATTCCATTGCCGCGTGAATTTTACTGCGGCAAAAGAAGAAGAATTTCACATTGAAGATTAAGGATGTGCCATCCAGTTGTTCTATTTGGTAGCCCTAAATATGTCTCGGCTAAGCTCATGTATTTGCATTGAGGCACAAAATCCGATGCCTTCATGAGGTTCATGAAACTTATTGAGTGTTTACTGGCACTCATCAGTAAGGGAAAAGTGAACTCAGGTTGTGTTGAGGACTCAAGATGTTACATTTGGGAATTTATATTGAGAACCATTTTCCTATTAAGCCATACAAAATTTATCAAAAAAGGATATAAAAAGGGACCTAAAGGGACCTAAAAAGGGACCTAAAAATAATTTTTAGCTATATGGTTTACCTCGATTCCCAAGTGTTCCAAAATTGTGTCGAATAACTAGCTAGATTACACGAAACTCTAGGCATGAGAACGAAACAGTCCCTCCCCCTGGGATTTTAGCGGTTCTTCTGTTAAAAATTTAACAAATGCTTGCTAACTAAATTTCCACTTCAATGACAGCGATCTCTGAAATATTGAGCGCTTCTTGATTTATATTGATTTAAATTGGCTGTATTAGGCATAATTCGCAGTGTCGTCGCACTCATTTCAGCCCGTCCATTTTTCAAAGTAATTGTTCTTAAAATCATCATCATTTTTGGAGTTGTAGCAAAATTCCGACTGCCGTTTATCCTACAAGCCCACCGGAATAAGCACATTAAGGTATTGCGGTACTGTTATGTGGAGACGATGCGGATACCCGCGTTGAAGGTATCACACCTGCAAACAGGTAATCTGCCGATTTCTTTGGTTTGACAGTCATTTCCCCCAAAACGCTTTCGCGAAGTTTTAGTTTAATAACAACTTAAACGACCGGCCGAGATTTTGTCCTGCCACTCAAGATAAACTCTGCTGAAAAGCCAAGGAATGCTGCAAACTCGTTTCATTCTGATTGGGATTTTTATCATTGGTACATTGTGATAGATGAAATAAAATGAGTACATTTAGTTATCGGACGCTCGATCCTCATCGTATACTGTTATCAAGAAACAAGCACCTAAAATCTAGTCCACATATACACGATGCCTTAAATTTATGACACGGCTAGGATCATATTTTTGGCAGGATACATAAGAAACCACTTTTAAATAGCCTATACTACACTCGTGTAATTCGTAAAACATCTAGTCAGTGTGCCGTCTCATCTTCATATTTTGTGTTTAGATGAGTAACTAGCAAAGAGTTAGGTAATGACATATCTCGTACAAATACCGTATTTGAATCGCTTTCGTTTATCTTGATTACTGAGATACAACCACTTGCGTCCAGTGCTTAGGCGGAGCAACAGGAGTAGGACCCTCTGAATGTAGGTTACCCGAGTCTACACGATCTCTTTTCGAAATATACTTCGGACTTGTCGCAATCATTTCTTTGCGACATTGATCTGCTTAGCTGAGGAGGGACGCAGTCGTTTCCCCGCACACCATACTACACCCGCTGATTCGCATGGGCTTGATCACCAGCAATTTCACTCCTTCAGCCTAGTTTAATTATGTAAGCGCCTTCATGGCACACTTTAGCACTTTTGACTAAATGATTGTCAATAAAACGTAACTGTAAATGAAGGATAATCAGGAAGCCTTGGAAGACATCGATCACAAATGTGATTCATCTGACCCCGTTAAGGAGATTTCGCATGTGCTGAAGTACGACTGTTACAGAAAGGATGTGTTAACTGGTTGCCTCATGTGCTTTTTGCATACCGAAACCAAACGTTTTCGAATACACTGGACACATAAATAAGTGTCCTACGGTGTTTGAGTCCCAGCCCGTTGAATCCTCCCCAACAGATATGTTTTCGTTAGTATTTTAGTTAGCCAGATACCTCTTCACCATTAGTATAGGTAACGAACGTTTTACATTAGTATTATGCTATCATCCCAGTTCGCGATTGCATCTGGAAATTTCTCCTGTGGCGTCAGCCTTTCACCAAGATTCTCGGCTAAAGAAATCCACGTACATTTTCATCTCTTCCAGAAATGAAGTGTAAATCTCGGGTAGCCGAATATCTTTGAACCAAAAAGGCAGCCGAACAAAGACAGTTTGAGCTGGATTTTCAAGAATTTCTCCAACAACCACCGCTTTACACAGTGATCTGTAGAGAGTATGACTAGAGCGTTCTTAGCACTGTCCCAAGACTTTCGATTCCGTTTTGACAGTTTGATGATTTAAATAATCCACATGAGCGGCATGATACACAGTCATGATAAAGCGACCTTTTGAATTTGCATCGTTTGTGGTGTCGAAAACGAGTGTGCACAGTGTATTGTTGTGCACATAGCATACGTGATCAAAATGCACCTTTGAGATGATTTCAGCTACCCACAACAAACATCCAAAGCATACAAGGCCATGGCAACAATGTGAAGCGTAAATGGTGCGCCCAATAAATAGAAACAGCTAGAATTGTTTGATGTCATAGAACGAAAAATCGGGATACGTCCTAGCCCAAATGTGATTGCTTTCTTCACACACACGAGCAGTTCAGTTAGTGTCCTCAGGTTGTCTCAAGGCCGCAACTACTGCTATGAGTATAAACGAAGGGAACAAATTTTTTACTGATCAGTGTGCCCTGCTTTACAGCTGTTGATTACAGGCAATAAAATGGTACGAGTTTTCATTGTTGCCGTGACTGCCCTACGTGAGTGTATTTGCTCTACGAAACAAGGTAAATGGTTTGGATTCGAAACACGCGTAACAACCTGTTCCACAATCTCCCTTTTAATAGATTCGGTTTCGTCTCCAGATTCTCCTGAATTCGTCACATACATGGGTAAGACTGATTAGAGTTCGAGGTTTTATAAGTTGGCTGCAACATTCCACACCGATTTTGTTTGGGTTGCGTTCGACATTTATGTAATATCTCCATCAGGGGGATTATGAGATGAGTGACCCGGATTACGTTCGACAGTTTTGTATACCGGTTTTCCATTACGAAGAATTTCGACTTTGGTTTGAAGATTAAGCTACGTGTTTTGCTTGTCAACTTCCTGCAAAATTAATTTGCAATCTGTTGGCCTGCTATTGTTTGTATGACACTGACGATTACCCAATCTGGCCAGGATGGTTTTCCCATGTCCATCAGAAGCCTCGAGGTATAAACGACCGTCTAGAATCCACACTATTTTCTGATGTCCTCATAAATTTTAAACAGAAATTTGCAGCCTCTAAATTGTCACTTTTTTGGAAATTCTTCGTAAACTAGGTAGCTTTCTTGCTTAAGTATACTTAATTAAGAAATTTGAAATGATAGACTGATGAATAGCGGTTGTTTGAAAATAAAGTTTGAATTCAAGAACCTTGAGTGTCATACATGCAAAGGATTTCAGTTTAGGTTGCGTTGCATCCCGTTTCCTAGCATAGAACAAGTATTTTGTGTAAACGTGCGTATTACTAACGTGCTACTGATATTAGTTCACACAGAATTTTATTCCTGCGGAATACTCAAGTGGTTCATGTCTACGACCTACTTAATTATCTCCAGAACAGAAACGATCCAGCGAAATTGAATGGCCTAGTTGACCATTTCCAAACCGAGCACTTTTAATGACATTTATTGAATCAACAAGGGTTGACTCAACCAGAAGTCTGAAAGGATAGTCGTTACATAGAACCCTTTTGTAATAATATTAAATTGCATATATTGTTAGTGTATACCACATTTAATTTGTAAAGTGACTTTTCAACTGACTGATCATAACGATAAAAGTGGACTTTCTTTCGCATCCTGAACCTAAGCAGTAACACCAGTGTAGCTCCTTAATCAGCTTTCAAAGTGTAACACTAAAAACATGAGTTAATAATGCCGAATATCGAATCCTCGCTACCATATAGAACATTGCACAACCCGTGAGTAATGGAAAAAAATCAGTCTACAATGGGTTTGTTTTTTGCTAGAAATTTGAACTTAATCATGTAACAACAATGTCCACATTGTTCCACACTCTTTATGCACAAAGTAAAAAATATTGTAGTCCAGGATGTAACAAACAGTAAACAAGAGGAAATAGTGCGCACCCTAACAAACTTTGCCAACAAGGAACTGAATCCAAGACTACCTAGCGTCCACGTTCACTCGCCTGTGACTTATCTCTCCTTCACCTCTGAGTGAAAAAAATATTACTGGTAAAGATGAACTCCCTAACTCACAGGTACGACATGCATTTTTTCCTGAAGCTGAAACAAGAAGGTGTGCATGTGCGCTTTTTAAATTCAATAATGTTTTGTAGTCGCACAGTGTCTTCTATTAGATGATGGGATTTAACTTCAAACCACTCTCATGCAGTAGACCTAATTCATGTTAACAAAGTCGTCTCTATTATATGAGTGAATGATTCAAGATAAACATTACCAGTTGTATTCAACTCAAAATACTTTGTGTACATAAAGGACTTTTGGAACGAAGAGATGGTACATGAGGATAAGTTATTCTTTGCAGTTGTTTGCGACTGGGGTGTGAAAGATATCTGTTTAGGTGGATAAACGTGTTTAGGTTTCTGCCGTCCCCTAATAGCATTTTGTTTCAGTGCTAAGATAAGATTTTGTGCCGTTAGGATAAATTCCAATAAACAATAGGACCAAAAATCTGCTTTGGTTGGTGGTGGCTGATCTCCTGCAAGAAAGCACATCAAATTTGACTCATTGAGTTTATATATATTTCGTGATTGATTCGCCCGATATCTCGAGAAACGGCAATTATTTTTGTTGGCTACATTATTAAGACCTACTAGTCAAACGTTTGAAGACACAATGAAATCACTTCTATAGTTACTTACCCGACATATGTGGACACCAAGTGCAACTAGGCGTTATATAAATCCTGCTGAATTGCGATTTGGGTAAAAATTTTCAATTAAATGTAACTGTGACTGACGCTTATGTCGCCTACTCATGCTATCTGGCTCTATACATCGTTAGGAAATTTAGGGGACCTAGAAAATGTCTGCAAAAAGCGTCGAGTTTACAAGAGCTAAATAGCGGTTCTAGCAATAATACTTTAGATAAATCCGTATAAGCAAATAATTTGCTCACAATTAGATGATAAAAAATTCTGAAAAAAATACAGTAATCAAAAATGTGCTAAATGCCCGAATTGTAATAAATGTCGGGTTACCATTTTTCAGATCGGAACCGTCGAAAAAAAGATGCACAAATTGCGCGTGTCTCTCAAATTAGAAATTTTGCAATAGGTATGACCCGTAAGCGTCGTAGTTTTCTGAGCAAAAAATAACACTTTACTTAGCAAAATATAAGTAGACGTTATAACATCTCGAATGAGGTGGGCAGTTTGCCCAAGTTAATCACAGCATAGAGCGTGCTCCAACATACGGTGCTTTCTCGCGCTTTCTAGACGGAGTTTTTCAAGTGTTATTTTACTTGCCCTCTCACGTTAAGCACCATAAGTTGCACTGAAAACCTCCAGACATTATGATCAACAATATACTCTCAAGATACATGGAGCAATACAAATTACTCACGATAAATTCCAAACCCATAATTACCCTTAGCGTAATTTGGTGCAATTGTTTTTAAAGGAATTTGCTGCTAGGAAACCTTGCTTGTGTGAGTTTGATAAATAAAACAAAAACACATTTGATGTTTCTCAGTTCAAGCATGGAGTCCAAGCTAACCAGGTATTTTCAAAATTTAACTGACAAAAATTTGTTGAAAGACTGTTGGTTTCGTTTGTCTTTTTCGCCAACAGCTCGATGTGTAGATTGGTCATCCTGGATAAGTCAGGTTAACGGAAGAGGCGTCAACACAATGATGAATGGATTGTCGCCGCATTTCACAAGATACTCAAATATTGCTTATTTAAGCTGGTATTTTATTTTTTGTTAACGTACATAAATCTTTGTCAGAATATTGCAACAGATTATACCCTGCATAGGTAAAACAAACGCATTCTGTAGGACCGATTTAAATCACTTTGATAATTTTTACTGCCCATAAAGTAATTTTCGGCGTAATCAAGATTGTTTGCAGACGATGAATTAAGGGATACTTCTAGAATGCTCATGGAAGATTTATTCACATAAAGTCTATCTCTAAAGTCAAGCAACATTTTGTGTCTTTAGTCGAGATGGCTTTTAAACGGATGTGGTGCATTTGATACCAACCCAAATGAACACTGAACACAGCGATGAGAGAAAATCTAATATGCAAGATCCGGCGCAGTGGTCGCCACAAACATTACGTGAAACAAACAGGAAGGGTACACATTAACAAAAAATAAGTAAACCGAGGATTGCAACCAGAAACCACGTCAAAACTCCACTCAGCTTAATGTATAAAACTCAAGAGACACAGATTTGTTTGGACAAACTTTGAGATAGTGGCCCAACCAAGAGCAAATCAATAATGGTTCATGAAAATATGGTTTTTCACGAAAATAAACATTCGAAAACATAACTACCACCCCGAGCGATGAACTACTATAGGCGGATAAACTACATAAAACACGAGATTGAAAAACGGACCGGAGGGGACCTGTACGAGGAGAGTGAGAATCTGGCGAATTAATTAGTGTATTTCCATTAGCAATTGGACTGATTAACCATAGAAGGATCAAAAGGCTCGAAATAGTATGGCATAGTATTATAGTATATACAGTAGTATATAGTATAGTATATATTATATAGTATATATAGTAGCATAGAAATAGTATGGCATCGTATTAGTTATTCGAAATCTAAAAAACCTCTCACGGCTAGAAAGATTTACACCCAACACGAGGCGATCGATTGAAATGTATTTCCTCGAAGAGTTGCTGACATCCGAAAATTAATCCACCTTTTACACACCAAAATGTGCTGTTAAGGTGTCCCAGCAGGTTGATATCAAGACCCTGTAAATTTTGCACTTGTTGGAACTACAAACGGTGTGATCATCTAGAGGAATAAGCAATGGTATATTCTGTCCATTTAAATGTGCCCTCAAGAAGAAAAGGTGAATGCGGGTTTTGCTCAAAGTACACATTTAGACATAAAGTTGTGCATCAAATTTACATCGAAGCACTAGGGTTGCATAGTTATTTCCAAAAGACGAAAGGCAATTAATTATAATCGGATTTCGGAATCGTCGCCAGACTTTGGTTTCCGTGATACTGCTCTGCAGGATAAGTCGGTTTCCGCATGGACAGCCTGAACAACAACACACGCAGTCTCTGCGTAGATTGCTTGCAGTAATTGCGAGATCAATGAAAAGTACCATTTTAAAATGCCACGTAGACGCAAACGGCAAACATAAAGCTAATGTGATTTCCAGAGCTCGGTGAACACTTGGATGACGTAAATTTCACAGAAAACAAATACGGAGTTCAATATTGACTAACGGTTTTTAGGATGAAGTTTGGTTTTACGTAGTCGATGTGAGCGCGAGTATTCCTCTCAACTGGAAATATAATATTCACTTGTAGACAACTTTGACCTTTATAGACAAAACATAGCAAGATGGAATAAACTGCTATAATCCGGGAGGAAATAAACAAAGCGAGAACCGCATGCTGTCACGAATTTTTGTCACTCGTCGCCGATATTTTGAGAGTTGAAATGCTAAAATTGGGAGTTTAAATAGGCACAAAAACACTGCACAAACACAAAAAATGGACACATTTTAACTATTTTCTGTTCCAACAAACTACGGTAGATTCTTCAAACTCAAATATTCCAAAATTCCCCACTCGACACTACTGAAGGAATGAATCACTTAACAGTACGATAATCCTCAAAATGCGAGGAATCTATCGCCCTGATAAAGGTTGATCTGATGTGCTGCATTGGTGCAAATACAAACTTTTACGCGTTCAAATTCTGGAGTAACTAGACTGATATCCAACTGGAGCACGGAGAAATTTCCTATTATTTGAGCAATGTAGGCGGCTCAATGCCAAACAAATTAAACCTACTATCCGGATCAACCCCTCATAAATTATCAATTTCATTTAGTTTGCATTGTTGAGGCGATATTATTCGTACTTAGAAAAATATCACCCACATTTAAATTTTTCAATAGCTGGCTGCTGGCGAGCTCCCTAATGGATTCTAGCTGTTCCCCATTTGCAGGATGTTTCAACCTGGAGAGTGACAATGACGCAACCTCAGAATCCGCTCTACGAACATTATGTAAAATACTTCACAATATAATGATATGGTTTATTCAAATGGCCTGCCCTCGTACATTCTGAACTACATTCGGCTATAAAATACTCACTTGAAATTAATCTACTCATATTGAAATAGCTACAAATCTTATTCACCGGCTCGTATGAGATCGATTTTCCTTGATAATGTATGCGACTGAATTTAACCCAAATCCAAACTGTGATTTGTTTTACTCAATCAGCCAGCATTCATTATGTGGTCGGCCATCACTTGATCTGAGGGATCAAGACTGGATTACGAATCAGTAGATGCTATAAAGGTAGACATTATGCGGGGATTAAATTAAATCCCATGAACGCGATGTGGCCACAAGGATAAGGAGACTCCGGAGGAGCTGCTGACATTGTGAGCCAATACAGTATTTCAATGTGCATTATTAAAGGAATAAACAATAAATGCGTACTGCAGGGTTCAAAACCAGTAACAATAACAATACTGGAATCCACGTTTATGCGTAGCAAGTCATTACCCTATTTAACGCTGCCCTAATTTTTTCCCTCATACTGGATTCCAACTGGCCCAAATTCTCCTGGTCGACCTGGACTAAATATGACCAAAGGGTGGTTTTCGATGCGCAATCCACAGCAGATTTAGACTTTGACCTGCAGAGAAGGCTAGAGAAATTGTGTACCTGTGCCTCCGGATGACTGAGTTCGCAACCATTGTTCGAGTACCTAAAGTCACTTCAGTGCATTGCAGGCGGGAATGTACTATAGGCGCCGCACTGATTGGATAATGATGGCAATTTTCGTTTCAGTGTTACGACTAAACCATGCTGGCAAATCAGATCGAATTAGGACGCTAAAATATGTCCGCAGCAAATTCTGCGATTTGGAAATTTTTCAGAAGAAAGAAAAGACACCCGCAAAGCCCACTCAGTTTGGAATCACTGAACACCGCAAAATAAACCCGTTGTCGTTCCACGACCGCAGTCAAGCTCAGTCAATAGTCCTCGGTTGAATGATTTGCTTGGAGCCACTGAGATATTTTATGCACCCATGTGAAAGGCGCTAATTTTATAAAATTTGTTTATCACCGGCCTTATATGTTGTTATTCACTGGGCTTATATACAGTATCCCAACAAATTCACGGGATTTTTGGAATCCGCTGCAAACGAGACGTTAGCGTTCATTTCGCTTTTCTTGATAGTTCCTACGCCTTGCTGCCGAGATTTGGAATTATTTAGCCCGTTTTTTCTTGTTCCCAGAGTGTGGGTAGAATACTGTTAAACAAAATTAGTCTTTAATTGATTCACCATCTAGCTGCAAAAGCCAGTTGTCACGTGTCTAGCTTGAGATGTTACAAAGTTGACTGCCTCGCCCAAGTCATATCTTGTACACCTTCTGTTCTAATATAAGCGACGTCATCGAAGTTTGGTCACAGTAAATTATTAGTTGCTTTGGTTAATAACATGTCCACAGGTTTTTCTGCTTCATCGTGTATTGCGGCTGGCTCTTTATTTTGAATACAACTGAACATAACTCCACAGCTACTTGGACAAATAAGTTCTGATGACCTTATGAATTTCACATACCAAAGTTCGCATTTTAACGCTAATAACTTTTTCGGACTGTCGTCAGTCTGACCGACAGGAGTCATAAAATATTTAAAAACAACCTGCAAGGCCTCCCTCCAACAAATATCACACAGCACCAACCTTTAAAAGTTTAACCAGTGAATTTTCTCACTTCATAGGTGACACAAACAGGTTTAGGTAGAATGAACGTACCTACCCGAATTTTAGACTCTGATCTTTATTCAATGATCACGAACACGAGGTACAAGACCAAAATATGCATATTTAAGTGTTCAGTTTACAATTCATCTAAGCAGGAGTGGGATGAACATTCCGTGAGCAATCGCTGAGGAATTAAACTTTTGGAGTGGCCATAGACTGAATAAGATTTCAATTTTCAACATGGCCTACTTGACATACGGCTGAAGCAGAAATTGAGTTTGGGAGATTTGGATCACGAGTGCTTCATGTAAATCAATGGTTAACTTATCGACAGTAAAATAGTTCCGTGAGTTTTTGTAAACGCTGGGTAACATCGCATGCCAATCAGTTGCGTATGTGGATAGAACATGCCTGGTCGAAGCAGCTGAGGTGGTTTACATCAGTGTAAAACATTTGTACTAACACTGTATTGGAATCTAAGACATCTAAAGAGATCCAATTGCAAGGAGAGGTGGAATGCAGTTCCTGGTTGCGAGGGAGATGAAAACTGCATCAGTGTTGTGTTCCAGATTAGTTAATTCAAAAGATTTTCTAAAAGGACTGGAGAACCGCAGCCGTTCAATAATTCTAATTTCCCGCATTTCCAAAGCGGGGTGGCTCACCATTTTTAAAACTTATTTCTGTCGACCGAATGCTACGTTTGCATTGTTTCCGTCTGTCTTGTTTGCTGGGATACGACTTCATGCTAGGGGTGTCCACGAAGTCTAAACGGACGGTCGACGGGGAATTCCTATTACAAATGGTGAAAATAGCTTCTGATTTGGATAATCCTGAAAGCATATGAACTACTCACTAGTAGTCTGCTACCGAACAACATTTAGTGAGGTTGCTATTCGAGCAAAATTAACCCCAGGTGTGCTCCTCAAGTCACAAAACCTTATTACAGGTTCACGCAATGCATCGAATTCAACAAAGTCCCAATGTTTGTTTACATGGATTCAAAGACACGCCACATCAGCTCGTTCGGCTTTGACTGAATAATTTGTCACCATAGGTATTGATAATTGAACAGAAGCTCTACTATTAGTATCCGGTCCCAAACAATCAGCGTTGGTCTGCTGGGTACCCAGGAATATACGTATGTCCTGCTTTACTTCTGTTCACCATTCAAAGAGATTTTCAAGTTTGGTCATCACGGTAGATGTAATCTGGTGGTATTATGTTCGACCGTTGTGCAAATCACATTGGGTATCAAAAAAATTTCTGACGAGTTCATAATTTGCCCACTTCGTTTTTCCGGGGAAATGCTCCAGATTAATTATCCAATGCCGAGAGAGACACGTAGATTCCGAACATGACGCCAAGCAGTCTATGAGTATGCCCATTAAGATTACATCCAAAATTTTCGAACTACCCTCAGAACCATCATGCCACCTTCACTATTATTCCTATATCATATTTCGCCATCTTGGAGGACCGCCAGGTTGAACCGTATCGCTGGTGTTCTCCGAGGAATTGTCTGATTCCCGGTCAGTTAAAAAACATTTCGGTTTTGAAATTTGTGGTAGAGCGGCTTAGTTCTGGAGACACAAGTGCACATATTCTAAGTTATTTTGCCATACTGCTGAAATGATGGATTGTTACAAATCTTTTAGTACCATATAAATGGAGATTGCATTTCTCCTGTTCAAATGTTTAAAGTTTGGATTGATGAGAATCTACCTACATGATGGAGCGGTTACGCCAATTTCTGTGCACCAAACTGATCATTATAGGCAGTGATTTCAAAGTGATGAGACAATCTAGCAGTTTGGTTGGCGACACATCAGATAAACCGAAGTGTACATTTATATACGTAATGCACTACTCATAAGGATGCTGAACGTTCTTCGACAGCCAACGACCGCTTTTGCTCGTCTTGAGGCTCATCAGATAGGCGCAGTCCCCCAGTTTCCGTCAAATTTATGTTCTACTTGAACCCAAATTGCACGAAATTAGCGAAATACACTAATTTGCAAACAACTCTGGTCCTGCGAGAGACTCACCTGAAATCCAGCTGAATCTCTCGTTTGTGGACAAAGCGAAAATTTTAAACATTGCGTTTGATGAACTGCATTATTTCTGTCAGTCGACAAACCACGTTCTTTTCGATTTTAACCCGGTTGTAACACTTCCACCGGTACATTCCCACATAGAAATTTTATGTGAACTAATTCCACCGAGCGGTTATTGTTACAGTACTCACGTGGGTCCGTCGCAATTGCTCTGACAATTGCAGCTTTTCTAAGCGTTTTTTTAACTAGTCCGGAAAATACTTTGTCGATCTCCTAAACACGCAACTAATAAACGTCACGGGCGTTCAGAAGGCTAACTCATTAGACTGAACTATAAGCGCGCTGACGGATTTGCCTTTATTCATCTCCACCACACAAAGCAGGCGCTACACGCAGTTCTTCGTATGTAGCAAGTTGAAATTAGGTATTATTATTGCGTTTGCTATTGACCCTGGGTCCATTACTCACGTGGGTCCGTCGCAATTGCTCTGACAATTGCAGCTTTTCTAAGCGTTTTTTTAACTAGTCCGGAAAATACTTTGTCGATCTCCTAAACACGCAACTAATAAACGTCACGGGCGTTCAGAAGGCTAACTCATTGGACTGAACTATAAGCGCGCTGACGGATTTGCCTTTATTCATCTCCACCATACAAAGCAGGCGCTACGCCCAGTTCTCAATATGCAGCAAGTTGAAATTAGGTATTACTATTGCGTTTGCTATTGACCCTGGGTCCATACAGAGATAAGTGCAAGCTGGACATATGCATTGCTGGCAAGTGTGAGGGGTCTCTCACATTGTACGGTATGCCAGGCAATCAGCAATAGACCTGGAATCATTAATTTTCGATGCCGGATGAAAAAATCTTTAGATCAAGAGAAGGTCGGTATTGATTGAACTTCTCACCGGTAATCTACTATTGAGAAATGTTAACACGAATAGCACTTCTCATATTATGAATCCAATTGGTTAATCAAAGCAACTGGGGATAAAGATTTACATTATTTGATATTGCCTCAGATTTTACCCAACTAGCTTTGTTCAAGGAGTAATAAATCCGCCAGCTTTCTAGTTAAATATTAGTCTAGTTATTTTAATAAAAAATGTCTCGAAATGTTCAGTTTGCAGCAGCGTATTTTACCAAAACAGTTTACCATAGTGCAATGGACTTCTAGGATTTGGGGCAAAAATGTAGATGGGAAGTGCTTGAGCTGCTCAGTAATGTGAAAAATAGAGGTGAACCGCACCTGAAACTGAGGCATCTACCGTTGAATGATGAATGACAAGGTAATCAAAAGACCTTCATCATTTTTGTTATTTTTACACTTTTATTTGCGCCTAATTATAGCTTATAATTCTTCGCATCATATGTCCGACCGAAGGGGTGAACTCGAAAGACTATAAGCGGTTCCCAGTTTGTCTATTTCTGAATGAGTCCTTAAGATTCGTTCCATCAGATAGCTCAAGACCCGTTTGCTTACATTCCGTCGTCAACTACTAACGCGTCTGATACCCCCAACTTTACTATAGACTTGGACTTCATCCACGTTGATCTCAGCACCAAGTGCAAGGATGCTTTCCTCAGTCAGACTGAAAACGGAATATAACAAATTGCGAGTAACTTGAAAGGAAAACTGCTCCGCTTGGAATTTCCACACTTGGGGACTTCTAAAGAAGTAAAATCTCCCTCATGGGATTGAGTCAAACCAGACAACAAAAGCCTTACTTTTAATCTTTTCTGATCAAAATTAATAAAAAAAATCATGTGTCGTCGTCATTAGTTCCGACGACACTGTCACCAAATCTTTCTGCATAAATGTTGTAGAACGTTTCAAACGAGCTTGGTATTTTGTTCCGCATTGAAGAATGACAACACAAACATTGCTACATTTTTCCAATTAAGATTAAAGAACATACTGGCGGATTAGATATTCTTAACTTTGAGCGCTCTGTCAATTGTTTCCGTAATGCGGGTCACATGTCATCAGTCGATCTTTTTGATGCATGACATTGCGAAATGGGTATTTCTTGATAATTGAATAAATTTGCTCTGCATTACAAAACGAAAGGAATCTAATCGCGGAATTCGAGCCAACTTGGGAACATGGTTCGGGAATGCGCAAATCCGAAGCTGCGCGTCATCAATCGAAAACATGTCACTCGTTGCTGACAGCGCCAGTTATTTTGTAACAAATCGGGAATTACAAGGGCACGATAAAAAATACGCAAACTATCAGAAGCTATAGCAAAATGTTGAGCATCTTCACAACCTCCAAAAAAGAGTAGATCATTCAATTTTTGATGTTTTCAACTCTCATCCTCCACTGAGTGATCTGAACCGACCACTTCTGAGTCACATTAATTCCGTAACCTTCGCGTCCGACGGCTCAGAAGTAAGCAGTTTTGAATAAAAAGTCACCGTAATTAAATGAACGTCACGCACTCACAGTAAGTGTTGTATCCATCTAAAAACCAGCTAATTTCGTTACCTAAGAGCAAAGTAGGTGAATCGATCTTGAGTCGTACTATCCGAAACAGTGGATATTCTGACGAAGAACATGTATGGTTCCGGGGTTGTCTGTCACCAAATCGTATGTGGTAATTTTGATGACCGTTTAACAAACCCAGCGGGATACATATTAATTTAGACTTACATAAAATTGAATTTCTTTGTGATATATGATTTCTCGGTTCTTCTTATGCACGAGGAATATCTGTGCCAAATCGCTTCATATAAATCTCCTAAATTACCAGCGGTTTTGATGATAGTAACAGGAAAGATGTCAGCCTTGAAATCCTTCTAGTTACAATGGTATCATTATCGATTTACTGACTGCTGTGGAAAGGAATTTTCCTGGCAACTTACGGTGAACAGTTGATTCTGAAATCTCCAATCAGTGTTTTCATGAGTGACAATAAAGTCTTCCGTTTGTTTACCAAGACTAGAGCATTATCGGCAGCTAGGACATACGAAAACAACTATGACAGTCGCTTAGGCATTTTCCGGATTATTCTTCTGGTTGAATATGCCAGGGTAAAACTGTATTGAGACGGACATCCTACCGAAAACAAGTGTGTTGCCAGATCAATTTTTAATTCCCAAGCACCCTAAAACTCTGTTGATTTACGTAACTGATAGCGTGGAATGTGGATATTAGAATGAAATTTCTACGCTAAATGGTGTTTTGCCACCCTTTTTTTCACTCCAGATCAAATTTGCCGAAACGCTTTTGTGCTTTTTGCAACACTGCGCCTCGATAACAAACTTGGAAAATAGATTCTTTTCAGATATTTGCGGTTGAAATTTCGTCCTGGCGGTGACACTAATCTATGCTGCAAGGCCAACAATCACTGAATAGATACATCGATCTTATTGGAATGTACCGGGCGCTTCAAAGAGATACAATGGCCACTTTATGCAAAGCTAATTCAGCTGCATACACTGACTGAGGTCATGGGGCTTTGTTCTGGCTTCCGGAAGTTTCGCACTGTACCTCAATCCTTCTGAAGCTTCTTTTGGGTTTGTCTCAAGGGGAATCATGAAAAAAACGAAGATAGGGAACAAAGATAGTTTGCTGTGAGTGTTTCTCTTAGCTGACGCCTCACAATATGTCACCATAAATTAAATGAAGGTCAAAAGTTGGGTGCAAAAGATCTAGTGTAATAGAAATCAAAAGAATGAGGTTGAATAAGCGGTAGGTCAGTGGGTCACGGACTTAAGTCAACTCAATGTCAGACAGGCCTGTGGGACGGGATATGAGCAGGCCTGGTCAATTTCAGAGGTTGCACACATTTCTCTCGGATGCCAAGATGTGGGTCCAGCAGTTGGATTCCAATTACCTCTTAGGTCGATAATAGTCCAGATTGTGCCAGTCAACAATGGTCCAGAGGTACCAGGTATGTAAAATTGAAGGCTTGCTCTATGTCGATGATATGACTGGTTTCGTTTAAATGTGATATATTTGCATTTGAGCCTGGATCCGTCCAACTACCCCTCAAACACACGGGATTGTGTTTTCGCATCTTATCTGACAATGACTTTTCGGACGACCAACATATGATGCTCATCGTTGACTGGGAGCCTCCTGTAGATGGCCTACTTCTCAACTGAACATTTTTTAGGTTGGGAATTACAGATTGTACGATCTTGAGTACGTACCGTTTTGGATACCCGTTCCGAAGGAGTGTGCACCCCCAGAACTTTAGATCCTATTGTATAAATTCGGAGGATGTTATCTCAGTTACTCTTTTAGTCAGGCATCTAATTATGTTGCGTTTTCATTGCAACGGATCAAGGCGATCAAAATGAATATACGGAACATTTTAGGTTGGCCATCTATGAAATTTGCGTTCTGTGGTCCCGTCGGTCTTCTTTTTAATACTGACATCGATGGATCTCAGCTGTCCGTTTCATTCCGGCACGATAGTAACCCTGATATTTGTACGGAGAGAAATACAACAGATTAGCACGTCTGTTGCGCTGATAGTTTCGCTGACAGTTACGAAGATGTGGTGCATGTAACGACAACACAACGTAAACCGCTCAGGGAGTGCGTTTAATTTTTGAGTTTCAGGTTTGGCCCTGAAACACTACTAACTCAGGACCTAGAAGAGGTCCCATTGATTAAAGTAAACTGAATACTGTAGGTATAGAGTGGCAGTAATTTCTCAAGATCCGAGACGGAAATGCCAATATCTTCACCGTTGCACTCAATCAACGAACAATCATTGTCCACTGTCTCGATAAGTGGTACGTTAGCAAATAATGATTTCACGTCCAAGGGGAACACAGAGTGTTCACAAACCGTCAAATCTTTAATCTCAACAAAGAACTCAAAACTGTCTCTCTGGTTGTGTCGACACTCCTGTCCTGATTGGATCTAACTGACTGGCAAGATATTTATCCAACGCATGATAAGAAGAATTAGACATTTTGTGGATTGGTCGGAGACATAGGCTAAGTTTATACATTTTTCTGGAGACCATGAAGCCATGGACTTTTTTTTCCAGTAGGGTAGATACGCTCGAAAATACTGATATAAATATTTTTGCATTGTTCAAAACGCCGCAATAGTTTAACAGCGTCTTTGCGTCTTTTCTATCCTGCATTGCATTTTCTCAAATTCCGAATTCATTTGAGAGGATGGTGTTAGTTCTATAAATGATTTACTTGTATACATCAAGACAGTTCACGTGCCTTCCTCTGCCGTGGACAGTAAAACCTGATCGTTCTGCTGTGAACGTTTTACAGCCTCGAAATGTTTCTTTGTTAGTCGCTCGGGCCTACGTTTTATCCAAATTACTGTTGCCGCAGATTCCAGTAAGGAATTTTGGGACATCGGTTATGTTTTCATGAACGAGCCTGCGAGGAATGTCGGAGAACTATCCATGAATGTGTTGATCTAGACAAGCATAATTAATTAGAGGAATTTTTGTCATCAAAATGGCTCCACAAAACATATGCGCAATTCCATCTAACGCATTTTTTTCAAATTTGGATCTGTGTCGCATCAGTTGGTCCATAACACGTCCCTACTAAATCCAAATTGGGTTTCCGGTTCCATTTTGTCGCTTACTGAACACAAATGATACACTATCTAGTTTTCGGAATCGAGGTACAACAAAACATATTCTTAAGTACGGGTTGTTTCCAAGATTGATTGACAGAATCCTTACTTGGGAACAACGCATTTTACTCCAAGATATGTTTTTACATTCAGGATAGAGAAGGTCTGCGTTCCGGAGATTTTGTTTTGATTGGGAACTCATCCCGATGGGACACAAATAAGGATAAGCCACCTCGTAGACGTTTGTTTTTCAACGGGTCTGCAAATGAGTCATAACTTCTTCAGAGACATATGTCCAGAGGACGAGCAAGACGGAACAATTAAGTAGAACAATACGCCAGATTGTACACCACAAATAATGAAGGCGGACGGTGTCAATTTCCAAAGGCATTTGCTTTGGGTGGTGGGTTAAGGCGTTGGATGTCTTGATCAATATGTAATTCAGAACACTCCGCAGATTGATCGCTGACTAATGGTGCATAGTGCCTTATTGGGCCCTACCGAAACGTCAGTATTGATTAACTCAAGTGACTTGGTTTTCCTGCCCAATCAGCGTGATTTCACGTCAAGCACGGAGTTACCTCAGATATACAGTTCGCATTCCGATAAGGACAACACTGTGCTACGTACTGCCTCCGCTAAATCTCCATCTGCTTACTTTCTTGAAAAATCGCCCATTTTCTCTGGAGTAACCGAAATGCATAGTGAACACTCGAGACATCCTTCGGTGTGCTCGTTATTTTTTTGTTGCCAGTTTGTCAATCTTTTGGAGGAAACCGCCAGCTTGCGACAGTTGTGTAAGTTACGTGAGGTGAGAATACCAGCGGTTTTCTAATGAGGTAAATTGGAACTCGCGTGACACGTTTTGTGTTCGTCTGCATATTTTGCTGCTTGTCAATGGAAAGTGACTACATGATAGTCACAGATAAGTAGGTTGTAGAAACGAAAGATAATGAGAAAACCTTGCAACTGCGTAGTAATATATTGGGTTAATATGACCGCGACTAGAGGATTTAGTACATCATGAGGTAAGAATATTTTAGAAAGAGTGTACTTTGTGCGGGGGGTTATATACGTAGAGAATTCGGACTCGTGCAGGCGTGAACACCTGTAGGAATGTTGGACTGGCTCAGCATTGTACTGGAGAGTAAAAACGAGTGTGTTTGTTGTTCTCCGCTTGAACTGCACCCTGAGTACTCCAGACCAACATAAGTATATTTCTTTGCATTTCCGTATGCACAGTAGAAGCACACAGTAAAACCGTATAAACTACGTTTGAATCGCAACATATGAAGACACTCTAAGCTCTCTTTCTATTTAACGTGGTTCGTGGTGTAAAAAGCGGAATGTAATGTAACAACGAAGATATAATCCCATGCATTTTAGCTGACTGAAACAAACAACAAAACTTAAAATCCTGTGGCACCTAAATGACGCATACCTCTTGTGTCCTGATGACGGAGAGCCGACGGGATTAATTGACGTTATTGAACGAAAACCCCAATTTGTCCTAGTCCAAATGTGGGTGCATTTTTGCACAAGATAACAGTCCAGTAATCATCCGACGGATGCTTTCAGGAGACGAAAAGTCCCATGTTTCTGGGATGTGCCGTTATTGCTGTGACTGCGCTTAATTAGTTTGTTTTGTTTATCAAACAAGATTAGGTTTCTGGTTCCTGGCGTCACGAATTTTGCCATCTCCCTTTCAGTAGATAACGTTTGTCACACGAATATGAGGAATAAAAGACATGAATCGGTAATTTTGATCTATCCCATGTTTAAGCCACGGATGAAGGAAGCACAAATTTGATGATCATCCACCAGTGCAGTCCATCATAGCCAAGAGGATTTGGAAACATCGCACACGCTTCTGATATGTGGGGCAATTTGGTTACCTGAAGTGAATAAATAGGCCAATCTGCAGTAAATGTAGCTGTTATGTGTTACAGATAGCTCTACGGGACGGAAGTCACTGATAATATCAGTAAGTACACCTCTGCTTGTATATTTCAGGCTGTTAAATTGGCACAGACTGCGCTACCAGCAGGTGACTTCAGATTCCGACCGTCCCGAATTTCTGTGGGTAGGCTGAACAATGCTACCAAAGTGTACTTTCTGATGCAAAATCCGCCGGTTATTTAGCTCCTTTGCTGTACCAAATGTCATGGCATTTGGACTAACATCAATGTCGCTTGCATGCATAGCAGAGTGCCGTGCTCTGAGTGCCGTGCTCATTAGACAATGACGGGAATGTTCCTTTTCCGTTTTTCTTTGAAAAATGCCGGGAGAACCATTTTATTAAAATGCTGTAATATTTCTGCTTGTAATTATTCAGCAGAAACTTGAGTTGTAGCTATTTACCCGCAAAGAATCTTACTCGGTGCTGATTCTCCCCCAATACAGCCGAAACGTCCAATTTCGGAAACAGTCAACATGGCGAAATGAAAGCTTTGTTTCTTATGACCTGAATATGGCCTGAACCTGACCAGTTATTTTTAGTAGAATGAGGTGCGTAAAGGCCACCGCGGTATTTTATGCGCAGTTCTGCAAAATGTTATTTTTAATAACGACGTTTTTTGTTCGTCCACATTCTGACTGCCAAGTTTTCTACCACTTGCATACAAAATATTTTATTCAATAGAATTGCGACTTCGGATAAAATACCGATTATCTTCAAGACTTTATTCCAACGGGAGTCCAGACGAATTCACTAATTCTTTACCTGCAATGAACCACGATAAATCCACAAAATTACTTTACATAAATTGCAAATTCACAAAAACATTGCAACAGATTTTATCGTATGCGTTTCGCTCACCTCTCGAGTGTACAATAAATTACAAAGTTCTGGTGGGAGGAATGGAATGAATTAACGAAAAATTAACACAGCAACTTGAGACTAAGTGCGACTATTAATTCTGCCGCAATTTACATTTGAGTATCACCCAAAAAGGAGCGCAATTCTGGTGTTAACATTCATTATTTTAATAACGCCTCCTTTTTATATCTTACCTAGACACAGTGGTGCGCCCTCACATTGATCTGTAAACATAAAACAAAAGACAATTCGTTATATTACACAAATTTTCAAATTATATCGACCAGTCAAAATGAAAAAAATCACGACAATAAGTTGTCCTAGTATTACTAAGCGAGCAACTTTGTGTCTGTCAAGGTCTTACTAGAGAAGGAACAGCGGTTAAATGAGTAACGTTTAACGTATTTGTGTTTTGTTTGTGGAACTCACCAGTGCAGCGTTCTTTACCTGTCGTAAAGCAATTTTCTGGGAAAATGCGCACCAGAAAACATGAGGTTGTGTGAGTTTCCAATCTATCCTGTACATTGCACTGCATAGGGCGGTTTGTTTCAATTCACGTATACACATATACAATTCATTTGTAAAATGTGAGGGTATATGTTGTACTACATTACGTATAATGATATTTGGAGCGAAACGTTACGTATTACATTTGGTTCGATATTTAGAGGGCGGCATGCAAATAAAACTCAAAATAGCCCTCTCAAAATAAAGCACGAAGATGTCTATTTTAGAGAATATTTCGAGTTTAAAAAGTATAGCCTAATATTGTTTACGAAATAAGGTTATCGCTTATCTAGATTGCAGAAGGTGCACGAAATTACACGTTGACGAAGGTGCACTCAAGCGATTACTCAAATTATACACTTGATTGATAAACGTACTTCGCACAGAGCTGCCCCGATCGTTCCGCTCTGTAAAACAACAACTCATGTGTTTAGCACAGTTTCAAAGATGTATTCAGTCATGTTTGATTTCCGACAGACTCTTTGATTGCATGGATTTATCCAAAAACGTCATTTTTACGAACGCCGGCCTCATTTGTCAATTTGTGGCTTCTCGAACAAAGTTCTTGTTCTACCATCAATCATGGCTATTTATCAACAGAGTCGGCTGACAGGGTTAGGTTGAAGCAAACCCTGTGCGTAAGTCGAGATCCCGCCGCATTCGAAGGTGCAACACAAAAGGGAATTTAGCGATATCTAAACAAAACCACCAAACACTCTATATTGCACCCACAAATGTCAAACGAGTAATCAAACAAAAAATATTTTATCTTGTTGTCACACATTCGGCACACATTATTTCTTTTACTTTATCCACTGTATCAGTCAGCAGCATCATACTGGATGCGCTTTAAACAACTTTGAAGAAGCGCGAATCTCAGCATGAACAAAATGAGAGACTAAACACTACTGACATTAGGCTATTATCTGTATGTACCCGAGGAATTTCTAACATAATATAGATGACATACTATACTACTTAATTTGATAGATTTGTGGTTCCAAAAGTTAGGAAAAAGATACAAAATTGAACGAAATTTCTCACCTAGACAAAGATCTCTGACGATCCATGTGCACTTGCCTGAAAAACATTTTATTCAAATGTAAGCAATGAGGCTTTAAGATAGGATAATGCGGACCACAAGTTAACATTAAAATATCCGCACATCGGTTTTCTGTCTTTCCGACAGCATAATAAAACAAAACCTAATGCCTAGGTTTAGCGCCGCGCAAAATAAATTTTCAAATCAAACTGCGTCATCCATTGCAAAATATTGTGTGAAAATATACAGAAGTTATTCTCCAAACCACACCTGGGCACAGATAATCGAAGTCTTCACCAACGACTGTAAAGAAAAAAGGTATATCCAGTCAGAAGAAAAGCGCTTGAAACCAATTGGGTAGTCACCGTTTTGGAAAAAGTTTGGTAAAAAAATCTACCGATGGTTACCAAAATTTTCCGAAAAAATGTAAATTATTCCTAAGCTGTTGGGCTGATTTTTACGTGTAATATGTTTCCTCTCATAGATGAGGAATAGAAAATTTACATTTAAGTGAACTGAAAGGCCACTGTCCACTGGAACAAAACATCAAACTTTTCTTCAACGCCGCGTTCTCAACACCGCGTTACGGTGGATATCGATCGATCTTCCTGTATCATTATATGATGCATTATAAAAAATGAAGTTTGTGCTCACAGTTTATGCCATACACACAACGAAATTCTGACAATGATTTTGTGCGGTGTTATTCAGAAAACGAAAGAAATAGGACAACATGGGTTTTAATCACAAAACTGGAGGGTACTTGACAAAATGATTTTTTGTGGAAATATCTAACCCCTTCACCTGAAAAATGCGTCAATTCACAAACAAAAATCAACTAGAGTAATTGTCCCACAATACTTACCGGCACGACACTTTCCTACGTAATAACAAGAAGTAAATTCGTGTAATTACAAACTCATGAATCTGATGTCGCACTAAGGATACTTACGAATATAATTACAAACTCATGGGTCTGATGTCGCACTAAGGATACTTACGAATGCGCTAAACGTTTTTCAACACAGACAGCAGTGTAAAAATCGAATGAACCAAAGTAGTAAAGGAAGGCCATATTTAGCGCCGTGATTGGTCAGTTGAACAGTTACTGGAAACGGATGTTATTTAAATACACGTACAAAGATAAAAGCAAATGCTGCTTCACTCTCAGTACAACAACGTTTTGGGCAACGTCTATTTCTATTGTAGAGATAGATTTTGAATTTCCCCTGAGTCAACGGATGATGACACCGTAAATCTTTATTAAACGTGTCCGATTTGGAACTAGTCAACCAGACCATGCATTTGAATCCCCTGGATATGAGTATATAAGTAGTTTAAAATTACCAGTCACTTTTGCATAAAACCATGAAGTCAGACGAAATGCAACCAAACAAAAGATCGTTTGTCTGATGCTGAGCATGGCAGTTTGAATTCAAACATTTTTTTGGACAAACGCCACTCAATAATCTATCTCTCGATTTCGGAAATTGTCTAGTCTGGAGAAAGCTATTTGGTTTTTGGGTAACTTTAATCTCAGCGGCTGAAAATTTCTAGTTAAAACCCATGAAGTATTCCAAAACTTTGGTATAGAATAGAGAACATTTGGCATGCAAACAGCATGTCATACAAACTACACATGTTTTAGAAAAGCCACAATTTAAAGCTGGGGGTGCACCTCTATGAAAAAGTTTAAATACTTTGACCTCGCTAGCCAGACGTTACGCAATAGACAAGCAGGTTTCAAAATTGCTCAACGTAACTCATGTAGATTCACTAGTCTGGTAGTCATCTGACGAAAAGATTAAAGAATTGCTGAAGATAGTTCAAGGTAAAAAAAGTGCAGAAGATTGCAGTCAAAACGTAACACCTTTGGGGTTAAAATATCTTACCCATACAAGTGTCATATTCCTCAGAATCGTGCGACAAAACTGAGCCTACTAAAAGGAGGAGTGCAAAACGCGTTGTTACATAATGGTGTGTATCCAAAACTTGCATCGACCCCCCTAAACAAAATGGACTTACATAAGACAGTCATAGCAACAATGATACATCCTACCATGTTATTACTTTTAACCAATTAAGCAGAGAACATTAATTGGTGGGCTATTTATTCCTTTCGTGTTTATTTATATTAGCATTTGCGACCTTGAAAATGCTTGCGGAGATTTTCCTAACTGTTCAATTGTGCGAAGAACGCGCACACAGTTGGACTAGGACGAATTCCGATTTGCCGATTTGTGACAATAAAAAACTCGGAGGGTTCCTTGTTACCAGACGCAGAACTTTAATATCGTTTTCTAATATGAGGCATTTTAAGCTTTGGATTATTATTGCTTGCACTTAAAAAACCTCGTGAAAAGTGGACTTCGGTTATGTGTGATGTATATGTTACCATGCTGGTTTTACTGGTCATCCTCCAAGTGCCATTTTAATTCATAGTATTTTGGCTATCCTGTTTGTGCAGGGTGACAAAGTGGGACATAAATGCTGGTAACTGAAAGTCTTGATGAAACAAAGACGCTGTGCGAGAAATAGCTAACTTTCGGCGGCACAAAAATTCATGGCTTGAATAATAATTACGTGGCACAGTAATTAGCCTAACCGAATGTGATGAATGCCAAAATTGGTGGTTGATCAGATGGCAGTTGATCTGTTCGCCGAGCTTGGAAATTGGCTTGCAAACGTTTCGTCCCCAGTCGAGGAGACATCGTCAGTGCGCAGTTGAGTAGACTGACCGATGTCTCCTCGACTGGGGACGAAACGTTTGCAAGTCAATTGCCAAGCTCGGCGAACAGATCAACTGCCATCTGATCAACCACCAGTAAACACACCCGAGCTACCTATATTTCGACAGAATGCCAAAATTGTTAATCTCTCAGCTGTAACTCATTTTCGGTGTCTACCTGCCATGCCACCCGGGGGAAGCACGAGGGCTGAGATACTGCCAGGTTGCCCAAGCCTAGACAGGGGAAGTCAAGAGGCAGAGGTCGGGTTCGAACCACGGACCTTCCGGTCAGTAAAATTGCGCTGTAACCACTTGGGCCATCTCGCCTCACTAGTATACGAGCCTGGCCTTGGTCGATGGAAGTAGTGTGTTTACAACTGGTCGAAATGAATTGTGTTACTGCTCGGTATGCGTCTCCTATGCCAGAGTTTTGGATTGCAACATTAGACGAGCCTGTAATCTTGGTACGACAAGAGTTTGACGGCCAGAATTATGTGCTTCTTTCCTCTTTTAAAAGTTGAAAAGATTACCACAATTGACTTTGAATGGTTCAAATTTTTGCTTGAGCAAGCGGATGTTACTGTTCACAGTATTTATAGAATTGTGTTGGACGGTACACTGACTGAGCAACCTTGATGCGTTTCAGAGCAAGAATTATATTTTTCATGCGGCGTACAAAAATACACGTCGGACAGTTATACCTCATTAAATATCACCAAGTGTGTCCCAAAGCATTTGTCAAATTGATCAAGATATATTATCCCTAGAAAACGATGCTAACTAATGATTATCTCAGAATCGGCGCTTATTATTTACTATTCATTACTACGCATGACGATTCTTATAAATATCGTATCCAGAGAATACAATTTCCTTCACTTATAAACGATATGCGTTTTTTCTTCCGCAGTAAACGACCCAGCAACCAATATCGAGCTACCTAATGTTGTTCACCGATGTAGGCCCAGAAAATCCTCGGATGTAATTACTTATTCTTTTGTAGGAAAAGTCCACCAGAAACCATGAGATGACTGATGGCCTTGGAATCCATCCCGTACATTGCATTTTAGCGGCGTTTTTTTCCTTTGAATGTATATAGAGTTAGTTGTTCCTATAATGATATTCCTAGGTTTTTACCGCAACACACCGCACTTAACAAAAGTCTACATGTGAATGCTTCTCATAATAGTTAGTCGCATTAGACAAAACCGAGCGTTTGTGGAGTGAGTTATACAGCTAAAAATTTTCAGCGTGTTACAACGTCGCCAATGTTTCATTAACAGGAAGGTATTTATATGGTCGGATATTTAGAAGCTACACACGCCTAGAAAACGTTGACACAAATGGGTCATTAGATGAGTAGGGGTAAGTTGCGCGTTTATGTTTTAACTATTCTTTGGTACTCGTTTCTAGATGCCAAGCTACGGTAAGCGTCAAGCCTGCGACACAGCAACAAAGGTGCCTATTAAAACCATCGACTTAGAATCCAACGCCAAATTACGATATTCTACCAGTTTGTCTTTTTAACAATATAATGAACGCCAAAGTTGAGGTTATTCCTGTAATTTCCACATGATAGGTGGTTCCCATGTTGTTATGAGAGCAGTATACTTGGCTTCCGAATTGTCCTGATTCGGATTCAGCCAACACTAAACATTCCAACAGGTTGACGAATTTACTTGTAATTTTAATTTCTGTTATGCACCGCTTGTTCCAAGAGACGAAAATGGAACCGTGATGACCGTTACATTTTCGATTCGCATTGATACATTTTGATGAAATGGGTTTCACGTTCATGCGCAGTTGTGTGCGCTGGTACCTAGTTTGCAAGAAACTATTGATTTGTGGGTGCCTGCGTGCAAGTGAATTAATTCTTTTCTATTAATGGTCTGTCTTACATTGGGACATCAAAAACGTCTGAAAGACACCTTTTTGATGCCTGCGTGCAAGTGAATTGAGTCTTTTCTGTTAATAGTCTGCCTTACATTGGAACATCAATGAAAATATGAAAATAAAACTTTGGTTTTGTGATTTTTGTCTGACTAAATGAATGGTTTAAGTCGGAATGGACTGCAGAAATTCCGAGTATAGTTTTCTGACACGTATTCTTGTCTTCACTATCAGAATTTATTTATTTATTATTTATTATTTTTTGTTATTTTTGTGCTGCCCAGATCGATCTGATTCAGTGGATTTTTTCTTACATCTCGGGTTTGGCCGTTAAATTATCCCTTCTCAATTCCTCAAGGTGTGGTTAATTGACGGGCACACAGATTACTGCCTGATCTCGTGTTCAGAGTATGAGTGCCACTCTGGGCATTGAATGAGAAACCTGGACAACTCCCTCCGTAAATATTACATTATAAACTCAGAAATGCACCACAGATGATTTTGAGATTGCGGGTTAATTTGGTAATGCGATATGCATGAGAATGTTTCAGAATGAATGGTTGAGAAGTAAATGCGTCTGTTCTTTGTTACATCTAACTCTGCCGGGGGGACAGAGTATTAGCACCAACATTGCAATCCTGGATTAGTCGTTTTTGGCCTTTAAATTGGCCTACTCTTCCAGACCAGTAGGCAAAACAGAATTTGGACTGCCCAGAGTGTGTCTGGTTGGCCTGACCACAGCGTAAGTAAAGTATGCCTTTGATGCACATCACATCAATTTCGAAGCTAACAACTTTAAACAAACACCTAAGAAATTGCCTTAATCTGACCGCAACTGCAGCCAAACACACCGATTATCTTCTACACTTTATTTGACTCAGATTCCAGACTTATTTGCTAATTCTCTGTCTATAAAGAACCATGACTGTTTCGCGGAAGTAGTTCATATAAATTTAAAACTAACAAACTTGTGCGGTTAATTCTACGATATACCTCGGAATAAACTATGTACTCTATGCTAGAGTACAGTAGACTGACCGGAGGCTTGAACTGCGTTAGCGACAAATAAGAAGACAGTGTGTGAATAAACCCATCTGTAGGTTTATGCTAACCAGTTGGTTTCTATTGTAATCAACGTTCGGGCATTTTGTACAATGCAGCGTCTTTTCATCATCAACATTCATCATTGTCATATTCGTTGGAAAGGCCATTCATTAATGTGTTCGAATTTATATGCAGTTGTTTTTTATTTTAAGCAGCGAACATCAGGTTAAACTTTCAATATTAACCTATATATTTGTATTCAGTACATATATCGCTGTTGATGGTGTATATATTGCTCAGGGCGAGAAAACGCGATTCTCTCACAAGTAGGAACAATATTGCATAATCCGAGGGTTGTTACATGCAACTTTCTGGATCCTAAAATTCTATCGCCATATTTATCTACGAAATGTGTTTTTTCGTGATCTAAATTATGGCATTTACGCGACACCCGAGAACGTTTACGAGGGTGTGTTAAAGCGGTTGCTCAAAGTAAACATTCCTTTTTATATGCGTACCTTACTCGGATTTGCTCCAAAGGCTCCGGTGTTTGCAACAAAAATTCAGGTACTTAGCATATTTTGAAAGATATATTTGGCCATCAAAAGTTAGTTCCGAAAGTGCTAACCTCATTTTTCGATTTGTAGCTCCCCGCAATAAATTTCTTGTTTTACCACCAATTATATACCACGTCCGTTAGATCGATACGTCCGGTTAACGTGGTTAGGCAGAATCTGACCATGTGCGTAAATCGCAGCCTCACTGTATTTGAAATTAGAACACGAATCGGAATTTCGCAATTTCGGTATATGATCCAGTGTTGCATCTGGTACCCTGCATTGTCAGTTGGGTAGCCATATAAAATATTCCATCATACATTCAACTATCTCACTATCGGGTTTGGACGACTTAGTCAGGGCGCAGCGGTTGTTGCTTCTGAAATTGTCGCGCAACTGAGTCGCAAAATGTAAATATTCTCGGTGGTTCGATCTCAATGTGCTTTCTTGAAGGAAACAAGCCACTGCCAAGAGCAACAGATTTTTCGTTTCATTATTTCTCCTTTTTGCCCAATTGTATCAGCGATGACAGTGAATCTTTCTAATCGGATTTGTAACTTTTTGTTCAGCCCGTACAAAGTATGTGCGCAGTTGTAAGCGGTAGTAACTAGGTAGCATATACCTTGTGATTTGTAGGCAGCTGCGTGCAAGTGTTTCGACTTGCGTCTTCCCTGATAATGACGCAACCAACGTACTTTTTGGTGACTGAAACAGCTTTGCGAAATATACCTGTTGTGTTTTTACTGATGTAATTTTGGATTACTGATCTATTGTACACAAAACTTTGGTGAAGGTTCAGAACCAACACGTATTTTACAACCTGATTTCAGTGATATACCGTTCAAAATAAAAGTCATTAATTGTCCGATTTTCCCCGAAAGTTACATGTATACTGATTCTGCCTCATTGTAAGTGGTCTTCCTGAGTTGCTACAGTTGGACACTTTTTTTATCCTACTGGGACTTATTCAAGGTGTCGTTTTTTTTGTATGGAACTGACCGTAATATTCATGTGAACTTAATGCGTATTATCATAAGAAATAAACGTTTTTCTCTAACTGCGGTGTAAAAAGCGTGAATAAAACAAAACGTCGTTTAAATACACTAATTATGTGTTCCAAGAACGTAAGCAGAAGATATTTAAAAACGTTTTGCGTAATGCATCCTTGAAATTTAAAAAGTTTACGAGTGATATTACTGCTTTCCATCTGCTAATTGAGAAATATTTACCGCCACCAGAGGTGAAATGCCAAGTTGGCTTATTTTTAATTTCAAAATTTCCTTACACGGTAATGCATATTAATTTGGAAATATCATATGTTTTCCCCGGAAAACTATCACAAAAGTCTCCACTTATTCTGGTCACTGCTTAATATCGTATCTGCAAAATGCCAACCTATTTGTAGGTCGAATTTGTTGTGTTGCTCTTAGTGGATGCCTCTGTAGAAGGAAAACGGCAACATACCGTCAGAACGATTATTGAATTACTTTGCTTGGAACTCGGGTGCCCTTAGCATAATCGGATAAACTGACAACTGGAATCAACTGTCCATTTCAGACCTCTTCTCTCCCACTCAGACCTCTGTCCATAATGTGCGACTGACTGCTCCATTTCACAATCTATATGTAAAGGTTTTTAGTGTTCACTGATTCAAGCCTTTAAATTGCAAACAACGTTACCTTGACCGTGTTGGTTTTAGCATATTTTGCATTAAAAATCCCAGAGTATTTTATTCGGTAGATTCCGCTGGGCCAACATTAGATTGCAAACAATCATGAGTTGTTCATATTCACACCACTCTCGTGTCCAGTGCTTCCCTTTGGTGTGGACTCACCGGAATAATTACGCCAGAACAGGAGGACGACCGTTCAAACGAGAGTGGTGTGAATATGAACAACTCATGATTGTTTGCAATCTAATGTTGGCCCAGCGGAATCTACCGAATAAAATACTCTGGGATTTTTAATGCAAAATATGCTAAAACCAACACGGTCAAGGTAACGTTGTTTGCAATTTAAAGGCTTGAATCAGTGAACACTAAAAACCTTTACATATAGATTGTGAAATGGAGCAGTCAGTCGCACATTATGGACAGAGGTCTGAGTGGGAGAGAAGAGGTCTGAAATGGACAGTTGATTCCAGTTGTCAGTTTATCCGATTATGCTAAGGGCATGAGTTGACTATATCGCGTTTATCATAAACTGTAAACCAACCGTTCGTCTATGGGCGACGGTTTCGGAATTTTACTGTCTAATAAATGTTTAGTCAATTTCCAAACGGATAATCAATATTTTTTGTGATGTATGCATGTTAGCTAACGTGTAATTAATTCCTATTGCGTGGACCACTAATCAGGGCACAGTGACAAATTTGAAAGTCAGCAAACGTTTTCTCCCGTGTTAACACTGACCATGATGGTGCGCGGTTTCATCAAATCGGAACGTGATGACCAATGCAAAATGGAATACTTGTTTTCTCCGCTGTCTTCAAAACGTGAGATATGCTTCTAACTGATAATGAAATGAAATAGCAGCTCACATATGCTACTGCTAGTTGGTATCACAGTCCGCGGGTGACACAGACCCTGACTCGGGTTGCAATCCTTGGTTGAACACGGTCAAGACTGTCACGTTAGCGTGCACTTTGATTGAGCGATGCGGAGGTGAAATAATCTGCAATAAAACCAAGAGGAACTGTGAAGGAAAAAAACAGATTGTCAGGCCGAATTCGTCGGCATGTAAACATCAGATTTACCAGTAAAATGAACGCACATTTACTTTGTGTGTGTCAGCTCCATGCTGAAAATTGGAGATTCTTAGTGAAATGCATGCAGTTCTCCTAGGGACGTTAGGCCACCGGAATGTTCAGCGAGCTGTGGGAATCAAGTGAGCGTTATGGCTGGCAATTGGATCAGCAAGATATTGCAAGATTGTACTGCTCATTGCCACCAACGTCCTCCCAAACAATCGGCGCGGAGTATAGATGTGCTTGATTTCACGATGATTTAAGCAGTATTCGACTTATCCCGTTTAACAATGTCAGGGCAACCAACGATGAAATTGTTGTGGACGTGAACAAGCCGGTCGTCCTTGAAGCTAGGGAAAACCAGACGACTACCTGTGAATGAATTTCAAAAAGGATGACACATTGCTGTAATAGTCATGTATTCTCTAGCTCAGTCTTCTAGACAGTTGACAACCTGCCGACGGTTCTTTTTAATAAAGCTTCGCTACAATTTTTTAACGAAAAACTCGGATTACTATTTTTACTCCCCAAATATTATTTATTTATTTATTTGCATGATCTCGTACGTGGTTTGTTTAGCTAGTTGATTCAAAAAAGTTGATTTCCGTATAAAAATCGAACGTTCTTTTCAGCAAAGTTATACATGAACTATTTCACACGTAGGCAGATTGTTAAAGCTTCTGTTGCACAGCACTGTCACCAGAACATAAAGGGAGGCTTCTTGAGATATTGAGCTAATTGTACAATTATTTCGCCATTGCTGTCCACTGAATCATGAGTAAAGCACAATCGATTCAGAATTGGTTCTAGCCACCTCGTTCGTTTCAGATCAGCTTCTTTTTTATGCTGTGTGCGTATGTTTGCCAAAATCCTAAAGATGAATATGCCTATCAGTTAACAACTAACGTCCAAATGTCTCGCCTTGTGCGCCGACAAAAAAGATCTACTGAGACAAAGTAATCATTGTTCTCGGTCGTTTGCTCCTGGAAAAATGTAACCTTAATCACACACAGACAATGTCAAAACGATTTTCGGAATGTAGCATAATTTAAGGCACAAAGTACCGAAGAATTGGGCAAAATATTAGCACTAAATGAGTGTGCACACTACCAACTGTTGAGGACGCGGAGATGGATTTGAATGTGCAAGCTAAATTTCAGTGGTCACAGGAGTTCAAGTTCCTTTGCATGTAAACTATCTGTCCCCTACATCTTAGGTGAAGAAATATTACTCCTCAAGATGAGCTTCCTAACCTACAGATACCACCACCGAACAACCAAATCTGTTTGAAGGCCTGATTTTGCAACGGGATTGTTTACTTTTGAACATGGTATTTCGCACATAATTACGCAATTTAATAAACAAACTCCCTTCATGCAACAGTTTTAGTCAGCTAAATATCAGGAAATGGATATAAAGCCTTTGAAATTAGAGAAAAAATACTTTGTTAACAAGTATTCTCTTTCAGTGCTATTGTTACACCTTAAGCTAATCATCCATTTTAGGTGAATAATAAATAATAATGATAGGTTTATTTCCTAATTCTAAGGAGGTTGCCAAGTGAGGCATTATCGGGTCGTTAAAACCTGAATGCGGCGGGCTACCATACAATGCAGAGGAAGGTAGGAACAACGGGACGCGCTTATCACGTGAAAAGTCACTGTAGTTATGGGAAGCAAAAAACTAGGACACCAAGGCATGAGGTACGACTAGTTCAATGATGAAGGCGATTGACTTAAACAAAAACTGAAAAATCATTGCTGGCATTGAGTGGCCTTGCGGTCACAAAAGCAATAATGGAGATGGAGATAAAAGATTTCAAAGTGGAGACAAATGAAAAATTTCGCCTCAAAATATGGTTTACATTGAAACGGGATAAAATCACTTGTGTGGCAGATAGTGCTAGTACATAGGGCCGAACGTACGGTGTAAGTGAAACCGTTGAACTTGTAGGAGGAGTAAACAGAAGTTACAGCTGAAAATCAGGTCAGTTAAATCCGAACGAAAGGTCTAATGGGTTAAAACGAAACTAACATCACAACATGGTTATGAATCGCTTATACGGTGGCTAAAATCGACTTTTTAACGGTTATTTAACAGTGTATCACCCAACCATCAGGAATTGTTGCCGCCGCTCTTATTCATAAAACGAAAATCCATTATTCCAAGTAATTTCCAGAAACCCCTTCTGCTCTTTTTGGTTATTTGCATCAGTGTTTTACTAAATGGCCGTAGACGCCAAGTCCAGTTCCCGAATCGCCGCGGACCCTCACTGCTGCCTCCGCGTATCTGCGAATTTCTATCAGGAGAAACGGTAAGTTATGATTGCTGATATATATAGGACGATTGTAGTCTTCCAAACGTGGTTTGCCTATTCCTAGGTGGTCATTTAACCAGGAACCAAAGTTTGCAAGACGGTTATCCTAGAAGCATCCACTCAATTCGATGGACGCACGCTACTTTGATCGTGACTGATTCACCGGCACACAATATGTAAAGACTTTCAGATGATTATTGTTCTAAGTGGGGCGAAAAATTAAGAGGGAAATACTTTTCAGCCATGACTGGATGGTTACGACCAATGTATCTTTCGGTACCGTATCACTGCAGCATAAGCTTCCGAAACTGCTTCGAGAGGCGCGGACACAGACGAGAACAACCCGGTCGCGTCCATTTGGAGGATTCCCCACAGGGAATGCTTCCAGCTGGGTGTAGCAAACCGGCTTCACCGGGTTTGCCGACTTTCTTGTCCCCGACCCTGATAATTTTCATTCACATATTAATGTAGATGAACTGAAGCTGCATAATAACAGTACCTCCGTAATCTGGCCGATATCGGCACGTCTTTCGTGACCTCCGACAATCCCTGTGTGCCTTGTAGGTCTTAATGGAGGAGTTCGTGAACCGGAAGACGTTTGTAATACCCACATGATTTAGTGCAGGAAACTGAAGACCTCCAGCGCTTGAGGGTTGCAAATACCGGCCTGCATCATCGTATTGTTTTGGGTGCAATTATTTATGACAACCTGGCACGCTCCTTCGTCTCACACATGAAAGGTCACAAGTCCCAGAGATTGCACGGGTTGCAGGAGATAGTATACATTGTCGATTGTCTGCAGCAGTTACCGGCAACGTCTCATCCCACGCCCTCTGAGTAATTTTTCAACCTCCCCTTATGAGTCGTTCACGTTTACTCTTAAGCAAATTGTGCAAAGTCCCACCTTATCTATTAACCAGATTTTTAAACGCCCGCATGATTCAGGACCCCTATTCGAATCAAGAGTGCGCGGGATAAGCTGGAAAGGGACTTTAGGGAGAAATCATACGCCTTAAACCTGGCAATTTAGTGTATTTGATTGAATTAATTTGTCGTCAATGAAGTATTTTGGATTCTTTAGTGCAACCATCAAGGCAGACTTGAAGCGTCTCTGTCGCAGACAGATGATGGCTGGCGAATAGGCCGTCAACATCACCTACGTTGGTGACATCACCTAATTAGCTTGATATAACGTAAGTGATCAGAGGTAGCTTGCTAACTGTTTTCTTCCGAAACACTCCTCGCTCACCCAGTTTTCAAAGAATGCACGTGGCAGTATTTGGGTAAGGAAATCCAGGAATGGTTCGGTAACGTGCGGCACCGACTGACTCAGAGAACGCGCCCGGTTCAGTTAGCCGCAAGTTTCGATTTCACCCTTGGACATGTTAATTGGTACTAAGAGACCTGATACATCGCATGCTTAAACGGACATCTGTATTAAACCAAGCGGCCGGACCTGCTTTCATTGGACTGGAGCGGGTTGATTGGAAAAATCTATTTTTGTATATTTATTATATTTTCGTTGTATCTTTGGTTTCTGGTCTTTAATTGCTCTGCGTAATCGGTCAACGATGACACCGGATCAACCAAGTTATTTAATCATCTTCACAAGCAGCCAGAAGGCAGATGTGCAGCAAAGTGTAAAGGTTTTGGTAACTAGGTCTTAATTGCTCCAGCGGGCCGGATGATGTGCACTCTTACCGTGTGGTTACCAGTGTAGGTTGTAACGTTACACTTATGTTGCGGTTTTATGAGAAGCTGCACGACCGCACAATAACTACCCGAAAACCGTTTTTCACGGTTATTTAACCGGAAAACTCGGTTCATAAGTGGCTAAATAACCGTCAGACAACCGAGTTAGAAATAACTAGGTTATGCAACGCTGTTATGCAACGTCGTTGAAACTGCAAAATGCGGTTATTTCGTGGCTATGTATACGGTGAAAAGCCGTTATAGTGTGGTTAAATAAACGTCTGATTACAGCAAAATACGGTTATCTAGTGAATATTTCACCGTTTTTGAACGTCGAAATGTGGTTAAATGACGGTTATTTAATCGTTCTAAAAAGGACGTACACGGTAACTGACGGTTATCAGTTAGTTATATAACATAAAAACGCGATTCACAGTCGGCTATTGAACCTCCAGATAACCACAAAAACGGTGGTGCAAACGTTCACAGTCCAGATAACCACAAAAACGGTGGTGCAAATAACCACCGATTAACCATAATAGATAGTTATTAGACGGTTATATAACTGTCAAAGAACCGAAAAACTCGGTTTTTGGGCTCCGCGTGGTGCTAGGCAAACTCGTCTAGGACGCCGTTAGGGTTGTCTGAAAAATTTGTTCAACAATTGGAGACTCGACTAGATGAGATGTGAAGGTCTAGGGCAGGAAGAAAATAGTTGCAAGGATGCTCTCAGACCGGATATAGCAGTGTCGTGCCATCATTGAACGACATACTCTGGTTTCTGGACAGCCCTGTAAAGGACGTCAAGAGTGTGGTAATCATACAGGGAATACGAATTCCTGTGGTTGCTGGATCTGGGTTAGACGAGGGTATTAACACTGGTAGAGTCAGGCAGATATAAAGTCACGGGTAATTTCGATTCGGTTGGAGGCCCATCTGGATGTAAATCGGGTACCAGCCATATTGAATGATTGAAGTCCATGAGGGGTGTTTAAAGCAAATACTGAAGACGGTTGAAGCTGGAGAAGAGGGGGAATAAGGTAGGAATAGACTGAGAGCGGTACCGTTTCGTGAGTGCCAGGAGACGTCAGACAAACCGGTGTCCAAAAGAAAAAAATAATCTAAATGGGGATGACAGCAAGATAACTGAACCAGAGGGTCGATTTTTGTTGGCTGACCTAGAAACTAATGACCAGCTGATGTCGCCGATGTAGTATGAGGACACAACAAATCATTACTGGTGCGCTTCTTCCCGGCGTGTATGCAGTACATTCAGATAGCGATGCAAGAGACTATCATTGGTAGTAGGAGTTGTGCCTCGTGTTTGCACTGGTCATCAGTCGATCAGAAGGTGTAAGGCCAGGGCAAGAGTAGTTGCGTAATTTTCGGAAAGCGAGGACTAGGCCGACGAGGTAGCGAGCAGGGAGGCTAGCCGTTGGACTGGTTGGTACGGACAATTACAAAGTGAGTTCAACAGGGGGCGGTAGCAGTTTATAGGTCAGCTAAAGAATACAATCAGCTACCTATTGGGCCAAGGGAGAAGAATGGAAATGTTCATAGCCTGCGTACTATGGCTAAACGACGACGAAGCGTTGGTGCGACTCTCCATGTCAAGCAGAGGCGCACCACAATGTTATAAGTGCATGAATGAACGGGCTGTGGAAGTAGGTCATTCATGGCGTAGCTTCAGACTGACTACCTGATGTCCACTGCACATAATCAGAGGAAGCCGAATGGCCCTGTAGAGTGGGGAAATAAGGCTTCGGTTTGGTTATTGTTAGTTAGACCTAGATAGATCAAAGCATAAGACAATGAATAGACCTGACAGGGTTCTTCGGGGATGGGACCCGGCTTGAAAGAAGAAGGAATAAGTTGTCTGTGCTCAAGAGGCTCAAGGCCGAATGTAAGAAAATATACTCGTGTCAGGCGTTAAAACAATTAACATGGCAGGTACTAGACACGTTTTGCAACACATCTACACTTCAGAGAGGAGGTGCAGATGCAGTCCCTGGAAGTGGAACGTCTTCATAAAAAATTAGTAAGATGGTGAATAATCACCTGTGAGGGAAGCTGTCTCACGCGCGGGTTAGTGCTAGAGGGTTCAGGCTTGCAACTGTACTTGCCAGGACCAATTAGTCGAACACTTGGGGTGAGAGCACAACTTGGAAGGGCTTATTGGCTCTTTCAAAAAAGTGTCTGGTGTAAGCTGTCGCGTAAAAAGACACCCTCCTCCCTCGATAGAAAGGTAAGAATCAAAGGCGTATCGAAAGACAACATGAGAGAATACAGTACGGATATGGGAGGGTAGCTTGTTCAATGCAGGCGAAAGGAAATTTTTATCTGAGGACAGTTCAACAGGTCAACCATGGGAAACAAAATCCAGAGCCGCGGATATTCTAGGGAGGGCAAGAAGAAAACTCAGGGCGGCCTTCAGCTATTTAAGCCCGTCGGTAGATAAGCCGATGCAGAGGACCTAGGTTTAGCCCAATGCGCCATATAGGACCGAGTCCAAGTGAAAAACAGCGCAAATGATACCGTAGTTCAGAAAACGCCTGGAACAAGGACTTAGTAAACCAGCGCTTCATATTCTACACAGCAGTCCGGCAAGCCTGTGAATACTGTGAGGCAAATTCAGGGCTAGATTCCAAAATGATATTACAAACTGCTTAAAGATGGCAAGTAAACATCTTTAGTGTGGAAAGATCGGAGAATGAAAGCACAGAACTTGCGACCTTTTGTCACTCCATAACTTGAATGTTAGGAACACCACAAGCACAGGAATACCTGAGACCTCTCGCACTTTGGGAAGAGCAGTAATCAAGAGTTCTTTGGAAATAAGCATCCCAGGAGGAACCTGGGATCATTGTGAGAGAGTCTGGCATCTGGAAATGGAGAAAGAGAGACAGGGGTTGGAGCACTAGAGGGATAAGGAATTCAGAGCAGACTGAAAGTTTTTTTAGGACAGAAAGAGAGTCACTGTGTAAGCTATCTTCGTAGCGTCAGCGAATAGAAAAAGGAAGCCATGAATGCTCGACTCACTGACACTATTAATGTACAACAAGGACTGTATGGAGCCAAGCACGCTACTCTAAATAACTCCGCTGGCGATGAAAAGTGGTGATGAGGAGAGATCCTTGATTATAGTGACTTGGGTTCTCCCAGTCAGGACACTAATCCCTGTAGATCCTAATTTATTGAGGAGCGCACCATGGGGGACTTGGTCAAATGCGAATATCAAGATAGATAAGTACAGTAAGAGTCCGACATGGTAAGCGGACGAAATTTGATTATAGAAAGCAACCTGACAGCTGAAAACCGTGCCATAAACTCATACTGTAGAGTGTTAACGGTCTCGGTACTGTGCAAGTAATTCACGAAGGGGATTTTGATGAGGTGCCCATACGCCCTACTGCTGAATACATTTTCCTTAATTTTACGGTTAATCTTACGGATCACAGTTTTTGTTTGAAATGCATCCACTGGGAGAGGTTTTCTGCAACATTAAAAGAAATAGGAGAAAATTTGAAATCGAAAACTACTTTTGTTGGCCGTGGCCTGTCTCCTACAGGAAATTACACTAAGTCCAGACCACTGAACATGTTTACATTCTGGGAATGATTTGCTCGATATACCTCCAGATACGACGACTGTCCGCCACCGACTAAAATGCCGAAACTTACCAGTCAGATATTTGTGGACATAATGGAATATTTTGTTTAATTCTTCGGTTGAACTTTATAACAGCATAACAAATGTGGTTTTTCGAATAGCCGCAAGTAAACATTCAGAGTGCGGATTTCTATGACTCCGTCATCTCGGTAAGGCAGTAGAATATTTAAGACAGTTAGTCCGCACGTCGCCCTGACGAAACACGATAAATAATTAAAATTAATTAAATTAGACTAAGTTAATTGAAATAATTAAACGTGAAGTATGTGGTTGCGTATCGAGCAAACTGGTTGAAGCTACCGGTGAGCTGTTTGGTGCAGACACAATGACCTGTGGGAAATCACAAAAATGTTTATCCCATTTCATTCTAAAATGCTATTTTTCTGTAAAATGTTTCGTAAGATAAGAAAGGGGAGGAGAATTAGAACTTTTGGGATAGGTGCCAAACATCTGGCATTCACTTTGGATCAGACGGTTAAATTCAGTTCAGTTTGGTTTCAGTTCAGCACAGAACTCCCTGTAGCTCGTAGTGTTCCTATGCAGAAATTTGCTCAAGCATTTAATGAATATCCTGAGAACCAACACATTCCACTACAATAGTTAAAATTCAATTAACATTATAGACTGCAAAAAAAGTTTGAAAAATTTTAACCCGCAATGGAAAGGTCTCCTATACAGGTGCGAACCCTTCAGCTACGTCACACCTGCGTTACTTATTTTCAAAACTTTTCGTACTCCAGACTGTGCAAAATCCTAGCATCTTAAATCTATCAACATTCCAGTATTCTCAGTTTCTCCAACTTGACTTAAATGGTTGCAAACGAATGGCCATATTGTTTGCGAGCGGCAACGTTTATAAGTTTGTCTGTTCTGAAAGCCCTACTAAAGTTTATAAGCAACACATCAAATTCCTTATCGAAGTACAAGCTCTTATCACGCTTTGTTAATATCGCGGAATTACTCTGTTCGCTGCACTCTTCATGCATGCAGATAGGTGTTTTTGTTCAAGAACGACTTCAACACTTACCGTTTGTTTCATACCGGACAAAGCGTCATCCTTAATGAGCGGGAATACAACCACGTGCGCAGAGCTCAGTGTACACAGAGCATGGCAACATTGCAGCATATTGTAATATACAGTATTCATTCAATGCTTTGTGGATTGTCCTGAATTGTCTGCGGATCGGGATATTCAACGCCCTTTGCTACTATCAGAAGTGTCTCACCAGCAACAGTATTCCACTGCCCAAAATTCGGCCTATAAGGTGCTCGGATCCCAACGGATAACACTCGAATAAAATAGTAAAAGTGCATCTTGTAAGGGGATTTTTATTTTATTGTGGCTTTATTGAAACAATATGAATTTGGATAATTTTTCGGAAGGCAACAATGCAACCAAAAAACAAATTCGCATTTTACGCTGATGTGTATTTGATAACCTGGTATACGTTCGACAAATTTATGGGAACGCCCCGGAGGACTACTCTGATGGTAGTAACTTTTGTGATTCCTACTGCCGCTTTCACATGAAAAACTCTGGAGATGTTTCCACTGCGTTGCTGTGGAGTGCCTTCACAAAACTTCGACCTATACCTCAAATTTCATTTCGGGGAGTCCATTTATGTTCTCGCTGGGTTCTCCACTCCATTAGTCTTTATTTTCTCATTTACTCCACTGGAGTTCCAGTCAGGAAAATTTTCGACACTCAAACATCTTCAGGGGCTGAAGTAGAGGGTAACTACTGATGACCAAGCTACTACTGATGACCAACAAGTGTTACTGCGTGTGGCGTGCGTTGCTTAAAATGAAAAGAGCAGTGCCCCTGCTTAGCGAAACAGCGAAATGTATTCTAAGAAATAAGAGTTAGCGTCAGAATGCAACCGCCTGTACAAACGCATCGTATAGACTCGCGGGACCTACGTTCCATGCCACTTAAAGCTCTCTCAATCCTGAATTCAAAAACCGAACCGTCTTTACGACGGGTTACAATAATTCACACCCCAGTGAATTAGATAGACAAAGGCGATACAGAGATATTATTTGCACAACAGATAGCACTTTTACCAAGTATACTGATGAGCCGTTATGCGTTGAAAAAAATATCGTTTCTTCCTCATACAATCGTTGTAATGAATCACACTCTTCCGACCTTTGTGCTTTACGATTCAAGCCGTACGCTGCCCCCCTCCGGGAATCCATCATTTCCACTCACCTAAACAACGTTCTTTATCGTCCCAATCGCAGCCGTCTGAAAAAATATATAAATCACATTTGGCATTTTGATAATCTCATCTGAAACTCAAATTTCATTTCGGGGAGTCCATTTATGTTCTCGCTGGGTTCTCCACTCCATTAGTCTTTATTTTCTCATTTACTCCACTGGAGTTCCAGTCAGGAAAATTTTCGACACTCAAACATCTTCAGGGGCTGAAGTAGAGGGTAACTACTGATGACCAAGCTACTACTGATGACCAACAAGTGTTACTGCGTGTGGCGTGCGTTGCTTAAAATGAAAAGAGCAGTGCCCCTGCTTAGCGAAACAGCGAAATGTATTCTAAGAAATAAGAGTTAGCGTCAGAATGCAACCGCCTGTACAAACGCATCGTATAGACTCGCGGGACCTACGTTCCATGCCACTTAAAGCTCTCTCAATCCTGAATTCAAAAACCGAACCGTCTTTACGACGGGTTACAATAATTCACACCCCAGTGAATTAGATAGACAAAGGCGATACAGAGATATTATTTGCACAACAGATAGCACTTTTACCAAGTATACTGATGAGCCGTTATGCGTTGAAAAAAAGTGAAGATTAGCAGTACTGAAATGCTTTAGATGGGCAGGAATGTTTACTAAATTTTTCGAGTGGGACAATTTTGGGGCTCACACATTATCAGAGACTGCATTCTATTTTGTGTTTTGTGTGCCTAAGTGAGATGAACACAATAAAAATACTGTGATATTGCAGCAAGCTCAACCGATGTAACTACCTTGTAACTTGTTGCCAAATGTACATCTGGAAGCGTTGGTCTGCAGAGTTCTATAGAGCGATTTCGCTTTCAAAAATATGACATTACATTTGAATAGACATTAGGGATATGAATCTTCTAAACCCAATCATTACGTAGATCGGGTGGCTGATGTTCAACGAAATCTTCGACTACGCCCTAAAGCAGACATATATATCCAAAGAGGTCAAGGTGTCTGGTGTTTATTACAACACTGGCTACCTATTCGGCGTCATCATCCTGTTGAGAAATTCAGTTCTGGTAGACAAACACAAGGTTGACGGAAACTCGGGAAAAATCCCGCTTCATTAATTACGCTAGTCAAATGAGTTTTGAAATTCTCGGAATACAAAATAAGCCAAATAACTGGAAGCCACTTTTATCGTCAGTGGATTCTGTAGTTTTTTTATGACATGCGCCTGACCTGGTAGAAAATCGGGCCCTGATACGAATTCCGTCGTCGTGCTATCTCCTTAGATGCTACAAATTTGCTGAGTGCCTTTAAATACCGAATAAATTCCTTTATTACCGGATTTAGTTTTACCCTGCAAAAGCATGGTAGCAAAATTCAGTGCACAAATATTTGATAGTTTAAAAAATTGCCATGAGATTCAGGTGCCCGATACAACTGATAATTCAACGCACGGTAACTTGTCTGAAATTCCTCGAGCACCAGCGTTCTCACGAAAGACCACATACCAAATTCGGAGTTCATAATTGTATAATGCCTCTCCACGTCTGCCTGTCAGCAAGTTTGCATTGCATTCTAATTCAAACAATGGTGGTGAATCAAAGGGGGATACGGGTACACCTAAATCAACTTTATTACCAATCTAACGGGGTCCGCAATGCCATGCAAAGCGAGTCCTCTACATCATACCAAGTAACATGTAGCGTTTATCCTTATTAGATTCTTCGGGACAAACCTTCTGCAAGATCGATTTCTTGTCACAAAATTTTAAGCGTTTGGTTGCGCAACATAAGTGGGTTGACTGTGGGACATTCTGTTGATCTGTTCGCTAAACTAGGCATTCGGGTTGCAAACGTTCCGTCACCAAGCGAAAAGACGTCATCAGTGCCTGATTGGGCGTGGAAAATCCTTTTCTTGCACTTGCGCCTCTATGGTTTGTAGATACTGTCCGACAAACCTGACATTGCTGGTTGGTGGCTCTCCCCTAATTCGATCTGTCAATTTGGAATCTATCTTACGTTTTGGTTCCAGTTTGCTGCTCCTGCGTGACTCGTTGAAAGCATTCGTCTTGACTGTTCTGGTCCTCCATTGTCCCTGGTCGGTTTCCTTCTTGGTCTGTGGAACAGTTTCCTTCCGCTCGATTGGTTAATTTGATGCTTTCCTAACCGAACTATTTTCCTGAAGTTGGTTTGATTGATTAACTAGATTTTGTTATATTGTTTGGTTTCTCACGCGTTTTGTGATTATTTTCTAGGGGCTCACTGACTGGGTTGATGTCTGCATGTTTACTAATTTGGTTCCCACGCATCGGGACACCTACACCCACTTTTTGTTATTGCGTTGGCGAGCATTTGGACGTTTTTCTCATTGGACCTGTGTCCATCTCTATTTTAATTAATCAAACTAATCGATATTGGTCATGTCATCCAGTGGGTTGCATCCGTTTTTTTATTTTGGTTGCGAGTTCTTTTCTGCTTCTGTTGTTGCACGGTAATTTCCGGAACAAATCACAGTGGGATAACCAATCTCACCTCGCGATCCAATAAATAGCTTTGGATGTATTAGATAGCGTTTAGAAGAACAGGAAAGTGTAACCACACAAATTCCGTAGCGACAATGATTATGTAACTGACAGCAATACAACAGTGAACCGGGGTGAGTAAACCGACAACAAAAAGAACTTGTTGAGTTCAATCAGTTGAAAGATGCTTGGAACCGATTGAGTAGTCATCGTGTTACCAAACCTTTCCGAAAAACTTGTTGAGTTCTTTTTACCCAGCTTGAAACACCACTCTTGATTCATGAAACTGAATGAGTAAAATATATTTTTTTACATTAGTACTCGATCAATATTTAGTTCAGTTGTAATCAGATGCTTAGAAACGGCCCAATCAGACGTACGTGTGCGCCCACTATATCGGTTGATTTCGATGTATTAAAGGCACCTTGAGTTTCGCAATAACCAAGGACATCGCCATCTTGAATCTATTCACAAAATTCAAATGGCTCGATCGTTAAATCTGTGATCACACGAGGTATTTACATGTTACTTAATCCACTTCACAAGGAAAAATTTGCATTAACCTAAGTTGTCTCTTGTTGGTTAAATGTAGAGAACAGGTAGGTTGATCGTAACGATGTCAAGTGAAATCGAAATCTGACGAGTCTTTGATTTTTGTAACTTTTTAGTCGTTCTGTCTGTCGTAATGAATTCTGATACCTTTCCGTGATCAGCATGCCAGATTTATCCTTCCATATACTGTCATAAGTGCGATGTTTCCAATTAAGCAGTGCGTATCTTGTCTCGGACACACCTTTTCCGTCATATGATGTTGTCAACTATATTTTGTCAGTTCATTCACAGCGTAGGCCCCCCAAATTCTGGAACAGACCTTCGGCCAGTGCTGCGCAACTTGTGTGAATATCCACGTCGGTTGTCTGGTCTGCTAAATTTGGATTTGGACCTGATTCCACTGAGAAGAATTCCGTTTGTGTACTCTGCGTTTATGAACGATACTCCGGTGGAGTTCAACAGCCAAGCCGTCAAGTGTAGACAGTCGATTGTTGCCCACAATTAAGAGGAATAGTGAAGGAATTTCACCTCGTCTTCTACCGCTAGACACGAACAACTCAGCTGAACGCTGATTTATGGCAAACCACAGAGATGCAGTTAATTTTCTGGTCAAAACCTTCAACCACTGTTGGACGTCCAACAGCCTGGCATCGTTGAAGTGGCTATCCCCAAACAGATATGGTCAATTGCCTTCTATCGGGCACAAAATCCAAATCAATTTTAACCTGTTGATCTCTCCTGGTAAACGATTAATCTTTACTGAATGATGCCAGATACAGCAATATTTTAGGTTCCCAAATACCCAGTTTCTTAAGAGTCAGCATGATCTTTAGCTGTTACAATGTAATTTGCAAAGTCCAGCATTACATCCTTCCTACTTCGTCTTTCACGTCCATGGGACAAATGCAACCCAAAAAGGATATGTGGTAGGTTCTGAAAGCCACTATGTGTCGATAGATCGGTTCCATTTCGTCGACAGTATCAACTGTCTTGGAAGACTCATGTGGGCCAAGAGTTCCAGCCATTCACCTATTCGGGACTTTTTGTTTGGGATAATTTCACCCACTCTGCTTAGTAGTCTTCTTAAGCGAATATAATAACAACAATAACTGGGGGTGTTTAGGCAGACGAAAATATTGCTATTTTGGAAAAAATTCAATTATACTGAAACTAAAAACGACTCGTTTTAAATTTGATGCAATATTGTTAACTTGAGATGGTTCGAATGGTTAGAGCACGGATTTACTGCCCGAAAGTTCCGGGGCTTGAACCCGACCTCTACCTCTCGACTTCCCCTGTCTAGGCTTGGGCAACCTGGCAGTATCCCAGCCCTCGTGCTTCCTTCGGGTGGCATGGCAGCTAGGCACCGAAAGAGTGTTACAGCTGATTAGTTTTTTTAACTCATTGAATTACATTCCAAGTCCTCTGTACACCCAGTTCTATAACTGGCTTAATATACCTTGATCCTCCATCTAGTCTTTTGTAACATGTAGCATCTCATCGTGAATACTGACAGACGCAAATGTGAATGGCTGACAATGTCATATAGAACATGTTTTTTTATCAACGGATTCGACTTTAAACACGCTTGAGAATATTTCAGCAGAAGGAATAAACTTTTAATCATCCATTTGCTGCCAACATTTTGTGAAATTTACATGCTCCCCGCATAGCTGCCATCAAACTAAACGCATTACCTAAGGTCACTCTCGGGGTCCGGACCTTCAAATGGCCGATGCTCCTCCGAATTGCTAAGGTCAGAATACCCGAAACAAAGACATCCATATTTATGTCATTTGCGTTACTCGTTCTCAGCTGACCAGCTTGTTGTGGACAACAACAAAGGGTTACTAACAAGTTGAGTGAAAGAAAATCAGCCCGGAATAGTTGTTTTATTTGAATTCTGCCTGACATATAGCTCTTCTTTTGGCTGTCCACCCACAAGAACTGGATGAATACAGCCTTCGAAATAACAACGCTGGTAGATTTAAGAAACATAGTTGTTTTCTGTATTAAATGCTCATGGCAATAATGTTGCTTGGGTGTCGCAACTTGTGTTCTACCGTCCTTCAGATCGCATTTCGATGTGCGCGGGTTAAGGGTGTCACATTGTATAAACCTGTGAAAAAACGCACACTGTTCACAATCGAAACGACATACATATCAAATTTTGACTGTTAGGTAACGTTCTTGCTACAATGACCTCGATGTGCGATGCGCCTTAGTTTAGTCACTGGTTGGGACAGCCGAAATATGAGCTTAAAACCTCAAAATTGCATGCAAGATTTCCCGAAATTAATAAGCCACTGATGACTTTTTCTGAAACATGTGGTTGCTTGAAATATCCTTCTCATGCGTTTTACTATTTTTGTTTGGAACGGACCGGGATTGGTTCATTAAATCCTCGCATATTGATAAAAATACCCTTGGACCAAAAGTTATTTTTCGGGTTGGTCCTAAGTTGAAAGCTGTTGTTCGCTTGAGACTATCCAACTTTGGGACACAAAAACAGTTGTCTCGCAAGAGTTTATCCAAATGAAAGCTCCTTTGACAGTGGGGGAACATTCACTCATTTTTCATCTATAAAGAAAATAAGAAAGTGTATAGTTGGTTTTGCAATGCAAACTTGATGGAAACGAGTAATCTTAAGATGGAACACCTGGACAAGGTAGATTTTTTAACCATTAAATTTCCGCTACATACTCAGAATGGAAAAGTTCGACAAAATGATTTTTGCGTGCATGAGGCCATCTCACAAACGGCAGCTTACCTTCTGGATCATAGAAGAACTCACAATAGTCTGGCAGAGATCAAGAACAAAATGTGGGTCAACAGTAACCGGTGTAAGAAATACAAGAGCAGTATGAGTCATTTTTGGATCTGTATTCAAAAAAGGGACAGGGTAAGCTGCACATTACAAATACTCTGCCTCTGTATAAACGAAATGAACCCTCTAGTTATCAGGTGCGTACAGATTCCAAGCATGTTTTCCCCCCGTATCCGAATCATCCATGTTATCTCACCGCGGAAATGAACATGCTGTGTGCAGTGCGACTTATCGTACAAACACACTGTGTAGCATCGCTCGTCCTCTCGGTAAACCAAGTAAATCTTGTGCCCACATGGCACCAAAAATCAGAAAGAACATGTCAGTATAAGCATGACTGTAAGTAAAAATCATCCGTGCTATCGAGTCGCTGAAATGAACATTCTCCCGACCAAGATGACACCCTTATCTGAGGTTTGGAGTGGTCATATTATTTATGCAACGGACTTAAAGATCTATCGCGTAAGAGAGAAAAGGGCACTCAGCTTACTGACGTTTCCCTGTTTCACTCACTGGCATCCATTTATATATTGTCAGGACAAATGTCAGTTTGCCGATGACCCCCAGAACCCCCTGTTGAGCCGAGTGGCCAATACCTCGGACGATTGGTATTCCGGTTTAACAGAATAATTAAGATGAAGCGGAAATTGTGGGAAAGCCTGGGTCATTAGCATGTACAGCAAGCGGTTGTTTGTCGTGCAGGCTTTAGCACACACCTGAGGAATGAAACCCATGGATCCGCACCCTCTAATAACCTAACGCGTACATATCCAGATGCCTGGCAGGTGTTTGTCTCAAACTGTGGCCAAGATGACCAAAACAAATTTACGGTTTAGAGTCACCTATTTTGACACACTTTTACTGAATTGTGTAAGCCAGGAATCAAGATAAACCTTGCTCCGTGTGACCACCTGAACTGGGACAACAGACATTTGGTGTACAGTAATAGACAATGCAGTCTTACATGCAACACCGTCAGTGGGCATTTTATATCCATACAAAATATTGCTACTCTGTACGTTTCTCCGTCTATTTTATTTTCTATATCAGATGGCTTATTCCGCGGTCTGCCGGTTTCTACAAAAACAACAGTAACTTCAAAAAATTATTCAATAGTAAATTAAAGTCTTTTGATGCACCAAACATACCTTTACACCAAGATTCACCCACACATCGGCCTGTGGATGAAAAAAACGATATTCTATTAAAAACCATCTCTCACGATGATTGTTTACTACACACACACCTGAATATCTAGGCTGGCATTTGGACGCTTTGAACAATTTCAATATGATACTAAGGATATTCAATTTGTCTACACAAAGATTATTTTGCTTTGCTCTTCGTCTATTGGTAAAACTCACCGAGACAGCGAATCCTACCCGTCAAAACGCAGTTGCCTGTAAAACATTGTGACGGAAACCGTGAGCGGCAGTAGGCAGTCAGAATTCATCCAATAAAATGACGGTACGAAAATATAGACACGCAAAATCCTAATAATATCTACGATGTTTAAATGACTCAATGTAAGAAACCTTGCGAATATACATTAAAATAGCTGTTCCACAAGGTAAGAGGAAGTTGCACATTTTGGGGGAAATTCTGCGTAGTACTTCAAAGACCTCGACGATCTTTTACTCCTTACGAGCTTTCCTTATATTAAACTGAGAGACATTTTAACTTATTTACGAAGCTTTTAGCAGGTGTACAAAAATCCACAACATTGGTGCATAAGCTCTAGCCGTCCCGTTTTAAAAACAACCGCACAAACAAACATTTTCTGCGTCCAAATGAGCAACTCGCAGAGGAGTAAAATGCTTTTACATCGCACAAAGGGCCTCCTTTGTGTTAAGATGAAATTTCAGCGGCAGAAGTAATTTAAACTCTCCAAATGGACAACCACATCACAATGCTGAGCCTGTGACTAGCCTGAGGCTATTGTAGAGCGATTCCGTGAGGCGTGTGCACACTTGCAGACATTACCTAATTGTGGAGGATGTGAGGCGTTTCCAATAAAACACAGCACGGGAAACATGTCAAATAAAAAAGAGGGAAAACAAAGATCGTTGGGAACAGAACAAACTATGTTGAAGAATTGTGTAAAGGTGCTGAAAATAATCCTCGGGAAACCAGGTGGAAAACAAAATTGCTGGATGTGCGGCTGCTGTAAACTGGTAGGGTTCTAGAGATCCCTCTTCTATAAAAAGAATGTTTACCGATCAATAATTTGTATTTCAAAAAGTGGTAAATTGTACTGTGAGGAGGCTAAGTGCAATTATTTGATACGGCTACAAAATCGTGGAAAAGTCATGTCCCCCAGGGCCACCAAGATCAGTCAACAGGGAACTGTACTTGTGGCCAGCTTTCATCTATGGATTCATGCTTTGGGGCTAACTCTGCGTTTTACAGCTACCTACACTATATGCTGAGACGTGGTAGCTTTATAGGTATGTTCGACAGTCAAACCTGATGTATTCAAACTGTAGTATAATACGACTTAACACTCGTGAGAGAAATACTGACGGTTCCCTCTGATTGCATAAGCTCTTCCTGCTGTCCGGGAAAGGTACATAAAGTTACTGGTCAATAAACTTCCTCAGGGTTGTGACTACATTGCTATTTTATTGTCTAGCGTTAAGAACGTGACGTTCGGTGTAGTAGCTGTTTCGGTGTGTCACAGAGTTTGCGCGTGTGCGTGTCCGTTCGTCGTTCCGCCATCGATCTGGCGTGTGACTTGAGTGGCTGATTGGGTGCGTGTCCGATTGATTGGCTCGTGTGAGCGTTGTGGGTTGACTTGATATGTACTCAGTTGTTTGCTGACCCGCCTCGAAAGCGGACCTAGTTGGCCGCGTGTACACAATACACCCGTGTCCTTACTTACGTGTTTTTCTGACTTACTGTGAACTACAATACTCGGTAATGAAGTTTTTCCGGGAGAACAACCACTTTGTATTGTTTTAATTTTACCGGATCCTCTGTTTAATGTACCATCTTTTCCAAGTAGGATATAAGGGCCACTAATTCTTACCATTGTCGGCTAGAGTAACCACATTCTTTAGTCCGGAAAAGGTGGCAGTTTCTACATTTTACCTATCCGGTATGGTACTATTCCACTCTCAGCCATCGCCTTAACCGTGCGCAACTCGTTCCTAAAATAAGTCTGGTAAGAGCCATAGAATCAGCGGTTTTGGTCATGTTTGGTTTGGTCAAGTTCCCAAAAAGTAGCTTCATAAAGTGCAACACTTAGAAGATCAACGTACGTCGCTCCTGTAGGTCTTTAGAGTTCCGAGCTGAAAATAGATAAACGACACTTTATATCATTTAGGTTTCCACCTACACGTATGTATTCTTTCACTAGCTTGCATGTAACCAATCATCAGTCACGTATTCACCTAAAAAGTTCATCTCAACAAATTCTTTTCTGATACTGTCATCTATCATCTTGAATCTTTCGACAATGAGCTTCTGGGCCCAACACAGGATAACAGGTTTGAGCAAAGATTGACCGTGGAAACCAGGCTCATATCACTTTGTTTGTAGTACAATAAAGGCAAAGTACAGGGTCACCTTCAAATATCTGAGCTGTTTTGGGGAAACATCAATCAAACGGAAGCCCCACCGGATATATTGTATCTGTATGATAAAAGTTGACGGGTTGCTAGTCGTACTTTGGGAGCGTCAAAAGCATCATTGTCAAAATACGCGTCCTTCCATTCAGACACATCATGCCACCTTCAGAGTAAGCCACAAAGAGTAAAATATTCTTCATCGCTCTGTAGATCATCTTGGGGTTTCTCGGAGGATGTGTTTCCTGGAAAATACGACAATTCAAAGCCATAAAACCCATTCAGCGTCTAAAGCAGCGGTGATTGGAATAACGGTACGAAAGTTTGAATTCGACGTAAACCATTCTCCTACGTTGCTTTATCGTTTCTTCCTCATACAATCGTTGTAATGAATCACACTCTTCCGACCTTTGTGCTTTACGATTCAAGCCGTACGCTGCCCCCCTCCGGGAATCCATCATTTCCACTCACCTAAACAACGTTCTTTATCGTCCCAATCGCAGCCGTCTGAAAAAATATATAAATCACATTTGGCATTTTGATAATCTCATCTGAAAAGTTGCACAAAAATCTTTTGAAATTTGAACTGCCACAGTGACTGCGGTATGTAATGATACAAATATACTCGCCATCGGTAGAAAAACGTACCTTGACACAGCTCCACTTGAATGTCAGTAATATCTAGAGCGTAAAATTGCGATTATTTTTCTCCGAAATGGACTTGATATTGGGATAATGCGTTGGTTTAGATACTAAGTGCACGGGATTTTGGCCGTCAATTATTGCTGGATTTTTTGTTTCATATTGAGTCCATAGATTCCAAAGTGTTACTGTGTGCGTTCCTCCGGCTATTTAACCTCGCGTGTGTCCCATTTAGTAAACGTTTCATGGGAGATTCACGAGACAATCTCGTCGACATAACATTGTGCGAACAAGCCAAGATTTCTTGTTTAAACAAAAAAGAAGAGAGAATGACGCGATCTAATGGACAACGAATTTTTTAGACTCAGAGGCTCAAAAAGACAAAGGGTGGCTAAAGTTGGAATAGGGGTTAATTGTGTAACGTAGAAGCGACCAAAGATGGATTCATCACCATGGACAGCACGACATCATTGTTAATACTGATGATTCGCTGCTAAAGAGGGATTATCTAAAATCGATTACCATCGCTCCAGCTGAGCTCACTCCGTCTCAACCCAGGAGCTATGAACCGAGCCCGATCAATGCCGCTTTTGTGCGAGACTTATCAACAGTTGATCCATTCATGCAATAACTTCATCTGCACATTGGTGTATATTTCTCTTTAATCCACAAGAAGCACAAAACAGACTGATTCGAAATTTATCGTATAGCCATAGAACATACTCATCATGGTGTGTTTTATTGATGGTTTAGGGAAAAACGAAACCCACTCAGCTAAGTTCATTTCAACCTTTATGAGCCAGTTCGTCACGAAAGTGTGTGAATTCAGATTGCAAGGTTCATCCGGACTGACTGTTACATATCACTCACCGGTTCCACATTTTTCTGTTTTTTTATATTGAATTTATGAAATTTCAAAAGTAGAAAATCACGATCAAAAAGCATTCAGAAAGACGAAGAAATACGGCATCGCTGGTCTTAATTGCTACATTAAAGAAAACGATCTCAAAGGATTTTCTGATAATTGTCTGATTACATTCACTATTCACAATCCCCTGGTTGCAGAGTCAGCCAAGTCGGACCAAACGGAAGTCATTAATCCAAGCTCTGGCTTGATCAACTAATCAACTCTGAGACAACTAATCATCCCGAGAAAAATGAAGACACTAGCTACACATTTACAGAAACGTTGATTCTAGCTGAGTAGTCGATGTCGTTCCTCGTTTCTACGACTCTTGGTTTTCTGCCGTTATTAGTAGTATAATGATGAGAGATGTCGAGTTCGTCGTCATATTTGTTAAAGGACAAACGCGTGTACTCGACGATACATCACAAGCTGTATGTTTATCTCCGTGGATTTCGGATAGATCGAAACGTTTCTGCTGCACTGTATCAGTAAACGTGTTTGTCCAGAGACGTAGGCGGTTATTGATGCTGGAATATGCGGTCCATCATATTTGTTAATGTTTCGTAGCTGCGCGGGGTTAGAATTCTTTGTTGACTACGCAAGTGTGCTTGAATATCTAGAGCGGATAATGTTGATAAATGTCCAACCGAAATATATCACTTTTGACATATAACTGTGTCTTACCCAGGCAAGTGAGATATTCATCGCGATCTTGTGACCGGACAGATATTACTGAAAGGAAAGTGCAAAACTCGTTGTTGGACCGTAATCCGCATCGAAAATAGTCATCGTGTCTCATAAAAACGATACACTTACGTAGGACAGTTGTGGCAACGAAAAGAACATATCCTAACATCGTGACAATCGCAAAGTGCACCCTATTCCACGAGGATGTGATCGCCTTCACTTTTATTTATTCCACTGTTCTGACCTTGAGACACCTGTCGGTCTGTTATCAAACTGATTAAGATAGCACAAAAGACATTCGTATTTTAATTGGAACATAGCGCAGTCCGTCTTTTTATGTTGTCAATCCAAAACATCCCCTTCTGGCTCCCGGGACCCAACTCGTTTTCAATCATAGCTGTGGATCCACATCTATTCCATCCAGAAATGCGCGAAAGCCCCAGACACCAAGTAAGGCTTTAGCCGCTTCTGTTTTGTGCCATCAGGTCATCTCTCGTGTTCCGCAAGTCTTTTTCCAGCATAAACGCAAGGCTGCACCTCCCTTGATAGACAATGGATGTATATGTGCAGGAAGCTGACCAAATATCTTGGTCTGATAACCTACATTTTCGGTTCCAGCCTACCTGTTTTGTTGCAAAGCAATCGCCCATGTTATTCTTCGTTGGGTGTATCATGTAGACAACCTCCACTATGCCATGCGAGTGCGGGCGAACAAAGCTTTTGAAGTGTATTATATCTTCAGATTAGAAAAAACGAAGAGGGGTTCATAGAAACTTGACTGGATGGTTGAAACGCTCCTACCAAATAAACTCATCTGACAGAGGTTTTGTCGCTTCTTGGAGACCGGGCAACCAGAGAATAATTAAAACTGCGGTCTAAATTATAAGAATTTACTTTATTACTCAATGGAAATCCCGTACAGCAAAACCTCACCTAGGGTGCTTGCATTGGGCACGTAAATTTTGCGCCATTTTTTTCTCATGGCGATATCTATAGAATTTCTGAATTCCCCTAAACTCGCTTCAACTAGGTACGCAAACTGTACCCCTTAATCCCCTAATTGGCTCCTTTATACATATACATATACAGATATGCATACATACAATATATATAACGTCTCATAGACACTGGCCTATCGCCGGATGCTACTGATGAGGCCTGCGAGTAGTATGTGGTTTTCCGGTAAACCCCGCCTCACGTCTAATGAAAGGTGGGATTTATTACGGAACCTGTGGAATGGCTTGGAAGCGTTCGTTTACACTTGCGTGATAGTCAACGAATATCCGAGAAAGTTCAAGAAGACGCATGAGGATGTTCATTTTTTTTAAAAAAATAAGGTGCATATGAGATGTTTACTTTCCGGTCCGATAGTTTGTAACGGTTCAGTTGACGTTTGCTAATAAACTGCTTCGCGGCGAAGGGCTTTCCTCTTTGCACTGGTATCCACAAAACCAAGATGTAATTTTTATCTATTTACTAAAAACTATGCATCTCAATAGGTTTCCAATTCGTGATAAATGTTCTAACTTTCTGATCCCACCTCATGAGAACCACTAAACCACACTGAGTCTGTGGCACTCATAGAGCAAGGTTCATGAGATATCGTTGCTTCATTCACCCATGTCCTGTCAAATAGACTTTCAAATCAGCATTTGCGTTCCTTGAGCAAAGTGAAACCATTCAGACACATCGCCTTTACATTTTATGGTATTTCCTATCATGCTTATACACATTTGCTTATGTATATATGCATATATGTAAGTATGTATGCTTAGATTTATATATATATATATATGCTTATAAAGTTACACTCATATTCCAAGCCAAGGTCACTCACCTGACCTAGAAGTATTCCAATGTGGGACATCCTTACTCTCATTTACTCTTTAAATCTTATCTAAACACTGAAAGCACTTGACCAAGGTCGGTTGTTTCGTTTCAGTCGGAAAATACGGAGGACTTAAGTGGCGACGCTGTATTCCATTTTGACAAAGTTCACATGTCCCACTATTTCGTCCAAAGTGCACACACATGACAAGAAGCAGCAGAACGACCCCGCAGAGAGCCCCAACGGAATGCAGATTCTATACTCAAAGCAACATAACTGGTTTGTCATCCATTTTATTTTTCATGAAACAATTCGCCGTTTCCGTTGGATGCTTGGGAAGAATCCCCGCTCCACTCACGTGCGTTATTACTGGCACCTTAGCTGCGTTCAGCACCATTTTCAAAACTTTTTCTTTATCCCAGTGTTTATCTCATTCCTTGAACGATACGCGTATTTTATTGAATTATTCAAAGAGTTTTGGTACAGCCAACTCGCTGGCCCACCATCAGGGTTGAATATCCTTGGAACATACGTTCTCCTGGATAGTAGTTCGACCACGTAGTCGCCCAGACCATCAAAAGAGTTTGCTCACTCCTTGAGTTAGTAGAACCCATAGAAAACCCGTAAGGGTAGTCTCGTCTGCACCCCAAGTATTGTCTTAAACCAGAACAAATAGAATCATTTCACCGCCGAGTTTCATCTCCATGTAACAGTGTGCGTGACATGCGCTGAAAAATGCACAGCACAAGCTCTGATTTACACAAGCGCACAAGGCTTTCTTCGAAATGGCGAGTTTCCAACTTAGTCGGTAGCCCTAGAATGTCGAAAATTCCGAGTAACAGAGGCACGCTGGCCAATCTTGCGCGTGGCATTGGCAATACTCTAGCATCTATGTCCAATGCGGAGTTTAGTGTTGTATGGTATCTCTCAAAATTGCTTGTCTGAAAGATTGTATTAACATCTACTCCAAATATTGGTGACAGATCAAGGGGGATTGTCGGCACAGGTGATCTGAACTCAACAGAGTGACCCAGGTTTCCAAAAGCGTTTGAGAATGCGTCATCCGAAAAGATTTTATCGAAATCTCAGTCCTAAAATGCAGTGTGTGCCTTTCGTCTTTATGCATTTCTACACACCAAACCTCGCGCGTACTGAATTCATTGCAACAACCTTTTAATGTTTTAACGGTGAGCAAACTTTGCAGAAAGGCATCAAGCACTGCTATGTTAAGACAAAATTCTGCATCCTCGTGGGTTGGTGACGGCAGAAAATACCCGCAATATCAGTAAAATGTAACTCCTTAAGAGTTAGACGCTTGTTTAGTTGAAATCGGATGCGCGCTAAAACGCTTGAGCGCGCACCATATCGACTTATTTCGACGTGCCAAAATCACCGTGAATACTGAACTAAGATACATTCTGATGCTAAATTTATTCACCAAATTCAAACGGCTCAAACGTAAAACCTGTTATCCTAAGCGATATACATGTGACCTCGTCTACTGTGCAAGAAGAAATTAGCATTAAAACATTAACGTGAGTAGAGGAGCTACTACGCGTAGTCATGCCAACAGGCTCACTGATCGAAACGATGGCAACTAAGAATCAACAGTGGAGCAAATATCGTTCTTGAGTTTGCATCATTTTACAGGAATGAATCCTGGTGCTCTGCCGTAGTCAAACCGTCAGATTTATCCTTTCCATTTGATATCACTGCTCTCAGATAGGGAGTGGGTGGCCTGTCTCATCATTCTGTCTTCACTATCCAGTGTTACCGTCAGTCAGTTCACATCGATTATCATGTGTAACCCATGTGCCACAATTGCGTTGCTTCCAGCCGCTACAGTTCCAAGCACCGAAAACGGTGGAAGACAACGGCAGGTAAAGCCGGGTATTGCAGGCTATGACCTAAGAAGTCAATTGATGTTAAAGCTGTCGATTTGTCTGTAAAACTACAAATTAGGCGGCTGGAGAGTGGGGTCTGCATCGCTGGCGCCCGTGCGTCTTGTAAGCGAGCCCTGTCTGTCAGTCACAATAACCACTGACTGAATGAGTTCTTGAGTCCACATTCAACTAGGGGGCAGTTTTCTGCTAAGGCTTCAATACCCCGTTGTCGTGTCTTAGACTGCTCACCTGTTAAGCTTTTCTACTCAACATAGAACCGACCAAATGAGCTCTCTGAGGTGAAAGTTACTCTGACCACCGCGCAAAGGTCGTGGTTCTAATTTGGAAAATAATACGGATCACGCTGCGCAGTGTACATATCCTCATTAACAATCAAGCTGGTATCAACCCGACTGTTATAACATCAAGGGTCAGCATAATTTACCCTGGACCTCAAGATTCGTGAAGTGCTCTTCAGTTCGACTGGTTTTTAGGTTTCAGGTTTCGGCTTGGTTCCACCTGGAAAGCAACAATTTTTAAGTGTCAAATGTATTCTAAACCACATGGAAGGATAACAAAGTCTCGTTAATTTAACATCTCTGTAGTAGATCAATATGGTCTCCGTACTTAAGGTTCGCGAGCAAATATTCCGGGAGTATTTCCACCTCCGTATTTTTCGAGACGGGCAGGAGAGTAGCACAGTTAAAGAAAAATGGCGATCTTGTCTCGCACCTTCGTATGTGGTGGGCTCCGGCAGACGATCACTGTGTACATGTGTGCGTCCGAAGTAGCTGGCCTACGATGTCTTGATAAAGGATAACAGGTTCGAAAAGGCATAATGGTGGCCAGGCACCACCGTATTATCTTGCGATCGATGAATTTAAAAGTATCTGTAATGGTCGCAAAAAACTATCGCTAATAAACACTTGAATGTGTGAGGTTTTCAAAATAGTTATCAGGTATTTTGTCCTGTTGCTTCAAACAAACTACATCATGTTGAATTTCCGTTGCTTCCGTGAGACTGATATCAATATTCCAAAGGTTTCAAAGGTTTTGCTGAAGACGTCCAGCTGAAATGCCCATCGAAATGTCAAGCCAATTACTTAACACCACGAGTTTACGAGTCAATTGGAGTATCGTATATTTTACTGGACGTTTCGACGAAACGTTCTGTTTCCGGCCGGCCACGCAAATCGAGACGTATTTCTTTTACACAAAATGTTTCTCCATTTTAGGCCTTCACCATCCAACCGCTCTCCTTTGTTCTGTAGGTTCGTGATTATTCGGCCTGTGTGCTGTCTGGTTGCAGGAAAGTTTATCGGGTCATCCGCGAGAGTTGATTCGGAAGTACGGGGACCTGGAAGCCAGCATACTCATTGGCTCTAACTAATCTTCCCCACTGACCTGACTGTGTGTTTGCAGACAAATGTCAGAGAGGTCAGATCAAGAAAAGATCAATGAAACTGTCAAGAAATATGATCCGAGTAGTCCTGTCCCAGTGGCCCAATTCAAAACATAAATGGCAATCGGCGTTATATTCTCATGTTGGAAACGACCGCTTTTTGATGCAGTATCGGCATCAAATACAGATAGAAATGGAATACATGTATTAACTACGTGCCAAAAAGCAATTTTGGCAGTAATGTATACGGTAACAGGGGAAACAGGAGAGTATTTCAGTCACTCAACCAAGGTAGTTTGGAACCGTGGTTGATCTGCCAAGGAAAAGTAAAATCTTCCAGGTGATGCTTTCGGTGGCACAAAATTGGTTGTTCTAGCTGAATGGAGATCAACCCTGATGTTGCGAGTGTTTGTCGTGAAACGATTTGGTGACATTTGATAAATCAGGCCGAATGACTCAGCACTATTGATCCGGTAATCCGTATCGATCAGGCGAGCTGTAATCAAGCTCGCCTGTCCAGTTTCACCGTTTTAAGGCATGCGCTTCGAACTTCTTAGAGGTAGATTCGCATTCCTCCAACGGATGCGGAGCATTCTCAAAAGAATGATTAAATTGCCGCGGGACAGTCGTGGAACGGCTTTTTACCCTTAGTATTTTTCCTGAGCCACCAATCACCACTGAAGTGGATCCTTAATTCTCTGGCACTGAAAATATTGCTGAATGTGATCTTCACTTTCCGCTTCACTTTTTCAGAAAGTCACTTCTAAATAATAATTTAATGTGGACGCGCAGCTTCAAGAATTTTCGATTCTCTCTTTTAAATGACCGTCCAATGTAATTTGTGACAGGTTTCACCGCATCTCCGTTTCTAATCACGTTTCCCACCATATTCCACCTTGCTTTCTAGCTAATTTAACATAAAGAAATATGACGTATTGTTGACCTCTTGCTCTCCAGTGAAGAGGATTCTTGAATGTGTCGAATTAAGCTTTCAGAATCGCCTCGGTTTTGGTGCGACAATCGTGGATAATATAGAATAGCATCCACGCAGCGCCGATAAAATGATAACGTTTCTATTACGGATTATGAAACGCCGCTTTCGACTTAACTCCTAAGACTTTCGCCTTAAAAATTAATCGAGATAAGAAGCTATGACCACTTCATCATTCTGTGTATGAACAGAGCAATTAAAAAAACTGTACATTGCAATAGTACCTCTGTCAAGTTTAGTACGGGAACTGGTGAACAAAATAAATCGGGTAAATTAACTGGGGATTGAGATACTTGTGCGGGTTCTGGTCGATGAACGAAGACTTGCAACAGCGAGTCATACTCCGCTTTCATACTAGAGCAGGTGTATATGGCAACTTTTATGGAGGACACAATCGCTTGATGATGCAATAGTGTCGAGTTGAATGCAGCCAGCCGAATTTTGGTCGTTCATTTTACCTCGCATACGAGGCTATGCAAACAACTAAATATGTTTGGAATCCATTTAAAAGTCAGCTTTTTAGAAGCTTTTGGCATACGTTTGGCGTATTTATCATTGCCCAACCATTCAACCCGTCAAGCAAAAGGTTTGACTGATAGACGGACAGCTAAATCCTTGAAATGGTCGAATGTATTGTTCTGGTAAGGCAGGGGACTAACATTAATGACAGACTACTCAGTACTTAGTAGATTCTTTAGAAGGTCGAAGGTTGTCCTTCCTGATCAGGGTTTAGTTGCATATTCTTTTGATTGTCTTTAAAAATTTTATCGATCTGGATGGACTAGCACTGGTTGAGGCAACTCGTATGAAAGACCGCTTTCACTGCCAAACACTAACCAGTCCAACGCCCATTTCTCGACTTTACCAATAAGTTCACTGACTAATTACCAAAGATTATTGATCGGTTCCGTAAATGTTCTACTAGCCAGTAAACCATATCAGTAAAGACTACGTGCTCAGAAATTAACAGGTGGGTCTCCAGCCAAAACCAAAATGGTATGCAAGTGAGTGTATTTTGATAATTTCGTGCAATTTGGGTTTAAGTAGAACACAAGTTTGGCGGAACTTATGATACTGCGCCTAAATGCTGCGCCACCAGAACGGTAAAATCGGTCATGGGCTGTCGGAATCTTCCAGCAATATTATTATTGGTGTAATAGGTATAAGGAAAGACATTCTATTGATAAGACTGGTTCAAACTATTGCGTATTCGAAATGAGGGGCGCGATAAACGTGATTCTCACATTTCTATTGTTGTACCACCGGATACTTCCGTCGATTCTTTAGGAGCAGTCTTCTTGGTGACCAAGTCATTTTTGTAACGCAGGGCTCACCTAACCTCCCAAGCAGTTATCTGAAACTCGCTATATAACATGGCAGCCTGATCAAATTGTTCAGACGGTACATGCACCTGAATGTGCCGAATCACTCAACACCAAAACTATTCAACTCAATTTCATGAGTGAAAGGATAGATAGGGATCGATTTTGAAGCAATACTTTCTACAGTCCTGTTTTCTAGAAGCCAGTGGAAACCCAAGCCACGTGCACTAAGCTGTTGAGCATTAGCAGCAAACTGACAGCGGGATGAATACGCCAGTAATACACAAGAATATGTCTAAAGTTGGGATGAATTTGGGGTCGGTGTGAAATCAACCTGGATAAGGCACTTGAAACTGCCTAAATCTCCCTCACTGTTCCTGTCCTCTAACAACAAGATCTGCTATCGGGCTCTCCAACACACACTGAATTTGCTAAGGTGTATATGGAGGATACTCAACAGAAAGTTTTAGCTAGAAATGAGTGTTGCCCGAAGGTCAACTGCACAATATATCACGTGGCACATTCAGTGATCAGTCTCCGTGATGTAAAAAATTCTGACCAGGGTTAGACAGTTCTGTCGTCATTGGGACACAAACAGCATGTCGAACCCCTAAGAAGCTGATATCACCGTGACATTCCGACAATCTGTAAAACAACAACGAAAGTTTGAGCTATCTTGCCTACATCAAACGGATCGTGTATTTTTTGGTAGGAACCTACCTGGCAAGAATAGTGACATATTAGCATAGCAAAACGTCAATTACGTGACTCAATATAGCTACTACGAAGCACTATTTTGTGTAGCAAATCTGTTGAAGAGTTTCTTCATCAGCGAGGTAACCTGCAGGCAAAGGATGACCGCAGAAGTTGGAACCAGTGCAACGTCCGAAAGAGGCCAAGTAAGCTCCATTCAACCCATTTAGAGGGGTATATTATCACATACAGGCAACCTAGGCGCTTAGTGTCATACGCGGGTTCGCGGGATTTTCTAGTGCCTCCACACTAGGGAAACAATCCCTGGGGGTAAAACCGTGAACCACCACTAAATGAATTGCCTAAATCATAGCGAGGATTCGATTCTCTTTTCCACTGCTTGTTGACTGTTGGAGAGAACGAGTGATGTGAACAACAGTTGGACAGTAAGAATGGATGTTTTACTCCTTGTTACTGAGTTGCAGTGAGTAACATATATTTAAAATTAAAACATCACATGTCATTCTCGTGTTTACGCTGTGGTGGACAAAGCGCACCACTTATTGGTAGCGTGTGTAGAGTTTACCAACTGTGTCTGATCAGGCGATCGATTATCTGTTCGCTGAGCCTGGTAATTAGCTTGCAAAATTTGCGTCACTGATCGATGTGAGATCAGCAGTGCGCGATGGACTGAGTAAATTTACAATATCTCGGCCGTCGTGTTTCTGTCCGGTGACATGGCAGGTGTGCACCAAAATGATATCACAACTGGATGGCTATCATTCAGTATTACTTTTGTCTAAAGCATACATACCATAAACATCTTTCCGGCCCTAAACGTTTTCTTCTTTCTATATTGGGGCGACTTCGTGTCCTGCATCCTTGTTTCTGACGGACAACATACATCAATGCAGACGCAATCCAGCGTAGGAGCAGGAGACACCTGTTGACATGTTTGTTTCAGTGTGCAAGCATTAAAGGCGGCTATGTAGACAGGCATTCGGGTTTTGAAAATAAAATTCGAAGTGTTTAGGGTTGTGGCTGAACTCGGACGTACAGATACTTTAGCCGAGTTTGATTCAGGGTGAGCAAAACGGTCCTAGTGATGGGACCTGCGGAGAAAGTATTCAAATTTGGGTGGGGGGATGGAAGACGGATAACGTGAATGTGTAATAAGGTACGCGTCAGCAGTATCATGTTTTCGCTTACTCGACTACTATTAACTAGCCGAAGAATATGGCCCGGAAATTTTTTGACACTTCTAGAAGACCTGATGACACCCAGTCCGCCTCCCTGAATTTTGACGGGTTATTTTTGCAAGCAGACAAAATGTATCTTGGACTAGAAGAAACGCAGTGACGGCTATTGTACCTATCCTCATATATTCTGGAGTAAGTTTACCGATACTTAACTTTTGCCCATGTCTTAAGCTGTAAAGTTTCTTATTTTGCTTCCACCTGGATCGTCTGACCTAAGGGGCATGTTTAAAATATTTCGTCTCCGGTAACTAACCCAAGAAGCATATACAGACTTGTGAACGGTCGTCAGCTTTATTGACCATATGGGACTGGGTGAAACTGCTTTTGGGTCCCGAATACCACGGGAAGCACACGCTGTAAGCCCCAATTCGTAGCACTGAAAGTGCTCAGATCTGATCGTCATTCAGATTCAACAGTATTAATCTAATGTCTCCGTAGTGCTGCTTTCCAAGAGAGAGAAATTTTATAGATTGTCCAGTCTGGTCGGAAACGTGATGCCACCACAATCTCTCTTAACATTTCACTCGATTTTACAGTCCTTTGTTAGATATTCCCATAAGTAAACTGTACCACTCGCTCACCTCATTTTTTCCTCTGTTTCACATTAGTCTGGTTTGAAAATCTGACTCTTTTAGCTGAGATCCGTAAAATAACGTTGGTGAATCAGGCTGAAGAGTTGTGGGTGCTGCCTACACAGCGCATACAATGCCTGGTACCTATCCCCTGGGATTTTCCCTATCGCATTACAGATGAAACATGTCTAATCCCATCCATGCCAGTTGGTTGTTATGATCCCGGAAAATTACATCCATGGATGGCGTGTTTCATTTCATGCAAGCAATTCCTGCATGAAACACTGCCCGAGTCCTCGATAATTAGTCTTCATATTTACGCGAGTAATTGACTGTCTTTCGTCCCGTTTGGGCCATGTTTACAATAAGATTTGATCAAATTTTCTGGAAAGCATGAGTCACGATTATGAATAATATAGCAAGATGGAGGGGATTCGAAAGGCTGAGCATTCTGGGTAAGTACACGGAATTCCAGGAATCCGATCGAATTTAAAGGCTACCCTGTTAGAGTTGGACCTAGATCGTCGAACTTTTTTTAATTTATCCACTCAGTCTCATGAATTATTAATGCAGTTGATCTGATCAGCTGTGTTGAATCCAACCTCATTATAATTCCCCCATTCATTTGCTTACTCCGCCTATGTACTTTTGATCTCCAGTTGTTTTGCTTATTCGTACCCGTCACCCACCTTGCCGCAGAGGCCGTCTCGTCCGACACTTGTGTATTGGCATGTGCGTCTGTGTGTGTGTATGCGCGCAGCTGACCTACGTACAAATTGGTAAGTAAAACAAACCGTTCATAACGTGTTCGTTTTGTCTGTTGTTTTCATCTAAGATTTTGAGTATTGAAGTCGAAAGCGTGTCCCGCCATGAGGGCTCCGAATAATTGCACATCCCATTCGAGTTGCGGGATAACGTTGCAGACAATGTAACGCAACGAGGTAGCATTATGCTTGATGAGTTCTAGCAAATCTGTTTGACTGCATTTACTGTAGGTTTTGGGTGGTCATACAGCTTGTTAAGGTTCCCGATACGGAACTTTGAGTCACGCGTAGGTCGACAATCCCGAATATCAAAAGGAAGAATTGGGTTCGTACTCAAGTTGGACTACGGGAAGGCTATCTCCAACGAAGATGTACAATCTTAGAAGCAAATCGTGTAAAAGAGCCAAAACTCGATCGCCTCTTGGAGAACCCTTTGACGCTCATCACACGCCGTCCAGTGAACCGTAGAATTACGAACTGAATTCTTCCTTATGATATTCGGGATTGTCGACCCACTCAAAGTGACTCAAAGTTCCGTATCGGGAACCTTAACAAGCTGTATGACCACCCAAAACCTACAGTAAATGCAGTCAAACAGATTTGCTAGAACTCATCAAGCATAATGCTACCTCGTTGCGTTACATTGTCTGCAACGTTATCCCGCAACTCGAATGGGATGTGCAATTATTCGGAGCCCTCATGGCGGGACACGCTTTCGACTTCAATACTCAAAATCTTAGATGAAAACAACAGACAAAACGAACACGTTATGAACGGTTTGTTTTACTTACCAATTTGTACAGCCACCGAACGCCCAAAATGCAATCGGTTAGAGCACTTACATGGAATAACCCATCTTTCATCGTCAGATGGCCAGCGAAATGATAGCATGTTCTGTGGTGGTGCATCCATCAAAAACCCAAACAATAATACCCAAGTAAAATTTGCGGAATTCGAAGGAATCGTTAAGTTTCACTAGAATATCATCCGCTGTGATCACTGTAGGCTTCATATAAAACTGGATTACCTCCCTGCATCGATGCTTGTAAGATTTATAGATATCGTTTGATATAGTGCGTTGCATAGTTTGATTTTCCAAAGCGACTACAAAACACACATACTAATACTCAGAGTCATACGATCAGTTCTTCACTTAAAATGCTCGCAATAACAGCAATATGAGTTTGATTCTTGATTAAATCTTCGTTTCAAAAGTCATCGAAGGACGGCACTGAAATAGCAGATATGACCTAGTGCCATATGTCTGCATTCGTCTGAAATACTGTGCGCTTTTCTCGTAAGAATAAATAAATAAGAGAACTTGCATAAAAAATAAATTAAAATCAAACCCACTTCCCGGGATGAGGGATGCGTGAGACGACTTCGTATGAGTTCACTTTAATTAGAACTGTTTTCATGAACAAAAAATAATTTTGCCACCGAAACAATCAACGACGCAACCACGAGTGATAAAAAATCCCAACAAGTATTTCTAAATATTTGTTCTTCTGAGGACAAGCAAGTATTATGTAATACCAAATCTAAGGTGAGCTTGATAGACGTTCCGCGTGTTTTGTATTGTTTTACGACCCTTAATTCCAGAACGAACACCGAGTGTGTCCTCATTTCTCTTAGTTCGAAATGGTTTAGAGACCGTGATGTTCATGCGTGAAAGCAAGTCCTGAGGTACTGAGTATTTATAAACAATTAACAACAGTTTGAAATGTAAGCTTATCACGTGTTCCGTGAGTTACTAAGTTACTAAGAACCAACAGGATTTATGTAAACTGCTGATCAGTTTCGCAAATATTTGCGAATATTATGCATGGTTTATAACACAAATTGCAACCAAGCTCAAAGCATGCCATCCATCAGTAAATTTTGCCAGGTTATTTACCAGTTTATTTTAAACTCTGCAGTTATTTAGAAGTCATTCAGAATATGGGTGTGTCAGACAGACTACATTTCAAATTCCCCATGCGTTTGCTTAACAAATTTGGTGTCTGAACATAGTTCCAGACTTTTGTTTAACTCTCCTCATTGTCACCAAAATTATATTACACGGAAGTATACTTTATCCTAAATAATTTCACTGTGACAATCAAACATTCTGATGGTGGACAGCGTAAATCAGTCACAGCCAATAGTAAACGATTAATCCGTTCATCAGTTGACACGAAATGACAGTATGTAAGCCTAGAACTTGTACTTTTCCTCACCTAATCACCTGCTCATACGCATGCCACACAGCTCATTTCACCATTTAGTTTAACAACGTGTGGAGAGCACACTTTGGTTCATTATAGAAAACGCACGTATTCTTTTTAAAAAACACGAATTTCCAACAGCGTTCTTGTGTTTTTACAGACAGACTACTTTCCGGGGATAGGCATACATTGAAAAATTGTCTATCCGCTTAAACCATCGAAACAGTGTAAAACGTTGGGTCTCAATTTTTACCGAGCAACCATGTGGAATGTAAATCTACTTGCAATGGCAGAAAATTTAAATCAAAACATCAAATGCAGTAGAACCAATAGAAAACCGTACAAATGATAAATCAGTGCTAAGCAACAAACAGTTGTTTTTCTGTTCTTGGTGTGCTGCCATAACTGTTTTCATTTGATATTTAGTAGAATTAAATTTCACAACACATAATCCATGATCGGTTTTTAAGCGAGAGAAAAACATCAATATTTTTACCTTTTTGATAAAAGTAAAATGGTGCTATTCCGAAAAGCGCAAACGTTTAAAGAACAAGTCCACATACACAGCTTTTTTCAACATTTTTAAACAAATATTGATGTTCACAAACCCACATATTTTTTTACCACGCACAGTTTGTCGTAAAACCGATGTAATCAGCCCCTAAATACACCAACTAGGGATTTTTCCCTTTGCTTAGAATAAAATTAGGGCGATGTAAGACCGCAATTATACAGGAACTCAACGTGGTGGCCCAACGTAATACGTCTACCGTGAGGTGCTTGGTTTAGCTACCCCATTGTGCCAAAAACGCAACCTCTAATTCTGTGCCTTGGCGGATATTCGCTCACCCATGGAAAGTCCATCTTACGTTATTTGCAGTAGCTACAAAACCACTCTTGCTTCCGCAATACCTTGGTCATTTATGAAAATATACTTGAATGTTTGCCGCGCATGTGCTATTTTTGCCACTGTTCGTTGAAAAACTTACTTGGGGTCACCAGAGTCCGGTGAATATAACCCGTCTCTTTGACAACCATTTTACCCGCCTCGGTGATCATTTCAACGAAATATTTTTCGATTGTGTTACCTTTGATCCAAAATCCCGAGGGTGATATAATTTGAATGTACAGATCAAGTTATTTTTTGATAGTCTTTACGCAGCTTCAATCAAAGTTTTGTCAAAATCTATGTCTAACATAGAAACAGACGATTATCGTGAAGTTCTATACATAGCTGTCTGGATAAGGAAAAACCAATCCTCTCTTGATTTGAGTTTTTGTTTCAGAGTTTAAAAAACACGCAAGTTATAATATTCAGGTAGATGAGCGGCAAATACTATGCAAACCGAACGGATTTGGTGCTTTCCAAAGCAAATTCACTGAGTAACGAATCCGCACGAGATCGGTAATCTTTATATCATAACACTTACGCTGCTCACCGAAGAAGACAGTTTCCTTTTACAAAAGCATTTTGTCTCCCAGAGTAATTTTTTTCAGTCTCTGCCAAGACATTTAACTTAATTAAAAATCAGACAGCCAAATGCTGTTTTTTTCACACTATGAGACTCTATCCATGGATGTCACTGAACGTCTGTAGATTTCGACAAATACTGTCATTTGAGGACGAAGTTGGTTTTGACTGGAGACTCATGTGAGTTGAGTTGAATATCTAATATATAGCAGTTCGCTTTAACTAAGTGTCTTGGACCAGGCAGCCTTATGGTTCACTTGGAACAATATCCGTAGTGTGCTGTCCGAAAGAAACACATTACTCATGAGGTTCGTGTCGGAGAGTTTTCAGCACCCTTATGAGTAATGCATTACGTTTCCATATTCTTTACTTAAAAATCATACTTACGTAATCACAATACGAACCAGAACCTAGTAGTCTTATTTGCCAAGTAGATAGATCGAGTTATAATGTCTGAATGCAGCATGTAGGTCTCATTTCAAAAGGTTATTAGCGGTTTGATATTTGAATTGATTTATTGATTCATCGGACCTCAAGTAAAGATCCGAGTGCCCGCCCACCATGAGGCTTGGTGATCCCAAACCACCAGTTAAATGAAAAAGAACAAGAATATTCAAATATTATTTTAGCTATTCCAGGCAATACTTGTGTGCAAAATCATCAAGGATTAAACTGTCACGACCACCTTCAACAAACTAAGACGCTTAGACAACACTGCCGCGTGCAATGAACAATAATTTTGCGGCTAACTCATGCACCTAGTTGGAATCTCAAACTGCGCTAGCATTCTGGACGATGAGCCCTATAGCCTCGGAAATTTATGGCTGCATATTGTCTCCTAATGATACCCGAGCTCCTGGTCCGAATGATTTCTCATCCGATTTGTAAAAGGATTGAGATGATGTCTCAAGTGAGCGCTTGGTTGATCTCATCACCTCCACTTCTAAAAAGGAAAGTGTCCTAGGCAACTGAGAAGAGTACTTTCATTTCGAGGGATAGGTATATCAATTCACGGGCCATTTTGTCGTCATGGGTGACTCGTGAGAGAATTGAACCTGCTAGGTATTCAAGCCTTCAAGAATCATCATATCGGAATCATAGTTTACGTTGGCTGATGTCAACGGACCTGCGACTAAAAAATTGGAAAAGCGAGTGTCCGGTTTTATACCGGGGAACTTCAATCAAACAAAGTTTCCAGCCTCATAAGCTGGAGGCGGATGACCATGTATTGCGCATGCCTAATTATCGTCCACCGAGAACAGTGCTGTTTTCCTCGAAGAGGTATTCACACTTTGGCCTGGTAGAGATACGGAGGAATTTACGAGAACTCTCGGCTTTGTCAGTGTGACTTACCTTCCAGTTTTTGGGTAAGCGTACTCCTCTCAGTGTATGGTTGGAGACGCTGCAAGCTATGGCTATGCCAATGATGTTTTTGTTATAAGTTTCCACCCAGTATCTGAGTGGTCAGGTGGCCATCTCTAACCGATTGCATAAGTCTATTACTGATTTCATTCCAAATATACGTTCACGTATTTTTCAGCAACGGGTGAAGAAAACTTTAAAATTTGAAGAAAGTAAACTGTCAAACTACCCGTTGGTTGATTTACATGAGATTAAAAGAAACCCGTTCAACGTAAATCCCCAACTCGATAGAAAATCGATAATTTGATCCAATCTGAGTCCATTTATAATACAATTTGCTAGAGAGCGTTTGTGCCTCACGGGATAATCCCACCTGCACCAAACAAACTTTAAAAAACATGATCGGACATTTCTGAGCCTATGTAAATTTTGAAACTGTTGCTTCAGGGGCTAAATAGAATTCCCTACGTAGTCAAGAGCTTTCACATTCGTCCAAATACTTTACACCGTAAAGGTCACCCTGGTGTTCCTTTGCAAAAATATTCAGAAAATTTCCTTTGTTTGATTTAAGCAGCATTGAACGATTGTCCGAAACCTGCAGACTACGTCCCCAAATGAGCTCCAGATAAGGCAAATCCGGCTGTCTGGGTTTTGAGCAATCGTGCCATATGGTTTACGTCAAACAAACAATCGGACCTGTCTGGATGAGTGGTATAGGAAATTGCTTGGAATTCCATAAATAAATTTGACGCATTACTGTTAAAAAATAACTTTTCAGAGCAAATAATTCTTGCCAAACGTCCGGATTTTAACTCTACATATATGTCTGTATACTGGAAAATTATATATTTTATCAGTAGGTATTATTTCAAGTTATATATATTATATGGGCGAGATGACCTAGTGGTTAGAGCGCGAATTTACTGACCAGAAGGTCCGTGGTTCAAATACGACCTCCGTATCTCGACTTCTCCTGTTTAGGCTTGAGCAACCTGGCAGGATCTCAGCCCTCTTGCTTTCTTCGGGTGGCATGGTAGCTACGCACTGAAAGGGTGTTGAACGATATGTATTATAATGTTTTTAACGTCAGGGTAATGGAAACTGCTAAATCGTCTGGTGTGACTACCATGCTAGTTATGTGCGCCAAGCTGAGATCTGTTACGTTTTTCATATGAGACTTGCTTTTCGACTGATTTTCCGGTAGTTCCTTGTAACTATGGAAGCAGTTTGATGCCTAACACTTGAAAGAATGTGCCCACAGGATAAATCGTCCAAAAACATTAAAAATACGCTGCTTTTATTGAATCCAAAGGTTGTCACGTGATTTCTCTGCCATTATCTCAAGTTTGGTGAGAGTAAACAACACAATAACCACGCGCATTTCATACCGAAAACTGTCCGTATGCTAAACGTTCAACGCGCTGCCAGTAGTCACGTGCCAGTGGTCTGTCTTTTATCAAGAACGGTTGGTTAAAGACTGTTCTCAAAAATGGAAATATGTACGAGCCGTTTTGGTTCACCCCTCCTTGCGACGGTTGGGTCAAATTATTCCTGCCCTAAATTATCGTGTTGCTTTAATGCATGGGCTTTTTCAAACACGTCTGTGTAGAACAAGCCCAAAGCAAGCATCGTAACAAACGTTACTTAGTCTAACGGAAAAAAGTGAAGCGTACTCCATTAGACTATCTTAGCCTTTTATCCGGGTGCAATTTTCTTCCCCATTCCCAAAGTGCCAAAGAATGTTTAGCTCGAGGGTGTGGAAAATTCCTACCAGTCTCATTAAACAGGAGTACAAGAAACAAATGCTACGCTAGAGCAATTTTTCCACCACTTATGTAGTACGATCCGGTGCAAATGTCATCGAAAAAAAAACGAAATAGACAGAAGTCACTGTGAAGAACTTGTGTGTCTATAGGACAAAATAACGCGGGAAGGAGTTTAATTTGCCTATTATAGATTAGCATATAGGTTGAGCTAATTTTACAGATAAACATCGACACATTGCTTTAGAATTTGCCAGCGACTTGCAACGTTTGAAATCCTAACCATGGTCTTACAACCACAGCCGTGAATCGCTCTGCACTCTAAATGGAACGGGTGTTAGTAGTGTGGAGAGATTTGGGACATTACAACAGAGATTTTGTACCGTAAGTGAAGGGAATCCATGCTGTGAAGCTGTTTTGTACTTATTGGGAACCACAGGCAGTGAGCTTCTCACTTGCACGACGTAATTTCAATTAAACATTTTCAAATTCTCTTATACTGGCAACAATTTATACGCAGTTTAGAGAAATAATGAAAATTCTTTCGGGGAGTAAGATCTCCATCTGAGAAGTCATCACCTAACGAGCAGGTCAGCTGACCAGGTGATATTGATTCCACGGTTGAAGGCTTAGCAGGGCTGTACTCCGTCTGAGTGCGAGCAAATCGCACCGGTCGCCGAATGGTTAGGTGTTCACGAATTCGAACCTCCCTAGTGCAGTTTCGTCAGAAACGCACCGGTCATCATTCACAACAAGAATGAAACAACTATACAGGGCCTCTTGACTTTTCAGCATTGATTGACTTCACTTACAGGATGAAGTCACCAATACCGAGGACGTTTCTCGATAGTACATTCGCGCGCAAGTGTCCACTGGACCGAGACTATGTCAACTGATTGAGATTAAACTTAGCGCCCCAGTCAGTGCTAGCGTGGCGATGTTTAAACCGTTGACAATGAACCAGTGAAAAATACAGAGACTTTCTTACAGGCTAGCTGGCGTTTTGCTAGATTTCGTCAAAATCATGTGCGGAGAATTAATTTGAGGACACATTAGACATGGGAGAATCCAACGGGGATAGCATTGTGTTTAGTTAAATGTTATCGTCGCCGGAAGGTGTTTTCAATATCCTGTAGCGCCACTCACTAGATCACGCGTCAAAAACACTCAAATCACGTAAAAATTTCTGTCCCAATTGCAACCTTAGCCGACAACAGGTACACTACAATTTCCCATCGATTTTTGTTTGCGCGGCTACCACCTGCGTCACGCGCCAGAATTACGAACTTCAAACACATCATAAACGAGAGATTCAGTTGAGTTCCAGACGAGTTTACCGCAAAACCATTTTTTTCAAATGAGTGTATTTCGCCAAGTTGTATTCATGTTCATGCAGTTATCAAACACGAAAGAACACCCATCTCTTCACGCTGCACACAGTAAATAGGCATGCAACCCGGTCCAAAAACACACGCGCAAGTCAACCGAGCTCCACAAGTCCCCAGGGACAATTACGAAACATATGTAGCAGCTATACTGCAGGGAAGACACGTCCCGCGTCCGGAACTTCACTTAGAAACTCTCAAAGGTTGTCCTCAAACGATAAGTCATTTTTCGGCTTATTCCCTTCTTGCATTGTATTTATTTTTATCAAGTGTACAGTGTAACTTTTGTAACCATTATCATTCTGGTAAAACAGACGTCTGTTGGTGTTTGTCAACCTGTTGACTGATAATCGACCTAATTACGTTACAACGAGATCACTAACAAACCCAAGGCATCAAATCAACCTAACTAAGAGGCAGTTAACTGACCAAGTAACGAAATCATGACTGGAGCCTTGAACAAGCTTCATCAATTTGCGTGCACTACACGTTTTCCAGGTTTTGGTTCTACATTCTTCTGGTCCTTAAATATAGTCCATGTTCGCACAATGTAACATGTTGATAAGACGGAAGTACAACTTTCAAGAGAAACGCTTTGACGGATCTTATGTTAAAAGCAACAGCAGTATAAAAGTCCAACAGATGGAAGTGGAACAAGACATTTATCAAGGCGCTTTCCGATTCTCGCTAAATTTTTAGCAAGTTTCGGGGAAGAAACTCGAGTTCAGGCAAGCAGAGGTCACATTTGCAAACTTACCCCTTATTATACAGTTTTGCATACAGTGAATATAATGTATTATTAAAACGGATAACCCAAAACTCACTGCTCAGTGACCCGGGTCACTTTACTAAGTGTCAATCACGCTATATTCCAAATGGCGTCACCTAAGCAGCTCATTCTGTTGCCTCACAACTAAATAGCCACATCAGGGTGTGTACTTTCGGTGATTAACTTGAATTGTGGATAAAATCCCTGTAAGGCCATTCTAGTTTTTTTCTGTTATGTCGACTATCTTCCACTTCAGACGGTCACTTCAAGCTTGCAGGTAAAATTCGACATACTGTACTTCCTGAAGGTATATTCAAAGTAATGTTCTCTTACCTTCGGTCTTAAAATGCTTTCCATATTCCATTAAGCCTTGCAACAACGCCCTTCAACGTGGTAATTGAGTGTCTAACGCTATTAGGCTGTCTCGAGTTATTACCAAGAAAAAAAAGTTTAACAAGGCTGAGGGAAATAAACCAACACATATGATTAGAGGAGATCGGATACAATTTCCACCTAACAGCATGCAAGCAAGCTTTACACTCTTAATATGCTGGTCGTCGACTTCTAGCTCCACCTCTGAGCTGCCAAAAACAAATTTTATCACAGTATTTTCACTAGTTGACTGAATTACCATATTAGAAACAGTAAGCAAAGCCGGGAAATCACCTCACGCAACTGTTCATAAGGAGACTGAATTCCAGTCGTTTGGCAATTTCGGAGGCCTGTTTTACTAAGGATATCACCAAAATGAGCACAAACTCGGAAAATTCCTCAATTTCTAAAGCTTTCTGTGCACCTGCATCCACATTGAACCAATATGTTTCCGTTCAACTCAAGTCTAAAACTCCTGACCCGAGAACCGGTAGTACCAACACGGAAGGTTTTACCAATTTGTTCCAAGTCTAGTATTTCTGACTTTGCATTCTGTGATTCAGACAGTATTCTGGAGCTTGAATTCCGAACCACTGGTCATCCACCGGGACTTGTGAATTTACATGGTGGCATGAGTACTTGTTTGTCAACTGCTTCAGTGTGATGTTAACGAGTTTATCGTTGGACACCTAATTGCGGTGACACCGCTGGCTTTCAAGAATTTATTTTGTTTTTCAGCAGCAAGGTGAAGTTTGACTCGCGCTGGCACCGGGAGACTTTTTGGTCATCCCAATTCTCCGTTTGGGTGTTTCTGCACTATTGACTACCTTCTACAGCTGATACCCAACCCAGGCCGCATTGGGACATTGTCGCTTTAAGAAGCGCCGCGCACTTCGGATGCCACACAACAAGCGCTTTTCAGGGCTTCAGACACGCAAAAGACAAGACGCTAGTAACTCGGTCACATGCCATTAACAATCTGTTGCGCCTAGCTATCCGTCGACGCCATATATGGCTTATTGGACAGACTTCCCCTTATGATAGAAGAAGTAGGTGCTTCGACAGAAAATACATTCTAACAAACCCAACACAACTCCGGGGGACATGGGATTCAAAGGCATAAGTGAAACATTAAGATGGACTTTCAAGACAAACGTGCGCCCGTGGAGAACTGGGTTACTCTCTGCATCTGTGAAATAAAACCAGCAGCAATTGTTTATTCCCGCTGCATGGATTGATGAGATACCTGAGCTTGGTTATCCGGTCTCAAAGAGGCATCCAGTCAGTATTCATGAAGTGTATGGTAATTCTCTGACTGGATACATTCATCGAGGGGGGACATAAAAGTATGTAACTCATAGGGGGCTTTCTGCGTCAGAAACATCATCTCGCTTGCCGGTCACACCTGCCGATGAAATGGTACAAGATGCTTTGCTTTCCAAAAATCTCGTAGCATCGTGCAGGTTGATTTAACTGGATCTCTTTATACAGTCACAAAGGGATATGTTACGGCTGACACTGTCAATGTCGCCCAGGTTCTACCAAGAGGGCACAAGATGACCCGAGAACCGGAACTAAAAAGACAACCGTTGGATTCCAAAACAAGATCCCATCCGTCCAGTTATGGTTTCACTGTGTTGAGTTGGAATCAGTATTTGACAAACTTTTTTTCTGTATCTTTTCTGTATCTAAGCTCGGTTTTCTCCCTATTCTAATTGCCTGAACAGTGGGTTTGACATGCTCTGAACATGGATACAGATGACGTTCCCCCCCTCACGATCAGTCATCTTCCCAACGAAGTAGTCAGCTTCTCACGCCAAATGCATTGTTCTCGTGAAATCCACCTTCGGATTTAACAGTAAACTATTATATCCTGCAGCAGAGTTTGAAAATTTGGACAATTTTACCTTCAAAACTCACTAAATATGATCAACCTTTCACGGAAATCAGTTGGAAAGATCAGTGCTTGGCGTGACAGCTTTTTTTTATTAGGTTATAACCTAATTCAACCTGCGCAAATTCATGACAGATGCTCAAATTTGTTTATTTGGTTTTTTTACACACAGCACGACGGTCCCTGCTGAATGTTGTGAGATACAGGCACGCAACTGTGGCCGTTAGTCCCGCTGAAACAAGTCCCTACACGTTGAAATCACGACGAAAAATCGGCACAAAAGGAAAGAATCTTTGTTTAGCTCAGTTCAGCACATCTGATCTGAAGCTCCTAAAGATTGAATTTTTGATTTTGCGATTATAGTCGAAAAATAAGGAAGCCACAGGAAACTCTGCGTGTTGTTTCTGACATGTACGTATGCACGTTGTATGTGCCCAATTTCGCCTGTCCACAGACAGACCAATGCGAAGTTGGATATCCTGTATCCGAATTCCATCCTGCGATACGTGATACCACGAAAGTTGGATTCTACCTATATTTCATCCTTCTTCCGTAGAATACAAAGTGCTTATTCAAAGCTCCGACGGATTATCGTGTGTGCTCTGCCATTGTTCCAAACGTAAATCGAGCCCTAAAACCTCGAAAATGCCACATGATTAGCAATTCAAGAGTTCATTTTGTTTCCGGACATCGGTTTTGGAGTTAGCATGCGTACTCCTGAATGAATGTCTAATACAGGGGTTTGGAGGGGCACACTGGGATGCTAAAACTCACATACCATGTTCTCTGTTTCAAGGTACAAGTTGTTTTTGCTTGATTTTAAACCTGCGGACCGTCGATAGCAAAGACCTCAAGGAAAATGATACGGCAAACCTCAAGAAACAAAAAAGTGTCCCCAGACTACTTGAAATATAGCAAAGTATCTGCTCTAATTTTTGACACTAGGTCCGAATAGAATCAAGTAATTGTTATTAGCTGTGACGTGGTAATAGCGTTACTATCAGTATGGTTATTGTTATTATTACCCCCATTAAAAACGTAATTTGTTCGCTTACTTTGAATATGCACACATTTGAAGTGGTAATCAGACCTTCGAGATGACTCCAGTTTGCGTGGTTGCTTTACGCTGAGAATACCACTGCAAACCTGGAGACGCTTTGAAACATGAGTCCTTCTAGAGTCTCAACTGCCTAAAGGAAAAACAGGAAACTGGAAGCATCAGAATCTCACAGCCATCATTTCCAATGGAGTAAGGGATGGACAGCTGAGACGTCCAACCACTTTCCCTCGTAAGTTATGGCATTTCGAAACCGTGGCACCTTTGTACCACGCTCACAAATCCGTTAGTTTATGGCAAAATTTGCTCGTTTTAAATTTAATCCTTTTTTCACTCGTTAAACTCTTATTATTCTCATTACCCTTGTCAAAGTTTTTTGCCCTAAAAACGGATTTCTTACTCATCTGGTTACCCCGAAAACCTAATCTGTGATAGAATTCACGATTCACGATCTACTGACTAAAGTTTTAAGGCAGTCATGGCACATTGGCCACAAGTGGACTGAGAACTTGCAGCTTAGCAGGAAAAGAACTCCCCACCTTTCCGTCTTCAGGCTGCTACACATTCATTGATAAACCTCGGCCAATCAACGCGTAAATGTCGGCATGGTAAAAACAAAATGTCGAGTCATATATCACGTCTCCGTCGTCCGGCTGACGTAGAGAGTCTCAGTAGCTATCAGTATCAGTCAGTATATATTAGATGGAAGTGGCCAGCTTTTGTGAAGACATCTGATTGACCGGGTCATTTCCGCAGAACGGTGATCGTGAGTATACTGGCCAACCTGACACATCGTTTTTAGGCAACTTTTGAGCAGACTGCTTTAAGTTGGCTTCCGAAACCCTGTCGGGATAGCCATTATTAGGAATTATGTTAAACACAAAGACAGTTCCTTCTGGTAACGTGTCCTCTGCGCATACTTTTGTTGCTCTATTAAGCAATCGATTCACCGAACTTTCTTTGATTCCGCGCTATATAAAGCTGGAAAACTTGGATTACAGTCTTTTCTTTGATTCCGCGCGATATAAAGCTGGAAAACTTGGATTACAGTCTGCCCCCATGTTGGCTTTCAGTGAACATTTCTTGGCCAATTTCCGTCTGACTGTAAATGAATCCACGCATCTAGGAATGCGAATCTATCCGTCGTTCGGTTCAGTTATCGAAGGGTCAGCATTAGCAAACACAATCAGACCAGAAGAAGCACAAAAGAGGTTGGCATGGCTAGAAGTGATACAAAGTGGCCATCGGCGGATTTAATGATCTGTGGGCAAAACGTCAGCGGATAAAAAACATTTACCAGGTCCGGCTCCCTTTTCCAGGTTATCAAGTGGCTGAGACTTCGATGGTGCTGGAAGTGACGTTATGTGTCCGTTGTCTTACGAACAGAACCTCGCGAAAATACCTCGGCACACTGGGCACTTTTGTGTACGAATCTGTGGTGGTTTTAGAAGTACATGTTAGTGATCAGTGTCCTGTGAACCTTTAACCGAGGTACGACATGTGGAAACATTCTAGTTTCAGCTTTTTGGCAATGCAAGTCCCAGGTTAATCAAAGCGGACTGCTAGGCCATTTCCATTGACTTTATCAAAGCCCCAAATTAATTCGCTGGATATTCCGAAACCCTATCTCCATAAAAGTGTCATAGGTGACTCCTTGTAAGCATCGTTGGAACTTGCAGAACGATGGCTAGCACTCGCTAGCCTTATGTGTTCCAGGATGCCTCTCCTGGGAGATACGCGTTGGCATGAAGTGTAAGCTCAACTGTTCAGTTTACACCCTTGAACTGATAACCGTGGCCCATCGGTTGGATATACTGAGAGAACTGCTCCTCTGCTTTTCATCTACCAGTCTAAACGAGGTACAGAGAGTTTAGATTGATGCAAAAGCGCCTCAGAGCAAAAGGTATGTGGTAGTAGTCATCGTGTCCATCGGTTTCATTCCATGTAACAGGCCACTTGGGAAAATGATATCGGTCAGCCGTATATACATATAAACATACATGAAAATATATGCATACATATATATGTATACATTATATATAGGGCGAGCCGGCTCAGTGGTTAGAGTGCGGCTGCACTGACCCGGAGGTCCGTGGTTCGAACCCGACCTCTGCATCTCGACTTCTCCTGTCCAGGCTTGGCAAACCTGGTAGTATCCCGGCCCTCGTGCTTTTTTATGGTGGCACGGCAGCTGGGCACTGAAAGGGTGCTACAGCGGAAACGATTTCTCATATATCTTGTATATATATTAGGCATAATGATAAGATCTGTTTAGCCTAGGTACTTAACTCTGACTTTAATAAAATACCATTGGAGAACTGCAGAACTGTGATTTCACGTCTGATCTTTGCACTCATTTCCTTGGTAGATCAGACTACATGTTGGCAGCAAATGATCACGCTGAGGCCCAGTCAACTTCTGTGACCTACAAGAAGCCTGCATACATAACACTTATAGCAAAGGACGTAAGTCACATGATCGTTCAGAAGGTTGACATGTTACAGCTCATGGCAGATAGCTCGGGGGCGTTCCCTGTTGAGTTGGTCCGAATCAGAATAACTAATGAATTGTCATGTTTTTACCAACCTTCATTTATCCGGACTTGTTGTTTGCAGACATGCTTGACCTTCATAAAAGAGGTGTAATATCTAGGTCTATTGACGTTCCGTTTGCCGTGGACCTTTGTTTTGAAACAGTCACTGGCATAGTAAATAGGGCTGTATGAGCGCTTGTGCGTAAACGGCTTGTTTACTTATTCTTCTTTTTTCTTTTACTTATTTTTTACTTTATTTTATTTATTATTTATTATTTATTTATTTATCATTTATTTTATTATTTGTGTTTTTATTCTTCTCGCAGTAAAGGTATTGCTATTATTACCAAATAGATCCAGACATATGTATGCTACGCATAGAATGTAGGCATGACTGGAAACTTAGGTGTGGGCGAAAATCATATGAACTTAATGACTTCTAATCGACAGTATGGTACAACTTGACGTCAACAATAGTCCCATCCTAACTGCATCCGCTTGCACGTGATCAACTTTTTTCAGTCCACTTGTTTTGTGTTCTGGTTGAATAATGAGGAAACGACGTAACCTAGTGAGCAAAACTCGACTGTGCAAAACTTTCGTCGTATGCTGCATAACCGAAATCACAAAAGGTAAAAACCGTGGGCTAATTGGGCTCTGACAAACGTTTGCAATTCAATAGTCATTTGGACGTTCAAGTATTCGTGTTGTTCCAGTGACAAAGTGTGCAATTTGCTTTATACGATCCTGGTCATTTAGTATCTAAAGAAAGTCACGCATGGAGATTGAAATTTTGAACAAAATCGCCCCATGACCGATTGTTGTTTGCTCGGTGGCCAACGAAACCCGAAGTCATACAAAGTTCTGTCTATTTGCTTGCAGGCCGCTGAAAACCTTTCGGCAGCCAACGATCCGTTCCTCTCCGACATCATCAGCTGGTGTACTTTCCGAGTTTGCGTCAAACGTATTTAATTGCACACTAGAGTGGTTCCTAACAGCTAACTCCGCTGACTCCCAGCTGAATCGCACGCCCTCGAAAATCATTATTTGAGCGGGCTGCACAAAAGCAGTTTCATGTTTCGGCTGATAAGACATACCGCAGTAAAGTCCTTCCAAGGATAACCACTCATAAGGGAGCCTAAAATCTTAGAAGCCCAAATCAGGATGAAACTGGTCGGAGGTTGTTGAAGAATTTTCATCAATCTTAGGAGTAGTTTTCCTTCAAGAAACCGCACTGCAATATCCCAAACATCCCACTTAGTTGACTTCGTCTCACGTTTTCCCATAGGTGTGCACGTACAAAAAATGTAAAGTGAGCTCTTCCCAAACATTGGGCGCTAATTTACTGACCGAAAGGTTCGTGATTCAAACCCGACCTCTGCATCTTGATTTCTCCTGTCTAGGCTTGGGCAACCTGGCAGTATGCCAACCCTCGTGCTTTCTTCGGGTGGCATGGCAGCTCGACACCGAAATAATGTTACAACTGAACGATTATTTTTTATTAGTATAGTGGCACTTAGTTCATACTTTGAAGCAAGATACATAATGGAATAGATTGGTTGCTCACCACAGCCAACTTTTTTACAGTCTACCTCGTTACGAATAGGTATTTTTAAACAGAATTTCACTTATGCATTTGATGAACCAAATAATGTTCAAAAAATGGGTGCAGCAGTGACGGCTCTCAGGTAAACGCAAACCCCATCATTTTATCCACAAAAACCGTGCAAGAGTTTCTCTACTATTTTCAAATAAAAAATAGCACTTGTCCCACGCAAAGCTAACCAGATTCATCTTTCTGAGGATTGTTATTTGCGACTTATGTATATATATATATATATATATATTTGCCAGATGTTTCAGTAGTTTGTTTTATGTCCTACTTATCAATGTATACAAAGTTCAGATTTGTCGGTTTAACTATCACATGGTAAAGATCAGATTCAGCTTTCAAACAGACAAGTTAGGGAGCTCTCCGTTGACCTGAAACTACAATTTTTTAACTGTGCTGTAGAAAGTAATGTGTTCATTTGCTATTTTGTACCGTCTGTGCGGCGTGGCTCACACTGGTTTCAGGAGTCAGAAATATGGTCTGTACGCTCAGAGAACTTACAAAAACTATCAGCGTTTGACAAGCAGTCTCTTCAAAGCACTGAAGACGGGTCTGGTGGGAACATCGAACTAGCAATGCGGAAGTGCGCCAGATGGTTTTAGGAAGAAGAATCTCACTCACGATGGATGGATTTCTAACGCTCCAAAGTTTACGCTGGTTATGGCATGCAGTTGCATGCCAAAGGACCGTCTGCCTCGTAGAGCTCTTTTCGCCCAGTCCTGTGGTGAGTGGAAGCTACCAAGAGGTGGACAGTTCATGACCAGGCAACGGAGTACGAAAACACTAGCCAGTAATCCTACTGGATGAGGACCCCAGCACTCAACTCACCAGTGATTAAGGAGATTGAGAGTGACGCTGGTGCATCCAAGGTATCGTCTTCAATGCGTAGCTACCCAGTTTCTCGAAATAATTGATCACGATATCGCATCCCATGCTTGGCTTTAACTTTACCAGCTGAAACCAACGCACCCTTGGTACATGGTTTATAGCCGATAAGCTGAACTGAAATTATTATCGGTTCGGTTTGATTGTTTCATTAAAAAACAAAGATGTTTTCCAGTGTAAAACGACTGATAAGTTCGGACAAAAAATAAGTATCGCCCCAAAACTTTATCAAAAATTTAGCAAGGCTCAAAAGTCAGATGGGAGGGTAAAAAATGCTCCTGAACTGTATCGTTTATTTTGAAGATCTTTCGGATACAAATTATCGAATCTGAGCAAGGAATCGATTATCCTCATTCCAAGTACGTTTTCGTGAAACGACTCAGTTGCATCTGAAGGGAACAAAGAATTGGGTTGGTCCACTCAATTTTGAGATACAATCAGGGGTAGGAAAAAACACAAATTTGAAGTCCCTCGGAACAGGTACTGTGCACCCATGTGCGCAGCCATGTGGATTGATTGTTCTTCTATGCGTGATACGAATTGGCCATCCGTATCTTGCAGTCATTCAAGTGCCCTACTGAACGCAAAACATTTAGCCCAAGTCAGAACCAACAATAAAAACTAGAAATTGAATTGTTTGCCAGATTTCGCCGCATAGTTTGTGGAAAAAATCACTAAACAATAAAGTCAAAAGCAGTGGTAACTTTTTTTTATTCTACCAGGTTCACTACTGTGGGGATTTTTTTTGAACTTCTATCAGGCTGTGTTCATGAAACACAAAACCACTTTTTAAGTCGTAACGTTTTTGTCTTTAAATTTTTCCCCCGGTTGGTCTTTTGAAGCAGGCTTATCTCCCGTTCCGAACTAATAAAACGACTTGATCAGTTAGGATTTTCATTGCAAACAAGGTGCGATATTTCTTTGAACCGACAAATTTGTACTCCTTCCTTCCGCTCTCCGGGGTGAAAATCAATGATGCCCACATGCATCAGGACCTGAAGAGCATTTTCTTCGGTTATGCACTATACAGTCATCCGGTGCAAACAAGTATCAACATCACAAGCAAGAGATTCAGCTGGGTTTCAGGTGAGTCTCTCGCAAAAACCAAATTGATTTGCAAATGCGTGTATTTATCAAAATCAGTCCAATTTGGGTTCAAGTAGAACATAAGGTTGACGGAAACTCGGGGACTGCACCTACCTGATCCGCCAGCCCAAGAAGAACGAAACCGGTCGTGGGCTGTCGAAGAGCTTTCAGCAACCTTATAAGTAGTGCATTACGTATATAAAGATGTATCGCGATATCTCGAGTACCGTAGCAACTAGAACATGAGGCAGTGTGGTGCAGCACATCCAGTTGCCTGGCATCAACATCACAAACAAGAGATTCAGCTCGGTTCCAGGTGAGTCTGTCGCAACAAAAACCAAATTGATTTGCAAATGAGTGCATTTATACACCCATTAACTTTGGCGACTTGATCGATTTGGGTTACGACAGAGATGCCAAATGCCATTCGACTGTTACTTCGCACCTTCTACAGAACAACCCGCCATGTCGGAGGAAAATTTAATATCAGTCTGACTTCGCTTGCTTGACATCGCCTAAATGACATCTATACCCCAACGAACTAAAGCCCAAAGCAAGAACTGAAGCAGCCAACATGATTCATAATGTACCGATATCTAAATAACCGGCACCACACTCATTGTCACTTTAGGACACAAGTTTACGCGGAAATTTAAAAAAACGCCAGAAATCTGCGCCCAATTCAATTTCATATCGCATTTCATGTCGTTCTCGTTTCCTTAGCAGTTTGTCTGTCATTCATCGTGGGATTGAAACTTTTCTCTGGAAAAATCATATTTTACGAGGAGAAAACTTGTTAGGTGTCCTAGTACTTCTCTGATCAAACGTCTTCTGCTGGAGGGAACAAACCAGTATCCGAAATAGATGTTTCACGCATTGTAAACACAAAATTAGTCATTCTCGAAACATGCATAGCCCATTTTAGTTTTCTTCATCTCAAGTGTAACCTGTGCAAACAGAATTTTCGCGAAACGCAACCTTTCTGCTGGAAGTTTACTGGTACCAATGCGAGAAGGCTCAGTGCGGCTCAAAAATCCGCATAGTTAAATCATGGTATTGTTTCTTTCCCCTCATTTTTACGAGGCTAATGGCGTACTATCATTTTTGCCGTTTTCAAATGGCAGTCGGGTCTTATTTGAAGGGTCTTCCTCATCTCAGCTGCCCATATTTTGTTTGTAACAAAATATGGTCTGGTTTCAGAGAGGTTTTGTAGACAATCGGTGGATTTATTGCTGGGCAACGTTTCGCTTTTGACACAAAAGCTTCGTCAGGCCAAGTGAGTAAGTAAGCAGGTTGATTGGGTTTTAAGGCAGTCAGGGAACCAATCCGTGAGATTTCTAATGCCTAGCCGACTTGATCAGTGCTGGGTATCAGCCTGATGTTCCTGTTTGTTGGTTAGTGGGGATGACTAACATCTACGTTAGATTAGTTAGGGAGGAGTTGTCTTCATGTTGAACCCGGATTGTTCCGACCTTGATTTTTCTGTCTAGGACACCTTAATGCAATAATCCTCTTGGGTCATTCACACATTCACCACATTTTTGTTCGCCTGTACTCGTCGAGGGGTGCCTGGACAATTGGTTTGGGGGCGGAGGTGGTCAATTAGATCTTACTCTGCTTGGATTCTGTACTTTTAGCCCCAGACCATTTCGCCGATAACCGCACACCACCTCATGTCATCTCGACTGATCTAAAACCGCTGTCCACACGCTTGCCAGTTCTACGCCTTCTATTCTGTTCACGCTGGGATGCTTAATGATATGGGAGTGTTCTTTACTTAATAATAAGTGTTCTTTTACTTAATAAGTTATCCACGAATGGTTTGATAACGGTCTATCCTGGGCGTTGAAAAACTGAATGTGTATTACTCCGTCATCAGCTGACCATGCCAGGGAAAAAGTAGCTTGGGATGTTGACGGTTGGGCCATTTAATCTTGTTTGTCCAGGCTAACTCCTATTGATGCTGTTACAAACAAAAGATGAGCAAAACCCACGGTGCGCAAGCAATTGAAGCGTTAGCCAACGATATACGAACGATTGAGCAGCTGTGCGATCCAAAACTCATGAGAAGTTTTTTTTGCTGGTGGAGTGTATCACCGGAACGGATAGGATAAGCTTGATGAACAAGGGCTTAAGGAAGATGATCACGTGTTTACCATTCGTTTCTGTTCACACAAAGAAAACCACTGAGATCCCCTTCCGCACTGCTGTCTTTTTGATAATTTATCGGTTTTATTATCAAAAACTCAAGGGTTTTTTATTAGCAGCAAGTTTTTATCTTCATCAGTGTGCCAAAAAAACGCCACGTACTTGTGAATTATCCGTTTTGACACTTATTAGCTGTGTTACAGTTCTCGCAATGAAATGATCGGCTGTTTTGTGAAAATGCCCTTGAAAACGTGTGAATCCAAGTTGACTGTGAGTAGATTGTTGGTTTAGCTGTTTTCTAAAATGCTGCTGGGATCACTTCAAGCTTATATTGTGTGTAAAAAGAAGACGAATTTGGACTACGAAAACGCCGGCTAAATTCAAGAGGTTAGGATTACCACAAAAACAAGACTTATGTTAATCGTCCCCCCCGTAAGGGTGAATATATTATTTCCAAACGGTTTTAGATGTGAATCTGGTTTACTTGATTGGCAGGCTTGGGGTGGCAACCTACCAGAACAAAGCAATCGTAAAGATTCCCTGGTAGAACCTATCCAATTTCACTGTGGGGTCAAAAACCTAGTGGAAACTAGTGGTTGGCCCGCAATTATTACACAGTTTGAATATCCGGATTCAGTGTAGTGGGTCTATCAAAAACTATACTACAATCGCCAGATTGGCATCGAATGAGAAAAGCACGTCTAAACGAGGCTTTGATATCTTTTTCATACGTTAGAACTGTGGAAAATCAGCATCCCGAGAACGTGGAACGTTAGAACTGTGGAAAATCAGCATCCCGAAAGCCCTCATTGGCCAAACCACTTTTTGCGTTTTATATTGTAAACGCTAACTGTAGTTCGAGGGTTCAAATGAGGCTGTCACATTTCATTCGAAAGCCCCTGTTCTATACGTAACACATTACGCATCGGTTTGCTGAATACTCTTCGACAGCCCGCGACCGGTTGCCAAATAAGCGCACTCCCTGGGTTCCCGTCAACCTTTTGTTGCAGTTGGACTCCAACGGAATAGAATTCGTCCACTACTCTCATGTGCACAAAAATTTATTTTTGACAAGAGATTCAACTGAAAGCGGCTGAATAAGCCTATCATAAACGAGAATTCCGGCTAGATCAAGGTGAAGTTCGTATGAAAATGAGAGTATTTGTCGGACTTCTGTTTACATGCAGTGTAAGGTACACTTAGCACACAAACATGCGTTCATTCCAACTAATTTCTGGACGACTTTTGGCTTCTTACGCAGACGACCGTTAGTTCATCCTTGGGCATCTTGTTCTAAGTGGTCACCAGGGGAAAAGCTCGTACGCATCTGAACCTGTCTGCTCCTTGTGCGACCATCATTCAAGGTACTCTGTGAGCGAGTCCAATAAACAGCAGGAACTCATGTGATTAAAGATCAAAAACCTGGGCCTTGTAAACAGAAATGTTATTGTTGGTAATGTGAGGTGATTTGGGAATTTTTCTGGAGAGTTCGTCCTGTAAGTGAAGCCAATCTACACTGAAAAGCCGAGAAGCATAGTGCAGCTGTTTCATGCTTATTGGGAATCAGCTGTGCAGTGCTTCTCGGCTTTTCAGCACCGATTGGCTTCACTTATAGGACGAACTCTCCACGAAAAACCCAAAGCTTCTCACACTACCAACAATCTACAAGTAGCTCAGTGGAAGAATAATCTTCATCCGATGAGTGAAACTTGCATTTGAGAACTCGTTGCTCGAGGAGCCAGTCAACACGTGTGACCGCGTGATGTGGATCCCGTGATTGAAGGATTAGCTGCGCTATATCCTAAGTGAGAGTTAATCACATTTCTGATCAGCCACTTGTGGCCGAACGGTTAAGTATTCAAACTACTAGCCGGGTGGTCGCTGGTTCGAGACTCTCCGGAGTTTTGTGGGATGCGCACTGCTGATTAGTCCCAATAGAAATGAAACAGCTGTACAGTGTTTCTAGTCTTTTCAGCATAGATTGGCTTGTGCATTGCTAGCTTGCGCATCTGTAGCCCGCAAATCGTTTAACTTTGTGCGGTTTTGCCACCCATTACTCGTTCGTCGGAACAGAACTCACCTTCTGTTAGCACAGCAACAGGCTTGGTCGACCTCACATGCTCAAGACAACCATCATTTACCCATCCAGCATGATCAGCTGAGTTGGGGTGCACGCGCGCCCAAATCGGTCCCTAAAGGAATCAATAATCGTTATACTAATATATTGCCTGTTTTTCGTTGAAGAACTTTTCATGAGTACATAGGCAATTGCAGATTTTCCATGATCGCTGGGTTTTGGAACTGCAATAAACCATAGTCGAAACAGGTGCTTGAAACACTTATTCATCTACTACAAGAATGCTTCGTCACCCATTTCGCTGAATTTTACAGTTTTGCGATCGCCTCGAACAGCCAACAGAAGATTTTGCCCTACACAGTAATTTACGGCAAATAATTCGCCTTAATCTCCTTCGAGGTACCTGGGACATTTCACTTTATTCGGTTATTGTTTCGTCTGTGAAAGGAATATTTATTCATGGCGTGAAACTTTTCGTGTTGTCAAATTATTTTAGGTCAACTTCACGGAGAAGGAGTGCTGCAAATGTAGTTTGATCCGCCAGGCGAAAGATGTTTTCTAAAACCGGATTCTCCCAAGAAAGATCTTGCGAGCGGTGGAAGATCAATGACTGCAACCAAATAATATTTAGGCACCTGGTTGTCTGACCTCAAAAACTGATTCCAGACATAGACGCTGAACAGCTGACTCATGGAATCTTGGTGCAATAGAAGAACATGAACTATGTCTGGTTGACGGGCATAAGCGACTTCGGGTCGGCAGGCTTTCGCGCCCAATTTGGTGCCATCGGAAACTTCACATTCAAGGTACGAAAGATTTTACTGAGTTGCGCGGATGAACGTCAGTGAGAGATGAACAACCTCGCAACCGGGGAGTCAAAAAAACCGTCTACACTTCTCATTTTTTCAGTCAGCAGTTAATGGTTGAAAAGTGGTTGGGTGCAGCAGTCCCTTTTTTGCAGCCCATGAAAACATAAGACTCGAACGAGGAATTTGTTCAATGTAGTTCACAGCACTTTGATGCAAAAATTCAGATTCCTTCGACTTGGATTTGTCCAGTTTGCTTGTGTTTTGGTACATAGTCACTTGCGTACATTTGGTGCATGCGAATGACGGCTCCTAGTTTAATCAAAGTATATCTCACAAAGTTTGATAACGAATGCCAATATTTTCTAATGTGAAATCGGAATGTGGAAAACTTTGGAGTTACGGTTAAGCTCTCTTCAAGCCCGCGATCTTCAAGGCTTCCAGGTGAAGCACAGACCAGCTGTTGTTAGACAAATAGATTCTATTTCCATGAAGGAAACTACTCACAGGGTTGCTGAAAACTCTTCGACAACCGATGACCGGTTTCGCCCTTCTTGGGGCCCAGCAGGTAGGCGCAGTCACCGTGTTTCCGTCAACCTAATGTTCTACTTGAACCCAAAATGGGCTGATTGGGACAAATACACTCATTTGCAAATCAGTTTGGTTTTCACGGGAGACTCAAGTGAATCTCTCGTTTGTGGTGTTCTTCAACTGAATGTGCTCCACACAAGCCGCCTCATGTTTTAGTTGGTTCGATATTCGAGATATCGCAGTATATTTTCATGGAGAAAACTGTCGAAGAGTTTTCGGCGACCTTGTGAGTAGTTTCCTTTTTGAAAATATACTGCGATATCTCGAATATCGAACCAACTGAAACATGAGGCGGCGTGTGTGCAGCACATTCAGCTATAGAACATCGTAAACGAGAGATTCACTTGAGTCTCACGTGAAAACAAAGTAGATTCTGTTTCCTTCACACCCCTATGCAGTGGTATGCTCATGTGTTTAAAGTGCTTTTATGGCCACTGTCTCCGTTCAGTTACGTGAACAGACGCTGTTTCGCCTGCATGCATGCAACGCAATGCATCCATCCAAGTGTTTCCCCAAAGAATCATCATTACGGTCAGATTGGCACCAGTAATACAAATCGCCTATATTTGCTTCAGGGTAGATGACGTGATGACGGTGTCTGCACGAAATGAATAACATCACATCAGTACCAAGCTCAAATTGGGCCAACAAGTGGTGTGCAAAGTGAACCATTCACCATTCTCCTATGCTGCTCACCATAAGGTTGAGCTTCCAGTCAATGTCAACTCAATTCGACAACGTATGCATATCCGAAATTCCACCGTACTATGCTAACTATTTGCTAAGGTATAGAATTCTTCCGTTGAAACTTTTACAGACACTGGCACATAAATGGGTGCAGACCGCCCAGCGTATTTCTCAGGGAACGTCAGACGGAAAAAAACATCCTTAAGTATCCGACGACTTTTAAGTGGTCTAGAATGTGCATCGAATTCTCTTGGGGATTCGACCAACAGCTACTAGCCAAAATTGTGTTCCAAAATTGTTTCAGAATCCCCGAGGAAAACCTGCTAATCAATGAGTTTTTACGGCTAAAAATCAAGAAACCGAATAGGCTGGTACTGAAAAGTTACTGTTCGTTTTGCTGTACTTGGAACCGACAATTTCTGCTTCATGATTATCAGTTGTCTTGCCTGTCTGCCCTCGGGGTAATCTAATATTGCCGCAGATTTATCCAATAACCTGAATATACTGTTTAAATCACAAATAGTTTCATTCTGTCGTCTTGCTTTATCCTACTACCAAGAGGGATATTTTCCAGAGCCTGTTTCTTCTCTCTCATTGTTTATACCTTTCAGTCGGCCAACACGTTTTATTTATCTGATAACTCTCCTCGAGTTCCCAGTGGAGCTTCTCACTATCCCAAGGACACCTTGGTTTTTGAACCCTTTGCCAGCTTCTGCCTTGCCCAGCTCATATGATCTGCAAATTTTCAGAACACCAGTTAACGCCCATCTCAAAGAACATTAGGCGTGGTCTCTCCTGACATGCTCAGTAAGTCTACGCCCAATCGTCTATCTACACTGGGATTGATAATGAATTGAGCGTGGTTTCCCCTGACATGCTCAGTAAGTCTACGCTCCGTTGTCTATCTACACTGGGATTGATAATGAATTCCACTTCCTCGGCTTTCCGTCATTGTTGTCTCAGTAACAACCTCAAACTTTCTACAGTTTCAAAGTTTGTTTTACGCCCTGTGTCTAATACGTGCTGCGCCGGATCTGGGACTGTAGCCTGATATTCACCTTCATTTCTTATTGGTTGTCTACCCTTTATTGTGGTCACCGGTTAAGTGTAAACCCCGCTGCAGTGTTTAATCCTCTCAATCAAGAGATGATCTGTCATTTGTTCTGGTATCGAGACCAATGCAGATCTTATGTTTGTCGTGCTTTCTGACCTTCGAATGGCCTAATATTCTTCTGCTTTACATGGGATGACCATCGTACCTATCCCCTCTGAATTGGGTCTGGGCACCAGGACTAATACTCACCCTAATTTCCAGTTAATCGGTTTCGTTGGGCACCCACATTCCTGTGATTATTTTCGCCTCATTTTGGGTCGATGTTCAGCTGATCTTCTCCGCACACGGCTTTTTGACTTGACAGTATTAGCGTGCACTAGCTAGTACTGAGAGGGCGAGTGATGTACGACTTCCCCTACCCCCTTTTTGAATAACACAACACAAGCCGCATCGGCCAGAACACATTCCAAAGATGGAACAGCAATATGACGCCGTTACAAATAAGGGACAGACGTTTATCAACACCAGAGATCCCATGTGAGCTTTTTACTGTCTTTTGTTTTTCTGCGAATATGGTTCATCTTTCACATAAGACGTTGATCCACTCGACCAAACTCTTCCTCATATAATATGTTCGTTTCCAGCGTTTATCTTGGGACGTATATGAGCAGCAGGGTTGATGGGGAGGCCTATAACTAGCTAATTACATCAGGGTACACTGGTGTTGATCGGAAGTCATTAGTCTCCCAGTTAAATACTGTTACCAATTATGGAAAGAGCCACCGTGTCTCCAGTCTTAGACCCCAGTCAGACGTATGTTTAAGTGTCAGGTTTATTCGTCGACACTCCCTCTTAATCGTACCATTTGTAAATGTCCTTTTCTACCGCCGAGTCAGAAGAGGTACAGTTACAACGCCACGTAAATCCATAACGGACACAGCGGCCTACTGTTATTATTGACAACCGTACTTCAGTAGATACCACGACTGCGATTAGGGGCGCGCCGAAATTTACGGGTCGATTTGTTTCTCTTACTGCGGAGAGCCACGAGTGACTGGGTATTTGAACAGATGATTCCGCCAGATCGATGACTAGATGAATGAAGTAGGCACTCTCGGGATACGAAGGCTACAATGCTGGTTCTAGTTTTTTTTTCATTTTAAACTAAATGAATCGGCGTTACAGATTAGAAAAAGAAACATACCAACATGGGAGAACACCACTGGTGAAAACAATATTCGGAACGAAGAACATCCAGGCCCAGTGCACCTAGTCCGTGCTTAAAGTACCAAATAATAGGATATTCCGTGTCTGTGCGCCCCTGAACGATTCATATGTGCGTATTATGTCTGAACAGTATATTCATAGACGATAAATTTCATCTGGATTCAGTAGAGTCTCCTGTCAAAACCAAATCGGTATGCAAATGAGAGCATTCGACGAACTCCTTCCATTTTGTGCTCAAGTAAAACACAAGGTTGACGGAACCTCGGTGGCTGCACTGATAAGCCCTAAGAATGGGGGTTGTCAGAGTTTTCAGCAACCCTATAAGTAGTGTGTTACATCTAGACATTGTGTGACTAAACCCCGGAGACAATCAACCTGTAAAATCTGTTTGAATAAGGGGTCATGCAGCCTGAGCACCATCGAGAAAGTCCCTCGTGGGCGGCTATGTGGACTTGAAATTGCCAATTGCTTACATTAAAAATGAATAGAAACCTAAATGATCTGTTTCATCATTGTGGAGGTTGTTTCTGAAGACATTACAAAAGACTGTCTAATTGAAAGCTGGTGAAATATCAATGGCGTCAAAGGCTTAACGCCGGCTATCACTCATCGCTCTAGTATGCATATACATGGAATAAATTTTCGGACAACGGTTTGCAAATCTGTGTGCATTATGTCACTCCAACTCAACAGTCACCGGAATGGATTCGAGCTTGAAAAAAGCTTCAAAGCTTGGATGCCGTTTGACACTGGCCTGATGTTTATGTGGTCCCGTAGCGCCTGTGTGTAATACAATTATTCTCTACGAGTTCATACGTGGTTACACTATAAGGGTTTCCAACCTTGACCTGATAGTTATCCTAATTTGTTGCTGTCTGGTGAACTGCGTTCATTCATACCACAAGACGATCTGGGCGTTTGAAAATGAAGCCTATATGGTTTTTCCTCCGCGCAACCAACAGATCCATATCCGTGGAAGCCGCGGTAGGGTTTTTCCTCCGCACGACCAACAGATCCATATCCGTGGAAGCCGCGATGCTGCCTCCTTCGAGAAAGGACTTTTTAGAATTATCGGTTGGCACACTCTGACCACACAACTGTTGGCCGAAAATGCCGGCAAGTTACCCAACACCGTCTAAGTGCAACTGAATCTTACTTATTTCCTGGTGAATCCTTCAAATGCATCTATTGTGCGTTGTAAAAATAATAAGATATCGATGCCTTACTTCCCACGTCCACGGTCAAGACGGTCAAGACATGTCAAGACATGTCTTTGGACTACCGATCCAAAGACTCTAGGTATCGTACTTCAGTGAAGCATTCGCCATCATCGCGAGAAACAAGAGTTATTATTTACCTTGTAGCCTTCCGTTCATGAACCCTCACCTGCACGACCTCTCGACATATCTACTGGTATGTTGTGGTCCATTCGTCATTATCCAGTCACCTGACAGTCTTTTTGACGTGCTCCGTATTTCTGATTTAAATCCCCATGCCTTTTTGGCAGTTGTCATCTCTTGCTGAAGCTTTGGTATCCCATTCCTCGAGTGCCTCCAGAAAATAACCCAGCTCAATCATTCACCTCAAACCGCCCAGAAGTAGCTCAGATATGCTATATTTCATTCTTCATCCCAAGTTTTGCTGAATTGGATTCCAAGGAATTAATCGTCTTCATACTGTTCTGGTTCTAATAGGGTCAGCGTAACCCAGTAAGACAAACGGCGTCTGTTGCTCAGGTTGGCATACACCATGATAAATTGCAGTGAGAAAGATGGATTTTGTGGAGGCGTGAAGCGATCGTTTCGTTTGGCTCGTGTTACGAGGAACCAACCTGGAAAGATTCACGGTCATTTGGTAGCCTGGGGGGTCGACCTTCAGCGAACAGGAAACGAACAGCGGTAAATTTACTTATGTTCCTACGCAGTAGGAACCTTCAGTGCAGGCCATCATACCGTGTTACTTGACGTCCACCAACCGTGAACCGCTAATGAGATCAACTGGAACATGCAGACATCGATTATCGATGGAGTTTCATTTATGAATATGAGGATTCGCTAATCACTCACTTTCCAGGATCGCACAGGTCAACAATATATATCTGCAGACAAGCACTATCGAGCCGATCTGGCGGGAAGATGCTAGGGACGTACAGTCACCTAGATTTTGGTCACTCAGAGGATGAGTCGAACAAGGTAAAAGAAACTGTCATTAGTTGTAAGTCTATTAAAGCTATCAGATACAATCAAACGGAAAACGGAGGTCCTGTAGATCACCAACTCTTATTGGTGTCAGAGGAACTATACAGACAACTGGCAACTAAAATCCCTCGGGTCGCTGAAGAACGTCTCAAAAATGACAGAGGGAGTTGGTAGACTACAAAGGCTCAAGAGCTACAGAAGGCTTTCGCTACAGGAAACAACCACAACCCATTCAAACTTACTATGTCAGCTGGCTAAGAGAAGACTTTCAGGATAGACAGAGCAGTGATTTATTCGCAGTAACGTGCTGTTGGTCGATTAGCTTAACAGCTGACCTTTCCGAAAAAACAGCGAATCTGAATGGTCCGTTGGTACCAACTCCTTATCGGTAGGAGAATTCCAGCGAACAATTCGGTTCCACTAACGGTAAGTGCCACCCGGCCGAAATGTTCATCAACTTCAGGACACTGAGGTTATTTTGATCATTCGAACCGAATAATGGGATGGACGAATTCTCGGAAATCAAGCCAACTTTCCCCTCTGCTTATAATGCGTCGATAATATTTTTACTCCTAGGTGGATGCATGAACAGTGTCACTCACTCATTTGTCCAAAATTGGCCGCTATTCTTGACTGTAACTCTATGGAGCATCAGAACCTATGGCAAATGTCCGACCCAAATGATCTAGGGGTACCGCACCCCATATCTGGGTAAACGTTAGCCTGATTTCACCACGTCTTGTATCTTGAGAAGAAGTCATCCCCTCGGACTGTTTCTGCTCAAGCTTGTTGTTGATGTGCTGCCTCTCCGCATGCCTCTAACACCTAAAAAATCAATATACTGAATGAATACTCTGATGGTAATCTGATACCTGATTCATATTCTTTGGGGATACCGGCCGTTTGAAATAACCTAAATTGTTCTGTCACTGGGTTTTTACTTATTTCAAAGTTTTCATGCTGCTCAGTGGCCTACTGTCCCGTCAGTTACGATATATCTCCAAGCAGGGTATCTCGACGTGGCTCAGTGCTTAAGGCACGAACTTACAGGCTGGAAACTTCATGGTTCGAACATAACTCCGAAAGTTCGACCGCTCCTATCAAGGCTTGGGCAACCCGGCAACATATCAGCCCTCGTGTGTTCGGGTGACAGCTAAATGACGAAAGGGTGTTACAGCTGAACGACTAATAATCATCGTAATAATAGTGAAGGGAAGGAATTCCTTCAATGCGGAGTTGTTTAAAGGCCAACACGAACTAAGCGTTTACAAACCATCAGACACGAAAGTAAAAATCGCAGTAGCATAGAGTACTTGAAAGCGGTGTCCGCCTCGCGACACTACTCACCGACGGTTAATGACACTTATGGACGTGACTTACTCAAACCATCCAGCATCAGAGCTAACGCTTCCAGGCGACTATAATGATTCATCACCAATACAGGAACTGGAGGTTTTCGTCCTTCCCTTGTGTCCAAACTTAGTTGACCGAAACCGAAACAGCTGGTACCAAATAAACATGGTATGTGGTTTATTGTTGAACTGAACTGCGAATTTTATTCTGGTGCACACCCCAGTTACTAATTTATCTGTTCGGTGTGCATGTCCAACACTCAGTAGCAATCGGGGTCATGAGTGAGGTAAAGTAAGCACTAGTTCTACACGCTTGGACCTAACTGTTTTGCCCATTGATTTGGTTGTATTTTTAGATGTCTATTTGGCTGCCCAGTGGACACAGCTAATCGCCTATGCAAACTTATTTCAGAGACGCTATAATCTTCAGTATTGACCGACTTCCAGCCTTGGCCACAAATTTCGGTGCCTTGTGTGATGGATTGTGACGAAGCGGGGTAGAACCAAAAAATATGTATCCACCCTTCGAGAGCATTCCTTTCCATCGTTATCCTATCATCACCCACTCTTGAGTCAGCCGACGAACTTATCCATTGCGGATGTTATCATTTCCTTTGAGAATCACTTGACAAAATGCCCTCGGACGTATAGATCTGTGGTAGTGAGAAATCCACTGAATTGAAATATGTCACCACCACTACGAGTTCTTCACCGTCACGACTTTTCTCAACACCCTCCCCCTCTTGTCTCTGTCCGCACAAAGTTTCCTCTGGCTGGTGTGTTCACAAACCCCCCCGCTAATTCAAAGTATTGAGGTGAGAAACACAGTTGACGAGGAAACAATATTACCGCGAGCATATTTTAGTACCACTTCCTATTACGATATGCATCAGTGAGCACAACACAGCGGACTTATGCGCGTGCGGAAAAATCTACGTGCAGGAGACAGTCTAACACGTCTTTACTGCTTTGTATATTCTGGAACACATGACTTATCGCCAAACACTCACTTGAGCCTGTCTACTGAGAGATCAAGCATGGTGACAGGATACATATATATATATATATATATGTATATATATATATATACAAAAAGTAAGCGGATTCGGATGGAGTGTCGTCAACAGCCCCAAGAATTGAAACTGTCCAATAAGATGACAGGTTTATAAAAGTCAGAATTCGAATCTTAGACGTGAGAAGCGGGCTGTCAATGTCCACAAATGAAGTACAAAACAAGCAGCTTTCGAAACGGTTTGCACTGATCCAGACCGCACAGCGGAATGCAGCCGGTCAGCATGGCAAGGGCACCAGACGTCACCTCGAAACAAGCAGCTGAACGCTATTACTTGCAGTTCAATATCGATCACGATTAGTTACATCCTTTACCCATGTTCGAATTGTACCCAGCGTCAAGTTCTTTCCTTCAAAAGCAAGCTCCTTACCATTAATATCAACTTAAAATAATATCAAAAAAAGCGTCAGGCTAGATGAAGCCTGAAATTCTACGGTGAGAGATGGACTTTAAGAGCTAACACACAGACTAAATCCCGAACTAACGCGTTTTGAAATTTCCAACTAATTGCTAGGTATAAATCTCCTTTGGTTTGTTTAAAGAATACGGACCAATAAAAACAGCGCAATTTACGGTAAAATCTCATTCTACCAGAACTAGTTATCTACCCGCAGAATTCCTAAAACGGATGCGCTTACATAAATCACTGCAAAACCACAATCTGAAATGTTCCTGTGAAAATGATTCTTATATGACGTCACAAAAGGAAAGTAGAGGAGACAGCCGGAATCAGGTGAACCGCAGAGAATGTTTCTGTAGCACTAGTTCACATGTTCAACTGTTGAGAAAATGGTTTAGGGAAATGGAAACTTTCGCCATGGTTAAAGAAAACATTGGAAATAAATCACACCTTATTATCGGGAAAATTTGCATTGCTAGACAGCCGTGTACAACTATTTTTACGGCAAAGTGGGAAACAGGAACGAGATGAGCCTCTGGCTTTGTTCAGACCCCGGAGGTTCTTTTGGGAATCCCTTCACCAGAAACGTATGACACGGTTAACTGGAGTACAGGTACTCAGCACTTCTCACGCCTTGATGAATTTTAGAGCACACTCTCCGTAAAAACCCATCTTATGGGACTCCAAAGCCGGATACATACAGATGTCATAACTTGAAAAATCACAAACCTTTAGCTGTATTCAATTATTTCTCCATCCGACTTGGATCTATAACTTTCTACAAAAAAATTGCTTCAATATGAACCAATTCCTCATACACAATGACTTGTTGAAGCATTCACTAAACTGCTTGGGGAAGACTGTCACATATCGCACCTCGGGGCATCTGGCAGTTGAACAGTTGAATTCAGACTTGCTAACCCTTAGAATTCGCGTTGTTTGCGGAACCGCAGACTTCAGAAATGGGTTAACCCAATGGTGAACCTACTAAAGTGGCGACGGATTTGTGTGCACTCCAAAAGTATCAACGCTGTCTATCTTTAGATGAGTAGAATCAGGCCAGGTTTATAAGAACGCAGTACTCGGTAGTAGAAAGCCAGACGTGCAATACCAGTGAAGTCGAACTGTCCTGCACAGCGCCTCTACCGCACCCGCGGCGCACCTCTAGTGGTCCTGAGACCGATATTCTGCGAATGGCACAATTCGGACCACGCTGCGTTTCAGATCACCCCAGTTCGCTACTTGCGTCGGACCTTGGTGTAGCTGACGACTGACGTGAGTGATTAGTCCATCCGGTGCATATAGCTTACGCCCATGCCTTTAGTCCACCCTACCTTACTTGACAATCACTCCAACGGCAATACGTGTTGTTGGCTTTATAAATACCTTCCGTTTTTGCCTATCATATTATCTAGGGTTTAAAAGAGCTGAAATGCCTTCACAAAGTTCCACACACTACGCAAAATAGCACGCGTTTATTAACTACCGTGTTTGGGATTCCATTGTTACCGGGCGACAGACAGAGCCCCAGACGGATACCAACCTCCTAGTACCTTGTATCTCAGTACAGCGATAACTCTGTCTTGTACCCAAAGTCCATATGACCTCGGAGTTGAACTCATTAAGCTAAAGGCATAATCCAGTTTGTGTTGTCTAACCCTCTCGTGGTATACACCGTCCCCTACAACTAATTTCCGGAACATGCGAACTGATTTTCAAACAAGTTATACACGGTTACGCTCTTTGATCAACTGACTTAGCTAACTGGCTTACCGATAGACTTCAAGAGCTGATGACGTATCGATACTTGACAAAATCATTCGCATACATGCCGTAACATTTGGTTTACCTATGCTGATGATCCGCGGATGAAACCCCTGATTACTGATTTACCAGTCGTTTGAATATTCCCCAATCAGCCATCCCGCCAAAAAACTCAACTTCCCGCTCGAGGACACATTCAAACAAATCGCTAAATCGCCTGTATGTTGAGTAACAGCCGAATAGGGTACTCACCTAATGTCACCAAGTTTTGTTTGGAAGCCTGAAGAGGTGGAAGCTTCACGTGGAAGTTGCTTAAACGAACAATACTGCGTGTGGTCCAGGGCCTAAGCTTTGCTGCGCACTTTCAAAAGGATGCGCCAGGCGGTGAGGTAGGTGGAATTAATCCATCTAGTTGCAAGACTAACATTTAATACAACCAACGTTACAGTGAATCCAGCAGTTGTGGTTACAATGGGTGACGAAATACGGAGGAATAAATAACCGTAGTAACGGACGCACCTCCCGTACGTATAGGTAGCACGTTGGTCAAACCATCTACCTACTACGGATAAATATAATACAATATGTACCCCATAGAATCAATTATTTGCCAGAAAAGCCATGGATCTTCAACTGCCTCATCCGACCTGGCCATTGCAGGTGTCAAAAGCGGAGCTACCTTAAACGGTACGCCATAGTAGCCTTCCAAACTACGCTTATGCGCACACCACTTCAAAAGACCGACTGCTCTGCACGAACTATCGAGTGTTTCGCCTTCCCGGTAGTCCTTATCTTATTCCTGTCCATCAAGAGAAGAATTTGCTTTCCCACATGAAACAATCGATCATTTTTCCACTCAATCCTGAAAAATAGGCAAAAACTAGGTAATTCTATGCCAACTCACCTCGTTGAGGTCATGGCTAATCTGTTCTGTTTCCTGTAACCAATTTCGATCTAGTCTACGCATTTCCTATTTCTCGAGGATTTTTTCGATTGCTGTCCCAAAGTGACGTTAACTCCGTCTTCTTAAGGCACCCATTAGTTTGTTAGGATGAACTACGTTTCAGGCTTGTCAGGATGATTGTCGCTCGGTGCAACAAAACAAGCTATTAGAAGCGAAAAACAGTTCAAAAGTTGATGAGCAGTGGATGCCGTGTAGGACAGAACTGTAATGGCTGCGGACAATTTCGCAAAATAATTTCAGTTCACCTGTCATTTGTGTATCGCGCCCTAGATTCGCAACATCCTTACTCATCAAAAAAGATTTATTCGAAAATAATCTAACAATAAAAAAACAATGAAGTAAGGATGGACAGTTTTTTCTCTATCTTGTCGCCTCTGGAAGGGAAAGTGTGATCTGACTGTGACGAAGTACTCACAAGGTTGCGGAAAGCCCGGCATTGTTACGAGTAGCATGATAGGTCAAGACAACCCATTGTGATATATCGAATACATACTACCATACATTAGGATGCCTTGTGTGGCACTTGAATAGGACTATCATAAACGAGAGATTCAACCGGATTCATTTGAGTTTCCCGTCAAAACCGAGAAGACTTGTGGTCCACTTCTACAGAAGCTTCGTCCGACATAGTGAAAAATCGTGATGCTTTTGTACGGCCTAGTTATAGTGACTACCGAGAGTCGTCACATTCGTTAACCGAATGGCTCACAACTAAGTCACTTGGGTTGGGCCACTTGTTTTGCGTAGTCTGGGTCAAGGGCTTTTCCTAATACAAAATGAGGCTTTCATCTGGAAGCGAACTGGTTCAACCGTGATAGGTGATAATTTCTGTGCTGTGAAATTTCAGTTGCATTTGTGCTACTTACAACAACACTTACAAATCATTACGCCGCAGTCCCTTGGAGGTTGTTTAAATAAAATAAAGATGGCCGTTCATCTGTAGCACCCTTTCGGTGCCTAGCTGCCATGTTACCCAAAGGAAGCACGAGGGCTGGAATACAGCCAGATTGCCCAAGCCTAGACAGGGGAAGTCGAGAGGTGGAGGTCAGGTTCGAACCACGGATCTTCCAGTAAGTCAAATCGCGCTCTAACCACTGAACCATCTCGCCCCCCCCCCTCCACAGTAGTTGTTTAGCACATGGAGTGTCATATGTGACAGACTTGAGTGTACATCCATGCATGCAATATGAGAATAATATCCTGTCTATTGTCGTACAAATGCGCCTAATTCACCAGTATGGTTCACGCTTTCATTTCAGTTTCAAGCTTGAACGAGAAAACATTGTTGCCACCAAGGAGCACTTTTGGTGCATAGATCTTAAGATGGGATTAGAGTGGGAATACAGAAATCTTCAGTAGTACCATTAAAATGAGGCCATGAAAACTACTTGCTTCAAACACAGCACCAGACAAACTCACCCCCCACCTCCCACTTTTTCCGACGATGAACGCCCTTTTTGGATAAAAAAAACCATCATCGCAACAATTAGTATCATAGATAAACGATAATCTGGCGCTTAAAACGGAATCATTCAAGGCGATCTGCGATGTCGGTGCGTGGTGTTTACTGTACGGTTGCACTTCCAAAGAAAAAAGCAATACATTTTGGATCGCAATTTCTTTCTTCTTTGGTGACAAAGCGGTAGAATTAAGTACACATAGAAAACTCTTCTGGAATCGGCAGAAGCATAGAAGTCACATGTAGGTATGCGACGAATTAGGGGTTAAATGCTCGGATCGACAAACACCGACGCCATGGTAATGGTGGTGGTGGTGAGACAAACGTTGATGAAAATACTCATGGTGTTGATCTTGTGACGACGCAAAGGTTGTGCTTGGACGACAGGGGAGAAAAATAAAACACCAATCACTTTCCCTGATTTGAAGATAAACGGCGCCAACTACCACCTGGACGACGTGAAGGATTCTTTGTCGACTTTTGACTAGAGTTGCCACTGCTATTGCTGTTGGCGGGTAAGGTGGTGGGGACTGTATTGGGAGGTTCCACATTAGGAGAATTATCCGACCGGTTGATGTTCATGGGTGGGTTACAACGCTGCTCGTCCAAGCGAGTCGCCTGAACTCGTTGAATAAGAGCAAAGAAATCTTCGTCAGGCACTGTCGGGGCTGAGTGGCGACCCGCGTGTATTGCCTGATTGTGGTTACAAGCGTCTCCGCTGGAATCTAGGTGAGTTCCGAGTGGCTGGGAGGTAGAGTTGGGGTCGCGTGTGGTCGTCTCATCTCGCACCCTGAGCAAGGGGTCGGGTAAGCTGCTTCGCTGGTCATCAATACGTGTCGAAGTCTGAGGGAGAGAAGTAGACCGATCAGGAGAAAAGTAGTAAAAATCAAACAACTAAACAAAAGTTGACCGAAAATGGAGTCCAACTTTCAGTGAAGGTCGGTATCGATTTTCGCTGTTTTTGAAGGGGGGAATTATGCATTCTCGTTGAATGGTTCACTTATACTTAGAATAGTACATCCACAAGCGAATACAAGTAGCTAGAAAAATGAGAAACACAACCCAAGAACATGGTTATTTTAGCTTTACAAAAGCAGACCGAGATTTCTAAAATTCGAAAACTTTTGACGGTCTCCACTCTTTCGCACTGTGTGCCAGCCATGCTGAAAGTATCTTCCGATTCAACGGTACGAGACAAATCGGCAAGTACGGAGACGTCTGAAACAATTCTAAATACCTTCAATCACCTTCGGACCCACTAGAAGCCGTTTTATGATAGTCCTCCGGTCAAATGGAAAACATAACCGAAAGGTGTCGCTAAACAGAAAGACTTATGTGCAAAGCTCGTCACACGAGGCAAAATTAAAGACTAACCTGTAGACGGAGAATCATGTCCAAAAATTCAGCATCGGGTTCAAGTGGAGTGCCACTTGTCGCTGCAGCCGACGAAGCGGCTCTTTGAAACCGAGTGACAGAAAACGGGCGGCTTTGAGGTTCAGGTAGACCATCACTGGCCCCGCTTCCAGTAGAAGTGAACATGACACCATGGATATTGCTCAACGAAGTACTCTCAAGCAATTGAAGACCAGGCCCGGCGCGGAGACCCGGAAAGGCCGGCAAACTGGCACGTTGATCGTCCATCCGGTCACCCTAGAAAGAGGAAACAAGGGTGAAGCAGATAAGTATGATTCGTTTGGATCATTACGAAATGTGACAAGTTACCCAAAGGTGCCAAACACTTGGTGATGAACACTTCTTTGTTTCTCAATTGAGCACGGCAATTTTTTCCTAATTTCGAATTATGCATTCTCGTTGGATGATTCACTTATGCTTAGAGTAGTATATCCACAAGCGAATACAAGTAGCTAGAAAAATGCGAAACATAGCCCAAGAACATGGTTATTTTAGCTTTACAAAAGCAGACCGAGATTTCTAAAATTCAAAAACTTTTGACGGTCTCCACTCTTTCGCACTGTGTGCCAGCCATGCTGAAAGTATCTTCCGATTCAACGGTACGAGACAAATCGGCAAGTACGGAGACGTCTGAAACAATTCTAAATACCTTCAATCACCTTCGGACCCACTAGAAGCCGTTTTATGATAGTCCTCCGGTCAAATGGAAAACATAACCGAAAGGTGTCGCTAAACAGAAAGACTTATGTGCAAAGCTCGTCACACGAGGCAAAATTAAAGACTAACCTGTAGACGGAGAATCATGTCCAAAAATTCAGCATCGGGTTCAAGTGGAGTGCCACTTGTCGCTGCAGCCGACGAAGCGGCTCTTTGAAACCGAGTGACAGAAAACGGGCGGCTTTGAGGTTCAGGTAGACCATCACTGGCCCCGCTTCCAGTAGAAGTGAACATGACACCATGGATATTGCTCAACGAAGTACTCTCAAGCAATTGAAGACCAGGCCCGGCGCGGAGACCCGGAAAGGCCGGCAAACTGGCACGTTGATCGTCCATCCGGTCACCCTAGAAAGAGGAAACAAGGGTGAAGCAGATAAGTATGATTCGTTTGGATCATTACGAAATGTGACAAGTTACCCAAAGGTGCCAAACACTTGGTGATGAACACTTCTTTGTTTCTCAATTGAGCACGGCAATTTTTTCCTAATTTCGAGAAATACACTCATTTGCAAATCAATGTGGTTTTTGCGAGAGACTCACCTGGAACCCAGCTGAATCTCCCTGGAAACATCACAAACGGGAGATTCAGCTGGGTTCCAGGTGAGTCCCTCGCAAAAACAAATTGATTTTAAAATGAGTGTATCTCTCGAAATCAGTCCAACTTGGGTTCAAGTAGTACATAAGTTTGAAGAAAACTCGGGGACTGAGCCTACCTGATGAGCCCCAAAAAGGGTGAAACTGGTCGTGGGCTGTCGAGGAATTTCCAGCAACCTTATAAGTAATGCATTACGTAGATTTTTTTCCTTTCCTACAAATCTTGCTAATCAGACACGCTAGATCAAGTTCTTGCTCTAAGAAAGATTTCAGCAAATTTTGCATTAACCCAAGTCCACGGGACTAGTAAAGGCACTGCCTGTTATCAGTCCAAATTTTCCTCACTAACTCGCACGTCTGTGTGTTCGTCCCTCTTGTCATGATAACTCACCATCATCATCGACAGCATATCACTCTTCATTACCGACGCTTAGCTGTTATTCGACCATAATTTATTTGGACGCCTTATTGTGTGAGGAAAAGAATGAACGTGGATGGAGAAGGGACTAGTGCTAGCCTACGACAACCATTCCAAGGTGCCTGCACCTTCAAGCACTCATTTGGACACCGTCTACCGAGACGAGTGCTGTTCTCCGTGCCTCCTTCAGAATGGTGCAAACCGCGAGGTGGACAGCGCATGACTTGGCAGAAAGGCGTGAAAGAGATCACGAAGAGTTTGGGTGTTGTTGGTGTTGTACGCCTTCCAGGATGGGGTCCCCGTGACCCCGCCTGTGCTTGGCTGGAGACGTTGCAAGAAATGGCGGCTAATCGATGTCAATGGCGTTCGTGCTGTCAGTTTCTTTCCAGATTGTCTGATTGAGCGGTTGGAGGTGTAAGCACCTCAGAATGCTTGACATAGGCCAGCACTAGGTCCGCTCCCTCATTCACTCTTTTTCTCTTATTTTCACGCTAGGGCTATTATTATAATTATATATATGTAATGACATTAATATCGATCATGTATTAAGGGAAGACCAGTCACCCTGACATCAATAAAACCGTTCGTAATAGCCTTCATATCCCTCTACCAGATTAAAAGTTGACCAGCTGGGATAACTTGAATCATACGATGCCGATGCAGGCATGGTCTACTGTATATTAGTTAAGATAAGGCGAATGTTATGATCACGCGGAATGTGGTATCCAATATATAGAAACAGCCTTTAAAAGAGATCCGTTCCAAGTTCCTCGAGCGTGGACCCCCAATTGTTAACAGGTGCATCAAACTGTTCGTGGTGCAGTAAAGTTGTGCTTTGTCAAACATCGCAAGCTCCAAGCAGTCTGAAGACCAAACGGTGACTCACTTGCATCCCTTCGATTAGATCAAAAAGCGCCTCATTCGATGCTTGATCAATGTGAGCTGGAGTGGCCGATGGGAGAACGACACCATCGCCTGACTCTGCATGCCCATTCGATGTGATCGCAGACGACGTTGCACGAAGAAAACATCGCTGTTCGTCCATACGACGAGACTGTGAAGCCAGTAAAAGCGAGAAAAATTCTTGCGAATCATCAGCTTGCTCTTCTTCCTCTGCAACTGTGCTGGTCGTTTCGGCATTAACACGGTCCGAATTCACTCGACCAATTGCTTCTATGTTTTCTAACTGATCCTCCAAGTCCTCCGAATTGTTACTCGATTCGCGGCGTTGTGCAGAATGCCGTTGGAATGTGGGAGTGTTTGAGTAGAAGTTTGTCTGTGAACGGGAGGAATTTAACAAACGTAATACAAAAACTAAGTTTACATAGTCAAAACAGCAGTGCACAAACACTAAACAGTGAGCACGCGTCAAAACCAGTCCACCGCGGGGAAGTTCAAGACAGCCCCGGGATCCAGCCACAAGCAAGGGGTCTGAAGAGGATCGAGCCTATCCCTGGCTTTTCCATCGCTCTAGGTCGGACCAAGACATACTAGAAGTACAGGAAATCCTTCGTAGAGAGAATGCACTCGGTAGAGAACTCATTCCGGAGAGAATGCCTGGCCAACTTAGCTCGATCCCGCCGGACAACTTGCCGAATAGGTCCCCATAAACCTATTATTCAACCGATTAGATGGGTCTTACAAAATGAAATGAATATTACCCGGCAAAAAACATAGAAAGAGGAAAACCGACCTAGTTATACGGGGTCGCGCCAACTCTGTAGTGATTGACATGGATTTTCACTCAGGTTATTGATGACACTCCTTCACTGTTTCGGAAAAACCATAAAAATCACAATAACTTCCGAATTCTTCGACTTCTATCTAAAGCTTCGAGCTTCTTCCGTCTTGATGGAAACCCGTTGCCCAAAAAACAGCATTTTCAGAGTAGTTGACGAAGAACAGGCGAAAGGGGACAAAAAATTGTTCAGCTGTAGCACCCTTCCGGTGTCTAACTGCCATGCCACCCGAAGGAATCATGACGGCTGGGATACCGCCTAGAGAAAAGTCGAGATGCAGAGGTCGGGTTCGAACCATGGACCTTCCGGTCGGTAGATTCGCGAGCCATCTCGCCCCTATGACATGAGATTCAACAAAGATTCACATAGGGAAAGTTGCAAAAAACGGATCATGCAATTGAGTACCACAGCCAAGTAGTCATTTCGAAAACCACGTAAATAAAGTTGGAAAGTTGCTAGTGAAGTACAAATAGTTTAACGTGGTGTTCTGTTGTGGTAATAACAGGAATCTTGGTATATATGGTAAAAACATTAAATACATAAAAACACCCAAGTAGTTGGCAAAACTTGGTACTTGGAGTACTTGATACAAGGACACACTGTGAGATATTTCATACAGCAAACACACTCAATCGGGAAAGATCTGGGGAAGCAGGCCTCCTTTGACATACGGGAAGTGAAGAACCGGTTGCTGGCACGTTGAGTTGCTGAGTGAAACCGATCATGCTACATGACGAGTCGTAAGCTGAGTGAGGCATTTGATGGACTGCATGCCAGAATCGATTACATCCCACATTTACATGGTTAAAACTTTGTACCGCTACCGCTGATAGCAACTGTCCTGTGGAAACAAGTTACTCAGTTCTTGATCGAAGATGTTTCCACATCTAAACGAACTCTGAGAGTAAGTTGCCTCGTGGAAAACTAACCTGACTAACTCCGCTGACCTGATAGTTGGCCAGGTCCTTTTTTAAAGTAACGTTTCCTAATGCTATATTTGGTTGCCCTCATTGGTTTTCTTCGAGACTCTCGTAGTTAAATTCGAAAATTTCCCTTGACCTCGCAGGATAGTTGAGATACCGTTCAGCCTTAACACCCTTTCGATGCCTAACTGTCATGCCACCCGAAGGAAGCTGGGATGCTGCCAGCTTGCCCAAGCCTAGACAGGAGGAGTCGAGAGGCAGAGGTCGCGCTCGAACCACGGACCTTGCGGTTCGCTCTCTAACTACTGAGCCAAGCTTTCAAAATAACGATGTTTTTCACTTGACAAACCATGTTCGTTGACTTCGAAGTACGAAAGAAAATATCGGGCCTCCTAGGCCGATGGTTTCTATGTATATGCGTGGAGTGTATGAAACCAGATACCGTGGCCCACGTCTTCCTGCGGAGCGCCAGGGTCAATTCGAATTGTTGATTTATACATCAAGCTTTTCAAATGCCTGTAAGGCATCAATGGTGGAATAACTTTACTGATTGAATTATCAGCAGTGCATGTCAACAAAAACTCTATAGTGTTCAACTTCAGTGAGACCAAAGCTGAATCTTGGAACCACGAAGGAAATTTATGTATGATGCGTGCATGCTGCTAGGTCTCTCAATCATCCACTTGACCGATTCGTTAGTCTCCCTTGGAATATCGTTTGTGACGATTGACGACTATCTCGTTCCTAAGAGGCTTTCCTAGTTGCCCAAGGATCGATGTATCGTTCAATAAAAGGCAAAAAAAATTACCAACCCAAGCCACTTACCATAGTCGCCCTCTTCTCAACAGCATCTTCAGGAATATCTGCAGAATGAACAGACATGTATGGGAAGAACAACTAAAACAAATGGTCTTTAGGAACTGAATTTCACAACAAATCTAAGGTGACCCCCTCATCATAGCTGCGAGAACACTGGGAAATTTGTAAGAATAAAAAAACACATTGTGAATCAACTCAATCAACCTCAATAGACTCGGAATAATATGTCCTAACACCCTGATATAAATACAGTGCCATCATATTGTTGTTGTTTTTTAATGAGACCCTCATTCCGCCATCATCATTAGGCGGGTTTGAACTCTACCCAAAGAGAAAAAGCATCCGAGAATATCGAGATTTGCCACAACGAAATGTATGCTTCCACTTCACCTTCAATACCCGCAAAAATCTACGTGAGACACCGGTATACTCATCAGCTCGTGACAGAGGACATCAGCCATTTTGTTTCAACCGGGGATGAGTGCTCTGAAGAGATCCACACCTGAGACATTATTTCAAACGTTAACCGGTCGAATTGTTACGAACGAATATCGTTTGCAACACCCGCCAAAACTCAAATAAAAATTGTTAAATAAGGTGACGGAGACGCTTCTTCCGCTGTGTGTGTTAGTATCCACGCAGCCCATGACAACCTAGCAACTAAGTCATATCAACTCACGTCTACAAAACGCAAGTGGGTCGCAGGACAAACCAACGTCGGTGGTTTTAAGATTAGCGGATAAACGCACCCATCGACTTCATAATTTAGGCCAATGGCTGTGGTGGGTGCGAAGCAGCGACTTCGAGAACCGACAGCGGAATCTGACTGCTCCCTCAAGGGGGAGTTTGTAGCCAAACACTATACAATCGCGCTTCGGATTTTGTGTCCCATGATATAAAGTAAGATTGGTGCGACTGAAAGTACACACAATCAAATGATTCACACTGACAGCCCCTGATGATGCCATTCACGATGTAAATCAAATTGTCAACCAAGGAAACCGGGAAAATATCCATCCACAGGACGGACAAGTGAAGCAAGTTGATGCGGATTGAACTCAGCTATTCGAATGAGAAATTCGTCGCGCAAATGACAAATTGCTATTGAGTAGAAATAAAATAAATCCGCTCGCCCTTTTGTCTGATAAGGTACCGATTGACAGGACTGACATCGTCGAAGAGGGTCTTGCTCCGTGTAACGTATCGAAATGGTGACAAATCTCTACAAATCAGGCTAGGCTGGAACTTTGCCATATTAAAATTTCTTCGAACCTACGAGGTCCACATGAAATCCTCAGTTGGTTACAAGTCAATTTAAGAAACGGGATAGGGCTGCATCCGGATCTTGCTGCCGATTGTCACGTGGACAGCGGCGACCCAGGATAATCTTGCAGGCGACTCATTCTTGTCCGCCAGAAAGTGGCCATGCATTAAAGCAAGTAACCTCTGATTGCAGTCACTTTGTGCAAGAGTTGTTGACTGAAAAAGTTCCCCGTGGAAAAGGAGTAGGCGAAGCAGTTCATGAGTTGTTCTAGCAGCCCAAGAAACTGTACTTCGGTCGATTTTTACACTGCGCATGTAGCTTCGCTATGGTTGTGCACCTATATCGATAAGTCTTAACCAGTACATGGAGACTACAAATTGTCCAATTGTTCTATGATTATTTTTTACACAGGACTTCGCGCATCACAGCGATTCAGGCGAAATTGGAAAACACATTCGAAAAAATTATCCAAGTATATGATTTTTCGTCCACTCATTCGTCTATCGCTGGAAGCCAGACGTTCAGAATTTCAAACTCCCACAGTGATGATGATGAAGCTATGTGCATGATCGCATGGATCGCATTTTATGAAGTGTAGGAGAAAGGTAGTGTCAATGAATCAAGTGTCCTCTAGCAAAATTAACCTAATTGCCGCTATTTTCATCAACCTCACATACAGGATCCCATGTGTTAAGGAAACAGAACCCGAGACCACAGTTTTACGATATCGTTCATCCGACTGGATCCATTGGAAGACAGCCCATCTTGAAATTCTGTGGTGTGTTACTTATGATGTATTTATGATTTAGTAAAGAACTATGATCAATTAACGGACACACAAATCAAATCGTAAATTCAGGACGATGACCTAAAAGCTATGTGATTACGAATCACGCTGGACAATACTCACCAAAACAACCTATAAGAACAGTTGTCGTTTTCCCATCGGATGTTGTGACTAACTCCACAGTATCGAGGACTTCGTCTGCGGATGCCGCCAGTTCTCTTTCCAAGTCTGCATCTAAGTCCGGATCAAAATCGTCCTGGTCCTCCTCCGTCTCTTCTCCTGACCCTCTTGAAGAATGGATAACCGATGAAGATCCCGCAGCAGTTGCTGGAATGCCTTCAAAGCCGCTTAATATAGGAGCCGATCGTGGGGACCATGTCAGTCCGCTGGATGGAGCGTCCCAGATGGGATTCGATGGGCACCGTAAAACCGCATTGTGTTGTTCTTTCCCACCCTCTACGGGCACACAGGATGGTGGCGGGAGCTGGGTGCTACTTCCACCACCGGGGGAGGCTGCATCGTTTGAGTTCAATAAACACTTTATCTCACGAATCATCAACTGTGCTGTTATAAATCCCGCATCGTCGTGAAGCTGTAAAGCCGACACAAAAGCAAGTTACAAACGGAATGACAAGTAAATTGTCGTAGTGAAAGGGTTTGTTTTCGTAAGGCCAACAAACAGGCGAGTAGTAAACAGTGACAGCAGATGGATGCCGATTATGGACACAGCTCCCACCATTTTACTCAGCAGACCGAAATGCAACAACTTGTGCTTAAGTGCATCTATGTGTCTCGCCCCATCGATCACGAGGACAGCCAACAAACAACAGTCCAACGCAGGCAAATACACTCCACCTGACATTCACTCACACTGATCCGCCACCCATATGCTCAAACCGGGCTGTGTGAGCGACAGCCTGACAGGGGTGGAGCAGACATGTACACACACGGTTACAAGCATGTTTGGCGGAAACTCCGGCATTCGAACAGAGTGCATTTTCTTGCCAAATCACTGCTAATCGGGAGAACAATCGCGCTACATATCAGAAACCGTATACATCAAACAGGGAATGATAATCAGATCAAACGTACAGAGATTATGCAACCTCGAGGGGAGAAAGGCCAAAATCGTTTTCTACCAAAAATGATGCTTGAAAAGTAGACCGAACGCCAGACAGTGTCGTTAGCGAAGCAGCGAGCTGTCTGTCCTGAGCTCAGACAAGAGTGAAGAAAAAACGGATTGTTTGTACGAATCTGGTTTCGAAAGAATATTGACAGCGCCAAGACAGGGATAATTTCGGTCTATCTAAGACGCTGGCGTCTGGAAGATTCGATTTGTCACTTACCTGGTTACGGATTCGGGGTGCGAACGCATCAAACTAACCCAACAGGCACGCATCCCAGACACCACGCAAATAAACGCAAATAAACTAAACCTATTCGGATGAACGTCACGAAGTGGGCTGACTGTCTTTATGACTGTTGAACACTGCGCTTAACACCACTTGTCGCGTGACAAACCCAGGGGGCTAGTTAGAGAGGAACTGAACTTAAATAGTACAAAATAAGAAATCGGCTGAGAAAGGTAGAATCCAACCAGCATCATATACGAGAAGCCGCCGCTAGAGGAGCCAGTCAACGATTCCAAAGGCGTGAACCGCGTGATTGAGGGAAGTTGGTGATCTGTTCGAACTGTACGCTGCCCAACTACTAACCTGAGGGTGTGGGTTCGGGTCCCGCAACAGATTTGTGAAATACGCACTGCTCACGACTCCCAAAAGCAGGTAAGAGCTGTAGAGCACTTTTCGGCTTCCCAACGTAGATCGACCTCATGAGCTGGATGAAACCTCGACTGCGACTTCATAGTCCACTGACTACCTACGAATTAAATCTGAATCGTAAAGGAATCCTAACGAATCAAACGTTAGGAAAATCCAAAAGGTATGGTTGCGAGTGGCTGAGCCTGACAGAGCGCCCGACGAAACCCTAGATTAACGTTAGGCTCCACTCCACGAGGGGTTTCGAGGACACACCCCCAGTTCCGAAGCTGAGTAACGCCTACTTTGTACGATGGCAGGCACGCTAATGTATCTGAATTGACAGAGTAAACGCGATTGCTCCTCAAAACTGGCTAAACAGTTGCAAGTAGTCTAAATTGATGCGTTGTATTGGTCATCTCAAACATCGAATTAAAACGGAACAACAATGACCAAAATAGGAACCGCTTCAAAGCCTTGCGTTATGAACACATCCGCAAAGCACTTCAGCTCAAGTAAATTGGATCTCACACAAAAGTCATTGTGTATCTACTCGGAGTTTCCCACATGAAAGTAAGTCCAGCACTTGTCTGTGTGGGAACACGGTTCTCCTTCAAAAGAGTACGATTGCAAAATTTCTATAAATACACGAAGCATTAAAACCACCAAGTGGTTAGAGGTGAGTCTCATCCGTTTAATTTTACAGTGGCTCATCTATAGAGAGAGGGGAAATGTAAACGAGCAAAATCGTTGCCCTACGCTGAGAAATTAGACCTAGTGACCTGGAATGCGGAAACACTGGTGTAAACGAGCAAAATCGTTGTCCTACGCTGAGAAATTGGACCTAGTGACCTGGAATGCGGAAACACTGGAACAACAGAATATTGTCCCTAATACATTATCTCTAAGGAAAAATCGCTGAACTTCAGCAACATGGGAGAATGACAAAGAATACGCGTAGTATATAAAATCCTCTTCATTCTATTTCACAAAACTCAGTACCTAATTATCCCACAGCTTATTCCTTCGGTTCTAGCGCACATTTGGGTCATTCTAAACGTTAGAAAAGATACCATCTACGGGACTTACCTCACGTGCAATTTGCCGATGGCGCCTGGCACACCGCACTGCTAAATCAAAGCGTCGTAAACTGGTATACTCATTGGTGAGGGACCAATGAGCACGACCCTCTCCGACACGGTCACCAAGGCGACGAGCAATGACGAGATGGCGTAGAAGATAAACAACAGCGGTGCCGTGATCCTGAAGTATCCCGTGCGTGTTGCCAAGACTGTAGCAAGCCTGTGCTTCTAGAGCAATGTCTTTGAGCTGTTGCGCAAGGAACAGGGCATGGCTAAATTGGACACAAAATAGGGTTTGTGATTGATACAGTCGAACGCAGCAGTCGTAGAGTCGCGCTTCGAGGAAAAAACATTACCTGATACGTATCATAGTAAACACCATCGTGGTTGCGATGTGACAATGCAAAAGACTCGTATTATTCGATAATCCGCTTGGTATGGCCCCATTCCAACCATAGAACATCCTGGGATGCGCCTATCATACATAAAAGACATGAAAATATGCTACTGTTACAAGAATTAAGTAGCTAAGAGCATATGAAAAAATTGCGGGATCCGAATTGTGCGCGCAGCTTGTTAGCTAGCATTTCCCTTCAAAATATCCAATAAAAATATGCCATTTTCTCCAAAGCTACTGTATTCCGTGAAATTAAACGTCTGGATGGCCTGAATATTACGGCTCAATATATCGGTTGCGCACAAATATGGATAAAAGTAAGTCAACGAATAAGCTGCAGGCGTTATAATTACACAATCCAAAGATGCATGGTTACCTGCAGAATGGATAATGGAGCGTTTTGCATTTTAAACCATACAGAGTAAGTAACCAAAATGCACTCCATAACAGGTGCAGTCGAAATAGTCGTCCGGTGGGAAATTTCATACAGAGAGCGTAGTAAAACGATTAACCGTCATACTGAACAAATCCGGCACATCAGACCAACTGACAGGCAGAACTGACATCCGCGTGGTTCATCAAAGTGGTACAAGACAACCGTTTCGTTATGTCCCATCAAAGGCATGTACGATTCGTCAAAGCGCAAGACTAACCACAGATTAGGCCAGATTGTTGAGCCTTTCAATGATTTGGCCACTTACTGCATTGGGCGTATGAGTGACTCACGCCAAAAAATCAATCAATTTACTAGTTATAAACCATGTGCCGAAGGCACATTGGTTCCAGTTGTTACAGTTTTGATCACCGGAAAGTGGGACAGTGAGAGAGATACGACCAGGCCTTGGAGACCATGGCATGTTTCGGAATCGGGTAGCTACGCACTGAAAGCGATAGCTTTGACGAACGAGTGCACCTGACCGTGCGATTGGACAATTTCCGCCAGTGTCATTAGCCAATGGTGACTTGAGTCCCGGGATCCCCATCCAGGGAGGCGGCAGTTGTCGAATGGACCAAGTTCACTGGTTAGCATTTCCATGCTTCGTTGCCAGGTTATACATTGTCCACCAACCGGTCACTTCCACTCAGCATAAGGATTGGCGAAAAGAGCTCAGGTAGGCGAACGGTTTTCCGGCATGCGGAGTACGTCCTAAACAGCGTAAACTATGAAGCGTGAGCAATTCGTCTATCACGTCAGGGCTGCCTCTTCCTAAGACCATCTTGCGTACCTCAGCATTAATAATCCGATGTTCTCACCAGACCTGAACAATACTTCGGAGACACCGATGGTCAAACAGTGTGATTTTTCGTATATCCCCTGCGAGAAGAGGCCACGTCTCTGATCCCTAAAATAGTATGGAGCGCACCAACTCAGCGTAAACTCTGCCCTTGACAGACAAACTGACACGACGGTGGTCACCTAGGTGTCAGAAGTTGGCAAAAGCTGTCCTGGCCCTACCGATTCGAGAAGTAATCTCATCTTCAGCAAGTCCATCGGAACTTATACAACCGCCCAGGTAAACAAATTTATCCACCACGTCGATTAACTTGCCTGCAACACCACGTGCAAACAGACAACACCAGTGAGACTAAACATTGTCCGTAACTGGTGCTTAACACGTAACCTATATACCTTAAATAATCCATCCCTGCTCCAGTCTCACCTAACGCGTGTTGCGTTTTTTCACTTGCTTGTCGACTGACTATATTCACAAGTCGTATGACGAGACACTGAAGAGAGTCCCTTTACCGAAGTGTCTGTCTCATGGTACCCTATTCAGTCGCATGAAGGAGTTGGCGAGTTAAGTTGCTCCATGGCGCCCGGTTATTTGGAAGTATAGTGGGGGCAAGATAACTGGATAATGATTATGAAAAACACTCATTGCCAAGTATGAGCTAACGCTGATATATTACTAAATCGCTGGGTTTGCGGATTGAGTTCCTGATAGACTTAAGTACCATAAGCAAGTAATTCAACAAGGAGCCAATCAAGAAATTCAACGCACTACCCTCTGTATGATTTCTTAGTGAAGACGTCCTATAGGAAAGGAGCCACTGAAAGGCCACTGAAGCGATGGCCTTGACACGAGGGGATCGCAAAGGAAATATCGTTCCGTAACCTCAAAAGCCGTGGCCTCCACTGATCTCTCTATCCTTAAGAAGCACCGTACGGCAAGCCAAGTACGGCCACAATTATTATCTGACCACACCAATTCATGAGATCTTTTCAGTAAAAGGTATTGAAATAGTACAAGTGCTCACCGGTAGTTTTCTGCGGCTGAATTGAAGTCCGCAAGGAAGATGAATGCGTTGCCCAAATTGCTGTATGCACGGCGTTGTGCGGCCACGTCACCAAACTCCCGCGCAAAGTTCAGGCGCTAAAAATTCATGAATAAGAAAGCAGTAGGATGGGCAGCTTTGGGGTAACGAATCCTGTCGTGTTTACAACGGAACGAGAAGAACAAATAGCGGACTTCTTCGTTTCGAACCGCCGGAGACTATTCAAATACCGGAAGCCTACTGGTGGGTTATTCAACAGCAATGCCAGATTCCAAACCCAAGCCTTCAAAATGGGGATTGAGCAAACTCAATCTCCACAGATTCGGTCGGACGAAGTGCCTGAATTCGGCAAACACCTAGCTAACTGGTTCTGGGTACCAGAACTGAAATGAACCAAAAATATGCGTGCAGAAAATGCTATGGCTTCACTATTACTAACTGGAATTCAGTGGACCTAAGTGAACTCGTGAGATTAACGCGCGAACCCTTGGGCGAACGAACCACGATCCTAATAGCGCTCCGTTTTGCCAAGCAGCAGACAATCAGTGTCGAGCACGAAGCAGATTGGCCAACGATCATATTTGCGCCGCTGGCTCAAACGGAGAGATTCGCACGCGGAGTCGCAGTAACTACCAAAGCCGGCCAAAGATAAGGCCATGAATAATCAGCAGCCTAAAGCAGCAATAAAAACATACTGAAAGGGGCATGCTGCAAGTCGCTTGGGTCGGGGCCCAAGGGTTCCCATCCAGCTAGGCAACAATTGTCATCCCGATTGAGTTTACTGGTTGGGGCTCCCGTTTGTCATTACCAGGTCACGGACTGCCCGCCCTTCAAGCGTCGCCACTGAGCGCTGGGTTTGGAAAAAGAGCTCTGCAAGGTAAACGATCGTCTGATGTCCGACGTACATCTCCTAAAGGGTTGCTTACATACACAAAAACGATCAGCCGTAACACCCTTTAGGTACCCAGTTACCGTGCCACCGGCAGGAAGCACGAGGACTGTGATACTGCCAGGTAGTAGGAAATAGGAGTAGTTGACAGGCAGATGTTGGGTTCGCACCACAGAAATTCAGATCGGTAAGTTCTTGTCTTAACCAATGCGGCTAGTTCAAACGTTTGGTATCTCTACGGAACCTGAACCGAGGATAGCAATGTAATCCGCGTACTCAATACCCGTGAGCGAACACACAAGGAGCACCTCGAGCTTCGGAGTGTCTGAGGCAGGCAGAAATGCCTCAAGTAGTGTTGTCACGATGTTGAGAAATGATGAGAGGAAGTAGATTTGTCCTATAACAATGAACATGATAAACACAGGCGAAAGGTCACCGCAAACGCGCAAGCGACCACTGGCCTTGAGGTGCAACCTCCTATGAGGGATAAAAATCTACGAGGAACACCAGACACTGCCATAGTTTCTGGTAATCGACCTAATGGGCTAAGTTAACAAGAGATTCCTGTTAGGATAAGCCAATGTATCAGCTGTGCCTATGAAAAAAAATGATCAAAGTGATAGTTCATTAATAATTCTGGCATAATAATACAAGGCATTTACATTACGTCTCTTCTTAAGGGTGTATCAGCTGTGCCCATGAAAAAAGTGATCAAAGTGATAGTCCATTAATAATTCTGGCATAATGATACAAGGCATTTACATTACGTCTCTTCTTAAGGAGCGATTCAGCCTTCGAGTAAACCACGGAGTGCCTCCACTTAGGTTCCGGGCAGCTCGTTTGCCCGACGTCGGACTGCACATGCCTCCTAACTTGTCTCCATTGTCTTCTTTAAAAACAGAGGGCGTTTTCAATGAGTATTAACCACTCATCTTTCTTTTCAACCTTCTTCCTCCATGACTAGACGGCAGTTGAGCAGCAATTTCTATGACTGATGTGTTACTGTCTATGACAATGATGACCCCGGAAGTGTTTCCTCTTCGAGACTATCCAACCGCGGAGCTTTATTTTCCACAAACTTTCGCACAAAAAAGTGGCAGAACTAGTTTGACTTTCGTATTGCATTCGATGCTACTTTAGATAATCACCCCCGTACACAAGATCATCATCATCATCGACAGCATGACATCAGTGTTCAACACTGATGCTTCGTTGCCGTACAACCATGGTTTATTTGAAAGTCTAATTGTGAAGAAAATAATAAAGATGGACGGGGAAGGGACTTAGTGCTGGCTTACTACAATCATTCCACGGTGCCTACACCTCCAAACACTCATTCAGGCAAGCTGGATGGAAACTGACAACAAGAACGCCACCGACTTGGGTTAACAATCATATTTTGCAATCTCTGCAACTAGGCCCAGTGGGGATCAAGAGAACCCCATCCCGGAAGGTGAGTCTCACTGGCAGTGCCCAGACTTTTTGTGATCTCTTTCATTTCCCTCTGCCAGGTCAAAGATCGACCACCCTCTGCTCGCGCCACACTGGTCTGGGCACGGAAAACAACACCGTTTTCTGTAAACGATGGTTAGGCCTGCGCATTACATTATCTAACCAACGCAGCTTCTGCTTTGTAAACTCAGGCGCTCTTTTCCCAATTGTTTCGTTGTGGATTCTCCGGCACCAGCCTCCGCAAGCTATGGCTCGGAGACAATGGTAATCGAAGATCTGACGATGTCTCAGATCCACTGCTCGTCTCACGGCCACGTCTCACAGCCGTACAAAAAAGCTCGCACCGCAGCATGATACACTTGAGATTTAGGGATATACTGCTTTGCCACTATACTTGTCCCAAATTAGCAAGCACGGCCCAGACCTTGGAGATTTGCACACTAGCCCCATCCGTCACACTACAATCGGAACTAATACAACATCCAAGATACACAGAAAGCTCCATAACTTCGAGTGCCAATCTTTGGACTCAAAGTGGCGTGTTCGGTGACTATATATCTAGAAGCATTATCTTAAACTTTCTGGGTGCAAGGAGCATGCCTTTGGTCAGTTCATCCAACAGCCTTTGTGCCTTCCTCTCCTTTTCGAAGACGACAACATAGTCGTTCGCACAGTTCAGATCGACAGAGTTTTCATCAGGGGCTATTTGAACATCAGCGTTCGAAGTCCTTCCAGCCTTCGTCTCACTGCCTCGTCCATCACGATGGTAAACAGGAATGAGGAGGGTGAACATTCTTGATGTACATTGCTTTGTGTACGAAAGCTTCTGGAGAGCTCTTCACATACTTTCATAGGCCTGGAAGTCTTAGAATAGGAAGAGTTTATTATATTCATGAACTTCCTGGGTGTTTCTTGCTGAGGCAGCGTGTTGAGGAAAACAAACCGGACGGTTGAGTTGGATGTACCTTGGAAATCCAGAATACTAAAGTTGTGGGTCGCTTCTACATATGGGCTTGCGCTAGCACCTGGCAGTGTGAAGATTTGGTCAGTGCAATCCTTACCAGACCGGAGCCACACTTGCTTCCCCCAAGTTAGCATTTCAGAAGCCAACATAAGGCGATGAACGACAAGTGACGCTAAGAATCTCGTTACGACTGGAGTCAATTGGCTCCCCCTGTGATTACCGTACTTAGTATGGCCCTCTTTTTTGAGACACACACTACCACCGATTATCCTTATCTGTCATCGGACAGTCTCCTTCTCCTATATGCAGGCGAATGGATCAGACAAGCACTGATAGGGGGCTTCACCTTTATCCTTGAACAATGCGAGGGGTGGTGTTCATCCAAACGGCAAGAAGTTACTTCACTTTACGGCGTTTGTACGTATAAGGATGAGTCGGCTGCAATAGTATCCCAAATAGCTGCTCCAGATGACCGACGACCCTAATCAAGCTCAGCGTGGTGTCGGCCGTGTACGGTTCCACGAATATAGTCCGTAGGTAGTGCGCGGTCCAAGACGATGGACACCAAACCTCCTGATTTTCGCCCGTCATGAGCATGGCTATGGAACCAGTAAAACTTGATTTGGTGTCAGTTTACACGACACATGCTCAAACCATAGCAAACACCATCAAGGAACCAATGTGGAGAACCAAAAACCTGTGGCGCCTTTCGATAATCTACAGCGATCAAACAAATCTACAACGATTATCAGATTGCAGTGGAGAGTTTCACACTTATATGGTAGTGCCCGCCGGACGGAAGGTACTTTCTGATAGTGATCCCCATAATAGATGCGCCAGAATTCGGGTGTCCTGGCGTCACGTTGAAGCCGTTTATCGTGACATCTGAAACCAGTCAAAGAAAGAGACCTGCATCGATTCGATTCACCGAGGAAAAGCACATCCACGTTGGCTGTCAGAGGCGATCGTTCCGGTGGGTCTGGTTTCATTGCCTTGGTGGCCGAATTGCCAGCTAATCGCCGTTTGTTTCAAGAGACCCGATTTTTCCAACTGGAATTCTGGCCAAAACGAACAGCTTGATGAATGTGATCTGTATCCGCCTTCGATTGTGCCCACCAAGTAGCTCGATGCTTGGTCGATTGGGACGGTCGTTGACTGGTCGTGTTATCGCCGCCTGACGAATTATTGCTACTGCCTTCTAGCCCTTCTTGGGGCTCATCAGGTAGGCGCAGTCCTCGAGTTTCCGTCAACCTTATGTTCTACTTGAACCCGAATTGGACAGACTTCGACAAATACACTCATTCGCATACTAATTTGATCTTGACGGAAGACTCACCTGGAACCCAGCTGTCTCCCGTCAAAACCAAATTGGTATGCAAATGAGTGTATTTCCCCAATTTCGCGCAATTTGTGTCCAAGTAGAACATAAGGTTGACGGAAGCCCTGACACTGCACCTACCTGATGGGTCCCGAGAAGGACGAAACCGGTCGTGGACTGTCGAAGAGCTTTCAGCAACCTTATGAGTAGTGTACTACGCCTATAGAGAAACAAATTAGTTTACAGTTAGGTCGTTGATGCAAGAGAACACAACGGAACACAGAATGGAGCAGAGCGAGCTGAAAATCAGGTGTTTATGCTGGACAGATTTTAAAAAAGATCAAATACTTTTCCATTAGCCGGGGAAAACTAACCGCTTCAAAACTTTCCAGTTGCGTGCGCACGCATAAACAGCTCACTGGCGTGACATAAACGCGGAACATAGGATAACTGAAAAAGCTCCATATGCGTCCAGAGGTAAATGCTTGATCAATGCGCACAATAACGAGATTAACGAAAGAGTAGGACACAGTGAAAAATTTAACGGGGCACAAATGAGGCAAATACTATAAAGGAATGAAATAGTTACATTACTTGGCCTATGAATCGTATTAATTGAAATCAAGCTGGCGAGCTTGTAATTTGTGGTTGACAGGAAGACTTCTCAAAACTGACATCTTTAGTACATCGTTAGGACTGGGGAAGCTGTGGTTAATCCACAAACACCGCAATCAATCAGACACAATGTGTTGAAAATCTGACTGCAATCGCTTTCTTTGTTTCGGGTGTGTCGGAGAGGATGAACTGAGCGAGACATAATAACCGTTTTGCTGCAACTCAACGCCCTGATCCGTAGCAAAAATATTGATAAGAAAAATTAACCACATCGTGATCACCTATGACTGGCGCGGTAGCGTACCAGACTGTCACTCATTCTGTATTAATGATGTAGACACCGGCCACGCGTTAATTTATGCAAAAATGCCACTGTTTGATGGGCCTAAACGAAACAACACATACGGTGTTTTCGTTAAAATCCCACTGCCGTCTGAACAACCAACAGGACAAAGGTTTCCTGATGATATCTTATTAATTACTAGTATCTCCATGGAAATGAAGGCTGCCTTGGACCGTTTCCTAGCCGGGGGGAAACCATATGGCATGAGTTTCACCCCATCAAAGTGCAGCAGGATGGACAGGAGCTTAAGCCTAAGGAGGCAACAGGTTAGAATTAGTCAGTCAGCTTACACATAAATAGATGGTGGAGATATGTGGGAACAGATGTGGCTCCACGTCTCCAAAGTCAGAGCAGCGCTTACCAATCTGAAACATCTGTGGCGGTGATGAGATACTCGCCTTTCGAGTGCCGTATTGCGAGATGGTTGTGGTTAGAACGCGGATTTACTGACCGGAGGGACCGTAGTTCGAACCCAACCTCTGCATCTCGACTTCCCCTGTCTGGGTTTGGGCAACCTTGCAGTATCCCAGTCCTCGTGACCTTCGGTTGGCATGGCAGCTAGGCACCGAAAGGATGTGGCAGTTGAACGATTTTTTATCGCATTGCTTTAGGAGTGTGAAACCTGGTGTCTCCGTTTAAATGGTATTCGTCTGCTGAGTGGGTATGAACATTGTTAGCTGAGTAAAATCAGATGAGTCTCATGGCAACGGTACGTTATCAACAATGCAGTCGGGCGGAGGGCGCTAGGCGCCGACGGTCCCACCTTGAACGAGATTATTTTATCCCATCAATTGAGATCGCTAAGTTGTGATCATCACAGTGATTATCATACTGCGCCCTATCGATGCGCTCTGAACTTGGATGCAAGCAGGAGTAGGAGGACAGAACATCACCTGAGAAACAGCTTTGAAAAGACGCACGACCGGACTATCCGCCTTCAGTAGGCAGGCAGAAGACGTGCTCCCAAACCAACCAAGTTCATGCATGACCTCACTCGGTATGTACCATAAATCCATGTGTTTGTTTGGATCATGCTTGCCAAACTCGTCAGCACTGTATACACTAGGTGCCCAGTCGGTTGTGTGGTTTTCCTCTTTAAAACAGTCAAACAGCAAAGCTGCTAAGTGACTACTACAACACCGCTGTCGGACGCACCGGTTCCATTGAGAAGACCCTTCAAGAAGTGATCAGTTCTCGTTGAGAGATAACCCCAGGTTAAAGCCACTCGCAGGAACGTTCAGGACTCTGTTGTCCCATGTACTTACGCTAACTAAAAAAACAACTATATACGTAATGCACGTAACGGGAGATTCAGCTGGGTTCCAGGTGAGTCTCTAGCAGAAACCAAATTGATTTGCAAATGAGTGTATTTCTCTTAAACAAACAACTGTATCCGTCTCTACACCAAGGCTGGTGGTTGGTCAACCCGGACAACTGGTCAACAAAAGAGATACAAAGGAGCCCGATTTGTTGCTTTCCTCCCAGTGTACTACTGGAAGGCAGGACGGATGCATTTGGATGCAGGATTACTTATTGCGAAGCAATAGAGCAGTTTGAGAGTTTGAGAAGCTCGCTATTCCCACACGTATTCCTAGGCCTTTCTGGGCGTCAATGAACGAATACACTCGAGCCGCGCGATAATTTCCAACTCAACCATCGATTAGCTGTTGGGTTGGTGCTGCAAACAGATGTTACTAGCAGGTATCAACAGTAGCGTACGTCATTAAACGCAATTTCTAAAAGTTAGCATACACGCTATCGATGGTCTCTTCGGCTCATCTAGACCGACTCCGATGGCGTGTTCATTCAAACCCCCCCCCCCATCCGGTACTTTTAAGTTGCTGAGTAGACCCCTTCATCCATATAAAACACAACTGTTGTTCTTTCACGGAGAGACAAAGCTAAAGGGACAACTATTCAATATCGATTGCTGATAGTGCTCCCTATAAGTGGCAAATAGGACAAAATCCAGGAAGTAGAACCATCCTACCATCCTACAGCGCACAGTCTCTTGCGCGAATTCATGTGGCTTTATTAGAGCTTCCATTTACTTATCTGGGTCCTCAACTGTGTTGAGTTGTGCGAAAAACAACGACGAAGGTTCCCCGTCACTGAATACCCAACTCCAGCGATCCCAGTTCATTCTGTTCAGGTGTCGGAGGATGCTTACACTTGATCTTCGCGCCCATGAGGAACAGTCAAACCTTTATGTTTGCTGTATTCCGTTTAGTTCTTTCCTGTGCCGTTTGCCAGGTCTTCCCCTGCTCTCATTTCTTCCCCTAGCTCTTCCCAGGCAGGTGCACACTCGGTCACAAACTGGCTTCCTGATCAACATGGAAACGTCGATGCTGACAATGCATCCACATAAATGAGGACTTGTCTGGACTGAACTGGATCCAAGACGGTGTACTAAAAACGCGGGGTGGTTCAGTTCCCACTCATCTCCTGTGGCCACCAATAATTCCTTAAGAGTTCGGTTGTTGCCTTCCGTAAGGCCATTCGTCCGCGGGTAGTAGTGTGTCGCCGTTAACCGCCCCACATCGAGCCGGTGCAACTCCTGAATTCTTTACCCTCAAGACACGACCTCTGGTTCTTTAAGAGCATCTTCAATATCCTGGGTTTCACCGCAATCCGATGTGCCTCCTCTCCACTGATGGCAGTCGCTCGTTCATTTGATATAGCTGCGGCCTCAGTCCACCGCGAAAGGTGATCTGTTAACGTAACAACATGCTCATAGCCACTAGGTATCACTGAAATGAAACCACGGCGTAAAGGGACCATAATTCTCTTAATTCTAATACAAGGATAGGTTTCATAGGGTTATTTAGACCTGTCGCATCTCTTTCATCAGTTGACGCCCCTTACAGGTCATAGTGTACTTCAGTATATCGCATCTCATCCCAGGCCAGCAGACCCTATGCGGAAGCAATTCATACATTTGGAGTATCCTGTGTGTGCCATCTCGTGGCATTCTTCTCATATCACGGGCATTACGAAATCTGAGTAATTCATCCCCCAAGATATGTCACCCTCATTCAGACTCAGTCTGTCAAGGCATTCTGGTAGTATCCCTAGTCCTTTGTTTCTCTGTGTCCTCAATAACACTTCTATCCAATAAGACGGTTGAAATCTCCCGTATTATGGTACCCTATCGCTGGAATTGCATCAACCCATCGGCGGTATTGGCACTGATCACGATCTTTGAAGCTTCTTCTCCGACATCTGGTCTCAAAGCTGATCGGCCAGATAATCTCCATTCACGGGAGCGTGTTGGATTCGTACAGCCGTAATCGGAGCATCGGAGCGCGCGAGCTTTCCGCAGAGACCTCTAGTGGTCCTGATCAACCCGAGGGGTTATAGGTCAGTCTCAGTATGAAACCTGTATCCCAACAGATATGGTCTCCCTTTTTCTAAGGCTCACGCAATCACGAAACATCCTCCCTCCGTGGTTGAATACTTTTAATCAGCTGCAGTCAAGACACAACTGGGATGCTGGATGACCCTATCCTTCTGCTCCAGAGCAGCAACAATGCCCCGATCACTGGCGTTTGTTGCGGCTTCGAAAACCTCTCCAACCCTGAGCAGCTTGAGAGTGAGCTGTAATCCTAGCATGTGCGCTTTAATACATTCGAAGACTGTATGCGCTCTACTCGCCCACTAAAGCTTTCTAAGCTGACGAAGTGAGTTATACATTTGGGTAGTGAAATCTTTAACAGACGACCTATAGTATCCTACCAATCCGAGAAACGTAACGCCGTCACTTTAGCATGACGCGACTTCTCCTTTAACAACCTTACGATCAAGCAGCGTCACCGAATTTGGAGCAAGCTGTGTTTTAGCTTCATTAATCTGCAGGCAAGCTGCCCGAGTACGCTTAGACAAGATAGTTAAGTGAGTGACATACTGTTGTTCGTTTTACACTGTGACGGCGCCTACATACATGGCAACAGTTTTCAACCCCTTCAATAAACGAAGCACCAAGCGTCTAAAAGCGAATCATGCCCCTGAAAAGCTAAACACAACTCTCCTGAATTGGTATTAAATATCCTCAACTGTAAACGCCGTTTACTTCAAACAGATTGGCCGTTGAGTCCAACCTTACGATAGGGGCTTCCTTAGCAGAAGTTCAATCCATTTCTGCAGGGACCCTACAAACTGCATCCAGGGTCACATTTTGCCGATCCCCGAGAATGACTTCAAAAGTCATCAAATTTACACGATCGGTCTTCAGCCCCGATCATATCCTCGAGATCCTCCAACAAGGTTCGGAAGTCCCAATCATCGAACACCTGCGGCCATGGGATCTTCATCTTATTCCGATGACAGCACTAAATGAAAGGCAGTACGTACTCGGATGCGGAAGTACTTATCGCGAAACGAGTATGGAAGCGGTTACGAGCAAGAGGAAACAAAAGTGAAAGATTCGTTTGCGCAGAATTTGAGAAACTCAGCAATCGCAAGCGTATTCTTGGCCTTTCATTGGCGCCGTTTAGAGCTTTCACGTCAAGTGATGACCACCCTTGAACCGCCTAATAATCTCTAACTTAACCGTCGACTTGCCGCGAGAGTGATGCTTGAGGCCAAAAACAGATAGTACTCGCAGGTTTCATCAGTAGTATGAGCCTTTACACGACTACCTAAATACCTTCTCGCGTTACCCCGCTGTGATGATCTTGAGGAAACTAAAATAAAAAAATTATGTCGGCTATTGTCTTACGTCGTATGTATCACAAGGTTGTTTGTTCGGTTAAACCATATGCATCTGGTAAGCACAAGCTCAACGCATCATAAACAGTGTCCCCTTCCCACATACACATGCAGGTCAAACGACATCATGTCATGAATGGACCCAAATATCTGACACGGAGAAAAGTGGAACGCCGAAAAACCTGGGCAAGGATGAGTTGAGACAGAGAGGGTCGATTGTCACCGACCTAGCAACACAGCTGGATTTAGTTTGTCTCTTGTTAAAACAAAATTCGTTTGCAAATGAGAGTATTTGTCGAAATCTGTCGAATTCAAGTAGAGCATATGCTTGACGGAGACCCGGGGGCTGTGCCTACCTGATGAGCCCCAGGATGGGCGAAACCAGTCGTGTGCTGTCAAAGGGTTTTCGGCAACCTTATTCCGACACCGTGACATGGTAGTTTGACGGATAGAGTGTTTTGGTTAATAATCATAAAGAATCCTTTAGCCAATGGTTCGAATCCATGGGCACGCTTATGACTGGTCCTTATAAGCCCCATAGGAGAGCTAAACAGTTGCCCACTGTTTGACTGACCAGAGTGTTGTAGAGGCCCCTGAATGCATACCTACAAAGAGGTCAACCATCATTGGTATAGCACTAACATCTAGTTCAAATGGGTGCAATTTTGGAACTATCAAAAGCGAGAAATCTGTGGTCCAAGACGCACGAGGAATGAAATCAATCACGGGGGTGTTCAAAAACGGTTTAAAACTGTCAGGGTCAAGTAGTGCCCTGGTTAATTGCTTGAAACCGCTACCCAAGAGGAATATGCGACCTTCGACGTCTATTTGGTGAGTTTCAATAGGGATGAAAGAGCTAATGTGACTTAAGTTCTCGGGATCCAACCAAACTATCATGTTAAAGGTTAGCCTCCACTCACAAGTAATATTCTACGGCTTTTCGTTGGGCATCCGCCGCCTCTACTGGGAATTCTCCGGGATCCGACAAACCAATCGTACGAGCCAGTTGCTCCCCTTTGGCGTGATACGCGTTACCAAGTTCGTCAAGGGCTCTGGCTTCTCTCCGCTGCCAACAGAACAGAGAGGACTATTAGAAATGAATCCATTACCATAATCGGGAGTAGGGAAGCGGGAAAGTGCAGGCTACACCGACCTGGATTTCACCTGCGGAATAATGCAGTCGTTCTATAGCACTAGCATTAAGGGGCATACAGGATGAGTTGGATGAATTTTAGGAATAACATCTGAAGGCCGCAAAATATGCAACGCCAGAGGAGGGCGTACAGATCCTTCACCTCAACACACAGCATTAAACGTGTAAAAAGGTTGCACAATTCTTACACACTTGAGTGATTATCTTTAAAAGCGGAACACATGAGTCATTTTACGTCGAAAAGAAGTTCTTGAGAATTGGCGCGTATCCATGATGGTATGGTATCAGAGGAGTTTGTCCATTGTCTTGCGCTTAATTTGCTTTACCGCGGTTAGCATGAGAATTGTACTTATTAGCAATGTTAGTGTAAAGTCCACTACAAAAAATGCGTCTCCCGGCGCTTGGTCATTTGTGGTCAGGTTTTACAACATATCAGAAAAAAATACAGAAAAGGGAATATATTCGTGATCACATGAATTAGGACAGTTTTCCTCACTCACCTGTTCATCATCATCATCATCATCATCATCGACAGCATGACATCAGTGTTCAACACTGATGCTCCGTTGCCGTACAACCATGGTTTATTTGAAAGCCTTATTGTGAAGAAAAGAATAAAGATGGATGGGGGGACTTACTGCTGCCTTACTACAATCATTCCGAGGTGCATACACCTGCGCCTTCTCCTCCTCTTCAAAGATGAGAACGATGTCATCTGCATATTCCAAATCGACAAAGTTTTCGTCACAGGCTATTTGAACACCGGGGTTTTGGAGACTTTCCAGCGTTCGTCTCATTAGTTCGTTGATCACGAAGTTAAACAGGAATGGGGAGAGTGGGCATCCCTGACGGACACCACTTTGTGTACGGAAGCTTTTGGACAGCTCGCCGTATACTCTCACACGTCCGGAAGTTTTGAAATACAAAGAGCTTATTATGTTCACGAACTTTCGGGGCATTCCTTGGTGGGCAAGCGTGTCAAGCAGAACAGACCGGCGTTGTTCTAGCACCTGACAAAATGTGATGATTTGGTCAGCGCAACCCCTGCCAGGCCGGAATCCCGCTTGCTGCTCTCGAGTCAGTGGGGAAAGTTATCTTGCTGGATGAAAACGTGGCCGGGTAAACATTCAGCGAGTTCTGAATAATGTCCTAGCACCTAAGTCACAGGCATTATATATATATATATATCCTCCTTTTTGGAAAAAGGTTCGAAAATGTAACCAACATTCTCCTCAACAGCTGCGAGAAAATGCTAGTCATTCAAACAAGTCAGGTCAACAGTTTGACGAATCTCGTCGCATCTCTATTTCGATTCGCGCACGTATCCCAGAGATAGACTTCCACCGAAATCTACCTGGAAATCAGTACAAATCACACTTGTGTAGCATTCTCCCGTTCCAGAATCCAGTCTGGGGAAGTATACTCCAAAACGGGAAGACAACCACTGGCTAGTGGTTGAACATTCGAGACAGACAGGCACAACGTGCATGATGTTTGCGAACATACTGGCACGAAAACAATGACGGACAGGAAGCCCGTAGCGACAACACAAGCCCAAACAAATGGAAATCTTGGAACTGTAAAATGCATACCTGATCTTCAGCCTGACGGGCAATATCAAGCTGTCGATTGAAACATTTGATTGCATCGTCATATCGACCCAACGTTTTTAGGGTGTGACCCAAATTCCCACTGGCTTTTGCCTCACCATCAGTATCGTTTATTAATCTAGGTAAAAAGAGCGTGAGGAAAATTTTTTAGAGGGGAGGTAGCTTCAAACGAGCATTGTAATAGTGTTGCCTGAGGTCTACACCTTCAATCAGGGCCTGAAAACTTTGCTTAGAGGCTGAAAAATTGCTCCCACAATAGTTTATGTTTCTACAAAAACTGTGAAAATTGTTTACGTCACGATCGAATGGCCTGCGTGGCCAGGGGTCACGTGAGCAGACCATGGACGGAAAAAGCTTCCTTTCCATCGTTTGGTTATCTCACCTGCGGTTACCATGCTTTGAGATGGATTTTCCTGGAAAATCATTTTTCACGAAATATGTTTGCCAGCAACTGTTCTGATTCCGTGGGAGCTAACCGGAGAATAAGATCATGCATAAACCCGGGCATACATGCATGATGAATGAAATGAATGAATGAATGAAAGGCATGCATCCGAATCGGATTTACTGGTCCACAGTGGCCAGGCAACCGGACGTCTACGTACAGTGGGAGAACCACAGTCGGTTTGCCGGGTCGAATGCGGTGCTGCATCCAAGCCCTTGGTTTCGAATTAGGCCTAACGGAATAAGGGACGAACGTGCAGAGACCTGATACAAGCCACCAGCCTGCCGGCATCGGCAGCATTTAGTTGTTTAGCATCGAGGTGCCTGTCTCATCTATTGATTCTTTTAAGTTCCAGCGTAACACCACACTTTTCTCAGCAAAGTACCATGCAAGCGTTACCAGCAGCCGCGAAGTTCTGACGTACAACCATAGGAACTGCATTACGTAACCGTTTAAATGTTCAACTAACTCATACAACTCCGTTGATTGTTAGACTTCGTGAAACAGCTCAGAACTAGTGATAACATCAATACCCACCGGATTCGATAACGATCAGTCTACACAGTAACTGTCCGTACAGACTCAGCTGTTGCCTATTTTAGGGTCACATCCCTCCCACAACCTCCGGTCATGGTTGTCCATCAGTAGGTTTGCAGTTAAGCACAGCTGTTCAAGGGAGTAGGGTGGAGTGGAAAACGACTGAGCAGGACTTTGATACTTTCCCAGATGCCTTAACTCGTCATAAGTTGGGCTGAAATCCCTCAGATTTACCCATTTCGTCAATATGGCTGTCATTTGCAAACAGCTAAGTAGAACCACTTGTGAGGGCAAAATTTATGACATGGCTACCAAAAATCTGTCGGATTGAAGGAGCATCTGATAGGAAGCGTGGCGCTATGCATGACCTCGATGGTCTATTAATTGCAACAAGCAAAAACAGTGCCCCACTACCACAAAATCCGTGAAGAATAACCTGAGTGATCCCACTTCAGAAGCTACACTGAAAAAGACTTTACCTAATCAAAACTTCGTTGAAGATCCCAGAAAACCGAAGAAAAATATAATCAACAGATCTGTTTTCCTCCAAGCATTTCATTTGAAAAAAGTAGACGATATAGAACAACCATATCAACAGTGATCGTAATTTCCATAAAGTGGATGACGCAGCTACCACTACTGAATACCGTAAGAGAATCAGTATGCACAACTGTCCACTTATACAGAGTACCCTTGGAAGTCCGGTTATCTTATGGGTAGGGTCAGTCAATTTTCCTCTGCCGAAATAAGTTTCCCATTACAATTTGACGATAATGAAGCATCGCCACGACAAATGCGGAGCCGTGTCCGGGATTTCAACCACAAGGGGTTTGGGAATTTGGGCTGTCCAGCCATGAAATTCATGAGAATTTGCACGAAAGCACTACAGATACAACACAGTGGAGGTGAAACTATCCGGTATGAAATCTCAACACCACATTCATTCAAGTCCCCGATCTTACGTGCAGCAACTGCGAATCGCCCCAGCATTTCAGCGTCCCTCGTACTACACCCATAGTAGCATACTTCCCGTCAAACACACCGGCAGATTTCAATTGAACAAACGATCGTATGTCAATCAAGCCAAAAATATTTTCCAATAAGCTAAAATCAGAATTGCGTGACAGTCTTTATGAAACTTTGATGCTTGCATAGTGAAACTACTTTTGAGTGGGTGTTTAGGAGTAGCGTTAGCGACGCTTGCGCACGCTTACGCTCACCCATAACTGCAGACCAATAACAAACAGTCCTTCTTCACAAGACTTCAGCCACACTACCATCGTTCTGTACCACGTAAATTAATACAGCAAGTCTGCAATAAAAAGGATGGGGAAAATGGAAAATGATATACATGGAAGAAGAGCCACCCGAAGGCCGCTAATACATATATCCACCCAAAGCTGATCAAGTTGACCTACCGAGCCAAAGTGAGATGCCAACGATGGTATTCCAATGCTTCGGAGTAATTCTTCTGGCAGAAGTAGGCGTTCCCAAGTTGACAGTAAATTGCTGACAGACAACGAAGGTCATCTGTTCCGTTGGACAAGGCAGATCTAAAGCACGAAATTCCTCCGCACCACTCGCCAGCACGACATAAGCGTTCACCCTCTAAGGCCAACTCCAGGCAAGGTGAGGATGTTCGAATATGAGTCATTGAGTTGTGGTAAACAGTCTGCAAGAAAAACAGAATAATGTGGTGAGAAATTTCAGAGCACAAAAAGTGTGGAAAATGTATCGCTACGACCAGGAAAGATAAATGTTCATAAGTTCACAGTTAAAAATAAACTAAACCACTAAACTGTTCAGCTGTAACACCCTTTCGGTGCCTAGCTGCCACGCCACCCGAGGGAAGCACGAGGGCTGGGATACTGCCAGGTTGCCCAAGCCTAGACAGGGGAAGTCGAGAGAAAGAGGTCGGGTTCGAACCACGGACCTTTCGGTCAGTAAATTGGCGCTCTAACCACTTGAACCATCTCGCTCCCATTTAACAATGGGGACCGCTTTCAGAATCCACTCAGCTCCACCTTCATCTTAAGCATTTCAGTGGATCCTATCAAGCTGCCAGTTTTCTTGGCATATGATATCGATCGGTACTGTCTCCTGCGCACGTATGTGTGAACTATCTCGAATATCAACCTATTCGTATGCATCTAACTTAAAATTCAGACGACCGCAAGACCTAGACAGAGCATACGAATGGATCATAGCGTCATTAGGATGTTGGCCAGATGGTCATTGATCTGTTCGCCGAGCTTGGTAATCAGTTAGCACGCCTCTACACGAAGTGAATGTCTGCGAAAATGCGTTGTTCTGTGTAGCGTTACGCACCGAACATCGTCAAATTATGCAGGCCAGTGCCATGCTCGGAAAACAAGCAGCTACCTGGTCAACAGTTTATGAGCGCATCCCAGCTACCAATATTTCGACAACGGGAGGAAGTTCGAAATTAACCTAGCTGTTCAGTATGGAAACTTCGCTTTCCAAATACGCAGCGGATACGTCTAATTCGTTCTATCCAGTTTATTCGCTACAAACCATGTATCAAGGATACGTTAGGTCCAGCTGCGAAAATGGGAGAGCGGGGGACACAGCCAAGGATCTGAGGTGATGACTTGCTTAGTTAGTTCGCGAACTAAACAGCTAAGCACTGAAGGCGGTAGCTTGATGAATGAGCGCCACTGGCTTCGTGATTGAGATATATCCACCAGTATCATTAACCATTGGTGATCTGGCTCCCGGGGACTCCAACCAGGAGAGCAGCAGCTGTCCACGCGACTGAGTTTACCCGTTAGTGTTTTCCTATTTCATTGCCGGTTCATACCTGTACAATTGTCGATCGCATCCATCCAGCACAGGACTGAGTGAAAAGAGCTCGCCGAGGCATGCGGAGTACACGTTGTAACCAGCGTAACCTATGAAGTGTGAGCAATTCATCCATCGTTGAAGGGTTTCTCCTCCCTAAAACCACCTGGTATACTTCAGTACTGTGTTAACCCGATATTATCACCAGACCCGGTCAACAGTTCGGAGACTCCAGTGGTCAAACATTGACAGCTTTTTTATGTCCTCTGCACGTAGAGGCGACGTTTCTCATCCAATAACCAGTATGGATCGCACTGCCGCAGTGTATACTCTGCCCCTGAAAGACCAACTGACATCACGCGCCAAAAGTGTCAATGTTTGGCAGAAGCTGTCCTGGTATTCCTGATTCGAGAAGTAATCTCATCTCCAGCAAGTCCACCAGAACTTATACAATTGTCCAAGGAAACAGATTTATCTGCCACGTTGCCTGCAAGCATCAAGTTTAGGCTTGATCCAGCCCAGTCCTCTAGCAGCATTTTACACTTTGCAGATATGAATGCATACCAAACCGTGCGACGCAGTTACTTGAGCTATTTAAAACCGTTTGCATTTGGGAAGGATCTGAACCAAGGAGAGCAATATCGAGATGACTTAGTGGTTAGAGCACGAATTTACTAATCGGAAGGTCCGTGGTTCCAACCCGACCTCTTTCTCTCGACTTCTCCTGTCTAGGCTTGAGCAGCCTGCCAGTATCCCAGCCCACGTGCTTCCTTCTGGTAGCATGGCAGCTAGGCAGCGAAAGGGTGCTACAGCTGCACGATTCGATTCGATGTCTGTGAACGAACGCCAAGGTTTCGAAGGCAGGAACAGAAATTTCAAGCAGCACATCAATGCCAAAGTCGCAAATGATTGGTGAGAGATGGCAGCCTTGTCTTACACTACTGAACGTGGTGAACTCAGGCGAAGGCTTTCGGTATACTCGTACGCGCCCAAAGAAGCTAGCACACAGTGCCCTCATAAGGGATATAAATTTGGAAGGGACACCCTGACGATTGACAGATTAAGAAAACCGGTTAATGTGCGACGTTTACAAGAGCGGCGCTGTTCAAGGATTTGTCTCAAGGTAAATAGAAGGTCGATGCATCCTCAGTCAGGGCAGAAACCAAGCTTGATTTCCACGAATCTCTCTCCCGATAATCGATCAACCTGTGCAAAATAATGCCAGAAAGACCCATGAATGCAACGGATACCAGGTTGGTGCCACGATGGTTTATGTATGACGTTCTTGTGCCCTATTTTGAAGAATGGGATGACGATCGAGGAGCCCCATTGTACTGGTATTCTGTTTTCGTTTCAAATCTTCTGAAATATGGTAATTAGACTGTTCACCAAGACCACGGCATCTTCTTTGAAGAATGCCGGGCGCAAACCATCCGGGTCATGTGCCTTATCGCGTTGCAGTGATATCGAAGGCTGTCATCATCATCATCATCATCATCATCATCATCACCGACAGCATGACACCAGTGCTCAACACCGATGCTTCGCTGCCGTACAACCATGATTTATTTGAAAGCCTTATTGTGAAGAAAATAATAAAGGTGGACGGGGAAGGGACTTAGTGCTGGCTTACTACAATCATTCCACGGTGCCTACACCTCCAAACACTCATTCAGGCAAGCTGGATGGAAACTGACAACAAGATCGCCACTGACATCGGTTAGCAGCCATATCTTGCAGCGTGGGGATCACGCGGTTCCCATTCTGGAAGAACGCTGGACTTATGTTGTTAATAGCGGCCTGGTGTTGACGTTTCATTCAGGCCCGCTGAGTTCTTCCAGCGGTTGTGTTGAAGAGGGCAAGGTGGCTCAGCGGTTAGAGCGCGAATTCACTGATCGGAAGGTCCGTGGTTCGAACCCCACTTCTGCCGCTCGACTTCCCCTGTCTAGGCTTGGGCAACCTGGCAGCATCTCAGCCCTCGTGCTTCCTTCGGGTGGCATGGCAGCTAGGCACCGAAAGGGCGTTACAGCTGAACGATTTATTTATTTATTTATTTGTGTTGAAGGAGACAAGTTGACCTGTTCCTTTAAGTGTTCAGCCCATCGTTCAACACGATGGTTGAGGGAGTGAACTGCCATTCCGTCCTTTTCGCATATCGCTTCGCTGACGCTCGTCTTCTTTTAGCCGACTGCTCGAACCGGCTGTTGCCTGCAGCGAAAGCCTTCTCCATGCCCAGGGTCTTCGCAATCCACTAGAGTTCTCTGTCATTCTTCAAGCTCTTGAGTAGCCGGTGCTTGGGAGATCTGCGTGCACCGTCGCAGTCGCTAGTTACTGGAATCATCATTCTCGTAGCAATAAAATCTGTTGATCTCGACGACATCCAGTGTTTATTTAGTCAAGTTGGATCGCTTGGATAAACAGTTCTGGAAGCTAAGAGCATAAATCCTTTGACTTGCTTCCATTCCAGCTCCAAGCAATCTTCGTCATCCGCATAACTGTGCATTCTCAATAGCTTTGTAGCCATATCAGCCCGATACGCTGGAGCTACTGAAACTTGCCGAAATTGATGAGTGGATATGCTCTGTTTCAGAACGCATAATGCTGACGGAAAGCGAGGTGATAACAGGACTCGTACAATGACATGATCAGGGTCAATTTGCGTACACCAGAAGGGACGACAAGCTTTGAGGCTCCCCATCCGTAACTGATATGGTCTGACTGAGTCCATGACTGTCTTGCAGTTGATGGCCTCCAAGTAACTCGATGTGAGCACTTTTGCTAGGAGTTCGTACACACCAGGGACAGACGATGATCACCACACAACTGAACCAGTCGCTTCCATTATCCTTGTTCAGCATCGATTCCAAATCTACCACCTACTTGTGCTTCTTTCGGGTTTAGTCGTCCAACTTGGACATTCATATCACCCACCACAATTACTGTATCCGTCCTTCTTGATTACTCAAACAGTCACGACTGGTCTCGATAAAATCTGTACTCCTCAGCCCAAAACTGCATTCTGTCGGTGTACGCTGATACGACAAATAAACACCGTCTATCGCATCGACCGGCATTGAACTTAATTGAGCGCAAAAACGACTGGTTACTAGGATCCAGTCCAGTAAAGTGGCCCCAGCCTTGGGGCTGAGTGCAACTCCCACACTGTAGATACCATGAGCCATTGTGTCACGATCACCGGATATATGAAGAGTGAAATGTAGAATATTTTAGCTCGCTATAAGCGGCTTAAGGTGCACCACTGAGGTGGCATCTAGCTTGTGTGACACAACACATATCGACAGACAGATCGCAAGATTTCAGTAAGAGATGTCTGTTGCCCAATTCAACATTGAAGACTGTAACATGGATCAGATCTTTTAAGGTTAGTAAGCGATTATTTTGGTTTATTTTTTCTGGGCAATGGTTTGGATACAGGACAACGGCTAGCGAACTGGCAAGAGGGTTGATCGCAGGGCATCACTTGATGGGTGGGGAGGGCCTGTGAACGATGAGTTACAATGGCGAGTGGTACTTCCCAGTTGCTCATGCAGAAGGGGTTTTGGTTGAGGTACCTCACCTTGAGCCATCGATTCAAAAGTCTAACTCACAAGGCATTGAGAGGATGCAGGGATTTTCCGGGGAAACTGTCCCCAGGAGCTCAAAAATCTAAACTTCGAGGCAACGGTTATTAGGATTTTCTTCGGGGACCCTTTCCCGAGCCAATGACTCAATATTCTGACCCACTTGGTTTCAGGGGGCCGGCCTGGACCGAGGACGTAGGGCATTGTTGTCTAACTCCTAATGCGGCTATTCTCCGTCGAACTGCTCCCCGGTGGTCTTCCTGGCACGGTTAAGCTTTAGGAACTGAGCTCCAGTCATTATTACCCGTAGGATCATTGCAGCACAAAAGCCCAACCACCACGACAAGTTGATAGCTTTAGGTCTGGAACGGCAAATAATCTGCTTGTTTCCAACGTTTTTAAGAAGGTTTCATTGTTCATTGTTAAATCACTTACTCTCGTTTCAGCTCGCAGTGTCAAGGTTTTGGATGACTAAAGACTAGCTTCCAGACCTCTGCCCTTTCCGTTCTTTTTCTGCTTGTCCCCGCACTCCATTCCTCGTCGAACACAACACCATTGTAGTTGGAGGCTGATAGGAAAACCGTGACTTTCGGGGCGTTCATCCCAAAGTCAACGGAAGAAGCACAGTGCTAAATTTTATTGCTGGCCTACTACAGACCGGGCAACCTGGTAGTATCTCAGCACTCGTACTTCTTTCGGATGGTGTAAGAGCTAGACATCGAAGAGGCGTTGCAGCTGAACGATCAATTCGTGATCTACACATCCTGTCGAAACTGTATTTCATGGTGTTCATTAGAAATTTGGCGCATCATCCAGTAGACCAAGGAGTTGATCAGAATAGGAGACAGTGGGTAGCCACAACGAACCCTAAACAAGTCGGATGATGAAGACCGCTGCACACGGACACATGCCAGCATAGCTACGCAGTAAGATACCGACATCCTGATTAACTTCGCAAGGATATCACCCAATTCCAACATGCTCCATAATGCTTCGCGGTTCACAGAGTCGAAAGCTGATTTGTATGGAATGGTATGGGGTGAAGAGCCAGTTAGTGCAACCTGGCCCTCGGCGAAAGCCTGTCTGGTTTGATTTGGTGCGATTGTGTCTCTCTCTCTCTGGCGAAGCGAGTCATAAAGACAGCAAATATCCAACATTCTTAAGCAAAGATGCCTGTCACTTCTTCTGTAGACGAATAGAGATGTTTGCCTCGGATGGAAACATCCTGCTGTCCCAGACTGAACGGAAAAGTCCATGGAATAACACGAGAATGCCGTATGTGCATGGCTTGCAAACCTCTGCAAGAGCTTTGCAGTTTTCTCAGCTAGCCGTGACTTCGATTATTTGGCCTTTCTTTAAAGGGCCACAGTCAGCATCGTATTACCATTACTCAATGGTTCGCCGAGGCATACTAGTGCGTAGGATGGATTTATTTAAAGTGTTCTGTCCATCAAGAAAGTTTCCTACTGAGGTCGAGGTCTTCGCCGGATGTAGCAGTGGACTGGCAGGCAATCATTTTCCGCAACCTTGTCACAAAAGACGAAAGTTTACGCAATGGAGGCCATTCCGGTTCACTAGCGATTCCAATCGTTCCTGTCAGACTGCGTAGCTTGACGTGTTGATCGAAATTGGATTATGTGATGGTTCGGCACTTTAGTCCCGCCTCCTTAATCCGACTTGATAACCCTAGTTCCCAGGTGACTAGTAGCAGCGCCATCAATCGCACCAGCTGGACACTCGAGAAGAGCGGTGTTGCATTTCCTAACAGGACTAGCTTTCTGACGGGTCATCATGCGAAGCCTAAGTCTTGTTCATATAAGTGTGATTTGACCCTCCTTGGCCCCCACGCTTCTGCTGTTTTGAGGGATCAGAAATGCTTCACTCATGAGATCTACCTAGACCCCCTAGGATGTAGTCACTCTGGTGAACCGTATGGCCATCACTTGAGTACCGAATTAATGGGTACTTCTCGAGATGCTAGAAGCACATTTTGGTGGCGCACGGCCAGCATAAATCAGAGAAGTCTCCACAGCGAGGGTCGAGGTCACACTTTCCATGCTTTCATACTTTCTCACCTTCTCTCATAAAGTTCAGGAGCAAACCGAAAATGTCCCAATTCGTTCAATTGGAGGAAGTCAGTGGTGGCCAATTTCTGTTCAGCTGCATCAGTTACTCACAAATTATCGAGTATGAACAGGCAAACATGTCCACGCCTGAGCGATGCGATTGGATTGTCAAATCAGGGGGCAAGTCGTTCAAAAAACGGTAACGTGAACCGAAACTCCGTAAACCCTGCAACTACCTATCACTCATGAACGTCACTGCAAAATTCAAGTGACGGCTGGATAGGGACTTGGATCGGTGAGTCACTCTGGGCAGTCGGGCTGCTTCTCACTAGTCAGTCGTGGAGTCTGTTTTCACCGTTTCCATTCTTGAGTTTGGTAAGCAAATGCTTTTCGTTAGGCTGCTTTCATGCTGTTTTCCCATTCTCATCTCAGACTGGCACCCTTACCAGTGATGGCCAGCAGGGTTATTAGCTAGAACAGTAACCATGTAACCTTTTCTGACTGCTGATCAGTGGGGAGCTCACTCTTCTCAATTCAGCCTAGGGAGGGGGACCTCCGTTTCGTGGTCTCATGGGAGCTTCTGGAGCCGAGTGTGCAAAAATTCTCCGGGAATCTAGGCTATCATCGCCTAAGATTCGTGCTTCAAATTGAATTGGCTGGGCTGAAGTAAACGAAGAGATTGATACAGCTGTCGGAGGCTGTGTACGTGATAAAGGCAGACAGACCAGAAACCGGAAAGTCTATTTTATGTAAGAGGATTCTAAAGCTGAGGACTTGTTGTGTGCGTTATATGTCGTACACAGAATTTAAAGAGAAAAATGTCGAAACGTTAAGACGGTTGGGTCTAGCATTCGTTCAGCGCGCAGCTACCATGCCATGCGAGAAGCGCACAGGAGCTGTCAGGTTGCCCAAGCCTAGACGGGTGCTGTGGGGATGCCGAGATTGGGTCATTAAGTCTGCACCCTAACAACGGAATCACGTCAAGCTACCCGACATGGACGCTATCCAACGATGACCACGGAACGGATTAAAGTAAAAACGAATAGATTTAGTGAAACTGTCCCAACCTTCCCCTCAAAGTAAACAGAGGCAGGATAGAACTAGCCTGGAAGACGAGGACGACTCCAGAGAGCAACCTACCAGAAAAGTTACCTGCACAACGAACACTGCAACGTCCGCTTTCACTTAGGTTTATGTCAGCATGAAATCCCGGGGACTACATCTTAGTGTAATAAAATGGACGTGTCCAAAACGCGACCGTCCCTCCGGCCTACTATCTGGGGATGGTCTACAAAGTACAACATTGTCTTAGGGGTGCTACCACGCCTACACGAAAATTGACGTACATAACGTCCTACCATGCGAAAAAACTCCTGAAATAGAATTACCCAATCAGGCTCTTTCGAGATCAGTTGTTAGACACAAACCACGACTTGGCTGTTTCGCAATAGGGCGATAAAAAACGACCGTTCAGCTGCAACACCTTTTCGGTGCGTAGCTGTCATGCCACCAGATGGAAGCATGAGGGCTGGGATGCTGCCAGGTTGCCCAAGCCTAGATAGAAGTCGAGATGCAGAGGTCGGGTTTGAATCACGGACTTTCCGGCCAGTAATTTCGCGCCGTACCCACTGAGCCATCTCGCCCCCATGGCCGATAAACTACTCTAGTTAAGGGCAACGAACGACTGTTCACGCCAAGCTGCAATAAGTGGAATAATCAAATCTACTGTGAAATGAGGTTCGTGTAGCGCATACCAACTCCTCAACCGATCTCTACAAATAGCAAATAATCATTCAGCTGCAACACCCTTTTGGTGCCTAGCTGCCACTTTACACGAAGGAAGCACCAGGGCTGAGGTAAAGCGAGGTTTCCCAAGCCTAGACAGGTAACTGATCTCTAGCACCGACGTGGGGCTTTAAAAGCTGCATTCTCGGGGGACGTCAATGGTACATGGGAGATGATAGGCACCGCCACATATGCAGCATGGAGATCGGTGCCTTGTATCTATCAGTACCCACCACATAAGCACTGGATTCCAGGACCATTTTCACTCCCAAAATCCCTTTGGACGCTGACCATAATTCAGCCGGGTCTGTTAGAAACCAGTTCATGTGGTTAGAAACCTGGGAGAAGTAGGAGACTCTGCTCCTACACCACAACCTCATCATCTTCATCACTAAAAGAAATCAGTGATGACGCTGACAATTCACCACCATGCAGCTAGAAAGTTTATTTAACTACATTGGGAGCCTTCAAAAAGAGGAATGAAGAGTGAACAGGGAGGAGACCGCAGTGACCTTGAAGCAGCTCAGTGGTTAAGGCGCGAACTTACGGACCGTATTACTATACGGATCGGAAACCTGGCCGCTACGCGCCGAGGACGTCAAAAGGCTTTCAGTGTTTGACCATCGATGTCTTCAAAGCATTGCCCAAGTCTGGTGGGAACACTGGATAAGCAATTCTAAAGTACGTCAAATGGTATTTGGGAGGAATAACTCACCCTCGATAGATGAACTGATCACACTGCACAGGTTGCGCTGGCTTGACCACGTGCTCCGTATGCCAGTCGACCGACTTCCTCGAAGAGTTCTTTTCGCACAACCACGTGAAGGGTGGAAACGAGCAAAGGGCGGTCAAACAATGACTTGGAAGCGAAGTATGACAGCTATTACCAGCAAACTCAGCTGCGCTGTTCATTGCCGTCTTCCTGGATGGGGACCCCGAGACGGGACAAATCAATGGTTAAAGACATTGTCAGACACGGCCCAGTCGTTCCCTCAACGGCGTTCGCGCATCCAAGCTATTTCCTTCAATGCATAGCTCCCTTCTCAATTCCCCCACGTAACTGTCCAGTGACAATGGTGTATTTACGCGATAATTTATGAGATCCCGCCTCCAATGCGCAGCTACCTACCGCAACTTCCCAAACCATCGGTGAACGAAACTGTGGCAGCTACAACTACTGTACGACAAGTACGCGGTTCTTGCAGCTGACAATGATGATGATTAGAAGCTCAGGATCCCAAAAAGAAGCAACAGCTCCCTCGCTCTTCACTTCCTGGAATCGCGCAAGTGACGTACACAAATTACGCGCTGCCGGTTGTGCATGCAGCATTCACACTACTGCTCTGTTCTTCTTGGCACGCTTACCCACCAATGAATGCCCCGGAAGTTTGAGAACATAATAAGCTCTTTGTATTCTCAGACTTCCGGACGTGCCAGAGTATACGGAGACGACATCGTTCTCGTTTTCGAAGGTGCAGGTTTCTTGGGTGAACTGACTAACCTCATCCCGTCTTTTGGTATGCACTTTGCACCCACAAAGTGTAAGGTCATGCTCCCGGACATGCAGTCACTGAAAACGCCACTTACAATCCAGGGAGAGGCACTGGAAGTTGTGGAGGGTTTTAAGTATCTTGGAAGTTGTATTAGTTCTGGTTGTAGTGTGACAGACGAAGTCAATGCACGAGTCTCAAAAACCCGGGTCCCGTTTGCCGATTTGGGACATCTATAGCTTCAAAGTGGTGTATGCCTGAATCTCAAGGGACGTGTGTATCAGACCACAGCGCGGACTGTTTTGTTGTATGGCTGTGAGACTTGGCCTGTTCGAACAGCGGAACTGAGGCGTCTTCGGGTGTTCGACAACCATTGTCTCAGAACCATAGCTCGTGTGGGTTGGTGTCGGCGAACCCGTAACGAGGCTTAGAAAGCGAGATCTCGGTTGTGCAACGGATACTTCCATTGAAGAATGTGTCCAGCACCAGAAGGTGTTGGTTGGGACGTGTTGCGCATGCCGAACCATCGTTTGCCGAATAGTGTTGTTTTCCATGCCCAACTCAGATTGGCAGAAGCAGAGAGGTGGTCAACCCTTCACCTGGCAAAGGGGTTTGGGTTCTGTCGGTGCTACTCGCCTTCCAGGATATGGACCGCGTGACCCCCACCGCCTGGTTGGAGACGTTGCAATATATGGCTGCCAACCGATGTCAGTTTCTATTCAGACTGCCTGAATGAGTGTCTGGATGTGTAGGCACCTCGGAATGGTTGTGGTAAGCCAGTACTAAGTCCCTTCCCTGTCCACCTTTATTCGTTTCCTCACAATAAGGCTTTCAAATAAGTCATGGTTGTACGGCAGCGAAGCATCGGTGTTGAACACTGATGTCATGGTCTCGATGATGATGATGATGATGATGACGATTCATACTACTAAGCCTGAAGGACATGGCTGTCCCCCAAGAGTTCGGCCTGAATAATTTAAAGGTCATAAACTCCGATACTGTTGTGGAGATCACCATCAGATGAAAGGAATTAATTAGACTGAAATTTCGCCCTTGACTTGACCCGCGTCCCCAAAGACCACGCAAAAGTAGTCCCTCATATCGTCAACTAGGTCCGTCATGTTAGTATCATGAGTGCACACTAATGGCGTCCCTCGAATAGTGACAGAACGTTTGCAAGTCAGTTGCAAAACACGGCAAACAGATCAACAGTGTAGTACGCACGCCAAGGTAGCACCAGAGGCAGCGATTCTCCAAAGATAGAAGTTCACAATTTCTGTGGATATAAAACGGAAAGAAAACCCACCAGCTGAAGCCCAGTAAGCAAATCTGTACAGCACTAATACTTACACTTAAATCAACCGAAACGCTCGGGTCAACGTATTCCCTTACTCCAGTGCTGGAAAATCTAGTTTCAATCCCCTCCACACACACAATACTGTACATGTTCTGCTGTCTACCGCTAGCCTTCTAGGTTGCGAGCCGCATAGTGGTATTTAAACTGCTCACGCTCAGGCGCATATGCCTACAGGCTGCAACGCCGCTTTTGGTTGAACTTTTTGATCATCTACCATCCCCGGGGCAAATTGCACTACCGAACCCTGTTTATATGCGCTGCTATACGCGTAGCTTTCACCTTACGGTGAACAGTCCTCATTTCCCGGCTTCATTGGTGCATCGAAAGACACGCTAACAGACGTACCCATGAAATTAGATTTTGTGCACACAACGGCCGATACGAACGACATTGCATGTGCGTCTTACAGCTCCCGTCTGGCAGCATGGCAGTATGGCACCGAAAGGTGCTACAGCTGAACGATTATAGGATTTTCTTATATCCCCTGTACATTTATTCTGTGACTCAGTTCGATGTTCACCATCACAAGTTGCCCCAACATAATGCATCAATGCATCAATCTGTGCAATCTAAGCGCGACCTGATAAGGGTGAAAATCCAGCGCCAGATTTATCGGGTGCTGTTGACTTTGGCCCAATTCAGTGTCCATTATCGGAACAACGACCCACTGCGTAAATGATATCAAACCATTGTCATGCGGTCCTGCGTTAGATATGGCGGGTAACATTCCACTCCAAAAATTCCGGGTGATACTTTTGCTGCATTCCAGCCCGCTGCACACTTCTGGAGAAAAATTGCTAGAAAATACAAAGTCAAGTCGCTAGTCCACAAGATATCGCTTGGTCAGGATAGTAGTTGGGGTCATAAAAATACGAAAATGTGAATAGAGACGTTAAAAAAGCACTTTCACTGAATCTTCACAACCGCCGCACCCCTAAATTACACATTAACACCACTACATAGATGAATATAGCGCTCTTACCGAGTGCCATTACTGAGATCTAGTTGCTAGGTCCCTTGTACGCCACGAAAGGATATGGAAAGTAGCAACCAACACTATCTTCAGTCATTCACGGTCACCCTGTAGCTAGCTTCAGCCGGGTGTATTAGATTTCACCCTGGGTCTACTCACGTCCGTGAGCACAATGCTGACACAACGGTCCTGACCCTTTCGTAACCGGGATCCTCGCAACGGTCATCGCTCGCTCGATTACTGGAAAGCTTACTCTGATCATAAGCAAATCGCGGGCACATTGACCCATCTTGACTAGATGAGAGGAAATGTACAGTGCGTGACGTCGTTTGCGCGGTCCCCGATGATCCTCACGAGAACATGCGCAATTAAGGCGCCTTACTTGTATATACTGGGGTTACACTGACTTGTCTACACCTCGAAGCAGTCGAAGGAGCTGGAAGTGGAGGAAGCAAGTGCAGTTTGGGATTCCCAGGAACTGTGTCGCCTCGAACAAAGCAGGGTTCAGAGAAGCTGTTGGTAATGCCGGGCGGAGCCTTAAGACCAAACCGTCCCGCAGTTGGGCGCTGCGAAAGCCAATGGCTAAGTTCGCATACGATTGGTCAAAACACCAGGCCACTTGCCAGTCAAGCATTAAGACGTCTTGGAGGATTTCATGGGGGCTCTGGCGTACCCGTAGGTCACTAGAATGTTTCCACTCATGAATAAACCAATACAGTATCCTTTGTTTTATATCATGTGATTTAAATGGATTTATTGTATGCAAGGGATAAATAATGGAAGTTTGGTGATTCTAATAGATTTTAACCGAATAAGGTAGGTAGACAGCAAAGACCGTAGTTTGCGCTGAGATGCTAGCTCACTAAAACTTCTTCAGCCTGCCTTAAGCTGATCGGCACTCTGAGTTTGGCTAAGCAAATATATCAATCTTCTTCACGCTTGAATGCCACGCTACTTGGGGCACACACTTTGTGGCTTTTCGCTGCATAACATCCAGTCTTTCTTGGGAACACACTGATACCTCAGCCACGAGTCTAATAAAGCTGGTATGCACCTGTAGGAGGCTTCTAAACGTCATTCCCCAAGATTCCTTTTGAAAAACCTTGGTCTTGGTAAAGCAGGTTCTCTGGGCTAGGATTCTAGGGAAGGAACCTGTTTCCACAACCAAAGTGAGGAATCACACAAGGGGAATTCGAGGTAAGAGGAGACGTCCAGGAGCAAGGAAGTCCGTTTCATCATCTCGCCGAGAAACACTATGAAAGCTTTCCGCAAGAACATTCGCGTTTTCTCAGTAGGACTGTCACCTGCCTGTTTTTCTTCATGGAACGGATTTTGGACCTCGTTTTGCCGTCTCAACTAGGCGGTTTGATGCCGTTACAAAGTTGTCGTACTCTCTTGCGTGCTAATGGCTCATCCCATCAAATGGTAATTCTGCGCGCGGAAGCTGAGTAATATTCGAAAGTTGGCGTTAATGTCTGCGTGCAGAAGCCAAACTTTCGTGGATTATTGAACCAAATTAAGGTGTCCACAAGGTGTATCGTCCATTACTCGAAAGCGAAAGGTTAACTGGACCAAGATTTTTACTCAAACTAGAGAGTAATGGACCTGCACAGCCTTGATGGACGCAGCCCAAAGGAGCCGAGTTTAAGAGCATCATAGCACAGGTTAACCAGCTGGAGCGATGTGATGGCATGTGCCAAATAATGACCCGGTTTTTCTGTTGGGTGGCTTGGCTGCTGCGTTACGGGGCGTGTTATCAGAGTAACTTAACCCTATCAAGCACGTTATTGTTCGATAAGGATGGTACAATTCAGTCCTTTTGCACAGGAGCTACATTAGGTTAACGCGCTTGAGCTGGATGCGAAGCGTCCATGCAATCGACGGCTTACGAAACTTGTCACTTGTTTTGCTCCATGGTGTATTGTGTATGGGGGATAAACTTAGTTACTCAAGCTACAGTCAGTTAGTAAAACATCCAGCGCCTCTTCCGAGTCAACATTCTGTTACTGCTTTGGGCCTACGTCAATTTCATAAAGTGGAAGGGCACTGCGGGGTATCGTATGTCTTGGCCTCTATCCGACAGCGATTTTGGATTATCAGTCATTAAACGGGTGATTGGTGCGTGCTCCCTATGCAGGTGCCGGTCCGCACGGCTTGTACCCAAATGATGGCCCCATTGCCAGCAGACAGTGTGAAAGCGGGTTAATATCCGTTCGAGTGCGTGGGAGTGGACTATTCTGGACCCTTTATGCCCAAACGTGGGCGTTCACACGAGCGCTATGGTTGTATCTTTAGCTGCCTAACGACTCGAGCCGTTTTCTAGAAATGGAAAGCGACCTGTCAACCGACTCAGCCCTACACTTATCGATACGATACGTTGGAAGAAGTGGCAAGCCAATTGACATCTGTAGTGACAATGGTACGAAATTCGTTGGAGCAATAACAGAACTTTGTGATGACATGAAGCGATGGAGTCAGAGCAAAGTATCGCACTAACCTTTGACTATGGAGATACAGTGGCACTTTAATCTACCGCGGTACCGGTAGATTTAGTACCGCGGTGGTGTAGAGGAGCGCGCAATCAGGTCGGTACGACGTATCCTTCTATGTTTGTGTGTGTTCGGCCGATGAACAACTAAACACGCTTCCTATACGGATGGAGCAAATTCTAAATAACGGACCTATAGTCCCGCTATTATCCGACAGCGACCATTTGGAGCCGCTAATTCCAGACAGTTTGTTGGACATGCAATGCTCTCCTGCGATACCCGGTCGCAGTGATTTGGCTTCGCGATACCATGCCGGATAGAAACAAGTCAATAATCTCGCTGTCGTATTCCGGTGTCGTTGGATAGAGGAATATCTATGGACGTTGGATGCGTACTAACTGGCTCTGAGCATCTCAAGAATTAAAGCAAGAGGAGTTGGACCTAGTCTTTGATGAAGACATGCCTCATGAAAAATGACCTCTGAAAGTATTAAGTAGTTGTGAAGCGAGCCCAGATGGCTTGGTGGGAACCATGCATGTTAGAACGGCGGACGGTGTTCTTAAGGGGATATTAGGAAGCTATGTTTACTGGACGGACGTCATTGGGCTTGTGCTATATCGGAGCCGGCATTTGTGTCAAGAGTGTACTCGAACCATTCGTGTCAGTGGTTAATGGGGTACCCTAGAAAGGAGCTGGGCAATAATTAGAGTGCAAAGACCGGGGCGTCAACTGAGTCCTTACTGAGGATTTGGCGGGCGCCTTTTCGTCCATTACTTTGATATTCAAAATTCTCCACGTTTATTCTGTCTCCATTTGTGACCCACGCTCCACCTTTGTGTTGAGTGTGTGCACATGAGCCGGCGTTTGTTTGTCCAGGCCACTTCACTTATGTTACCCTGAGGTCATCTAACCTTTTGTGACCAAACTTATGAACTCATGATTGTCTCACTTGTGAGCCTGTTTTGCTCACCTGCTTTGTGCTTTTATAGTCCAAATGGGTCATTTTTGTGGACAATTATCTACTGGCGAGGCTTGTATACTTTTTGGATTGATGTCTTACAGGAATTTTATCATAAAAACATCCAGCCTGGGATGCGTTTCGCCTGCTCGGATGTTGTTGTATTCCGCATCATTCGAAGATAATGTTTGGTTGTAATGCCGCGTATAGAAGCCGGTGCAATACACAATTTTATGTTTGTACAATTTTATTGTTTTTATGTTGTTGATAAACCTCCATTTGAGGGATTTTCCTGTTGAAAGTATTGCGCGTAACTCAACTTGTCCAACTAATAGCTGGATGCAAGTTTCAGTATGTGCTTATACTCTCCGGATGGGGGTACACATTTTAGCAGTTGTTTCAGCAGTAAATTTAGTGAGATTTCTCAGTTTACAGGCATATGTTCCGCCAGGCCTTAATAAGTCAGATTGTAGCAAAGGTTGTTTTACTACTTCTGTACTTATCATATCAAGTCCTGGCATAACAGAATCACTATGGTACTGGGAGCCTCTGGTAAGAAGTGGAGAAATAATCCAGAAACTATCTGTGTACTCGACATCAATGACTCGACGACCCCGATACTTGACGATATTTCTTGGGCGTTTTGGCCTTTTGGGCGCCTAAATCGGTTGTGTTGCGTAATTCACTGTGATTCATACGCTTTTGGTGGCTTTTACCATCGCCATAAAGGCTCCATTCAATCAATATTCTTTTGCCATGTTATGGATGCATTAGCAAAACTAAGACCGATGTACATTCGTCCAAATCATTCTTGAAGAAAGATTGTCCTTTGAATTGGTCTTATTTTTTCCATGATTTTGCCCCAGTAATCCCACAAGCCATAGCCCACCCAAAAAATTTGTAGAGCTCTTCTGACCTGAGCACGAACTTTTTGATGTCTAATATTGTATAGCCTTTGGAAAGCCTATTCTCGCGGTAGATTTTAACAGGCACTGAAGACTTAATGGTCGCTTTTGCCCGGCGCGCGCGAAATGTTTAGTCCCACAATACCGGATTCGTATTGGGCAGACGGCAAATCTACAACATTAGTTTGCGATCTTTTTGATAGTCAGTGGACTGACAAGGAAACTGATGCTTAGTCACATCATACCTACCGTCAAAGGGCCTATCCTTAGATTGCATAAAAGAGGGGATTGACAAAAAAACTGCTATAAACATGTGTTGTAGCCAGTATTTCAACCGCAGTCTACTCCTTTTTGAGCCTTGTGTGGTTGCACGCGTGCCAGTTCTCGTCTTTTCGTTCCATCGATTTAAGAATTTTCATAACATTTTTCAGTCTGTCTCGGTTTCGGCGTGTTTGCTTGCTCAGTTAGATTTCCACATGCCAACGTTCTGGTGTCACGGGAACAAGGCACCGTCTAATATTGTTATTCAAAGTATCGTATACTGGTGTGGGTCACCTTTTCGGTTGCTTGCAATGATCTAATAGATAAAAGGGGGATGAGATGTCCTGGTGTGTTACGTGCATTAAGACCCAACCTAATTTTAACGACCGTTTCGAATGTATGAGCAACAAGCACCCAAATCCGCATATATCCGAAGGAATGGTTACGCAAGTGTGCTGTACTATAAAACAAAACTAGTTACATGGATACAAAAGTACAAACGGTTTTCGACAAACGGTGAGTTACTCAAAAAGGAAGCAAAACCGATATGGACCAACAGTCAACGCGCGGTCGAAGCCGTGCCGCAAAATGATGCACCGTAACAAATTTATAGCTGACCAAAGTTTTGGTACAAAAATAGTATAACAGAGGCGATACAAATGACCTGCATAGCAAGAAAAACGGAAAATACAAAGGTCTCTACCAAATTGAAACAGAGTTCAGGTATCCTGGAAATAAAAACAGTGGTTCATTCGAATTGTTAACCGGGAAGACAGTCATTCAAGATGGGAGGCAGTTTTAAAGATATACAAAGTTGCAACACTACCCTCCGCCCTAAGTATGGCAATAATATTCGGCTAACCGGTCGCAGACGTGTAAACTCTGCTGTACTTTTGGGCAGTGTAACAAATCTGCGAGATTAGGCAGTGAACCCAGGAAATAAAGTTCTTGAAGTGTATGTTAGTTTCTATCGACTAGCTCTATGGCTTTGCATCCGCGTAATAATGACGGTAGAACCAGAATATCCGACAGATGATCAGTGAGGACTTTATATGCACACTACGGATGTACATAGCTCCAAAAGAGTGTTCTGGCAGCTTCTAGCCAATCGTATGCCCATTTGTACTATTACCGGGGAACTGTGCCGTTTTTTGGGTTTATCAGTTTTCCCATTACTCGCCATGCATTATCTGCTCCACTAATTTTTGTAGACCTGTCTATCCCCCACAGTTTATATATGTGGCGAAGTCCTTACAGCTGGGTAAGGCAGGGGTCAAGCCAATTTAGGTTCCTTGCTGGATCTGTGGTTTTGCCCGACACTGTGGGCTCTACTGTCAGTGGGCTTAAATGAGACGGTACTCCGAACTGCCAGCAAGGGGCCGCAAAGTGGTCCTCTCTGAAAAGCCATCCTGGTATCTGCCGCGATCCTGAATGTTAAAAACACAGGTGGATTTTTCAAAGACAGATAGTGGAACCGCCTGCGGTCAGTCCGGTAAGCCTCTGCCCCATACATTATTGATTCCGGTCGTATTCCGTTCCACTTGCTTCCACATCCCTTACACTTTGGACAAGAGTAGTGCTCGCAGAGCTAACGTGTTTCTAGTGCGCAGTCGAGAGGAAAGTTAATTGAAAACGGCGTGCAAACCACGTAGCGATCGGGAATCGCCTGACGAACAAGCTTCCTGACGCTCGTAGCACGGGTGCATCGCCCATCGCCGGTGGTCCTGAGCCTGGCCTTTAAATTCAGGAAATCAAAAAGTACCGCTGATTTCTGTATGTTGCTGCCGGTGTTGGGCTCTCCTCGATTGAGTTTTGTATCTGGCAACGCCATAAACCACAGATGAAAAAAACTAGCCTCTCAACTGTAAAAAAACAATAAAAGATAAAAATACACCTGGAATAGCGTGAAGATACTCTGCAACGCCCATGGCCTACATCGACGAGCATAGCTGTATCTGCCTTCGTCAGAACAGAGGCCACACTGCACCAAAGCCCATTTCGTCAACCAAACAAAGAACACATCTACCTGCCGCTCCCAGTGGTAGACATGAAAGTCTTCATCATTGCACCACTTACAGATTAAAGCTGATAGCAGTGCTTCGGGGACTGGTGACTATTTCTCCTGTACATGCTTTTCTCCTGGTACTGTCCAACCCATGTAATAAATAACAGAGTAACCAGTTATCTCGGAAGTTCAATCCCCTAGCCCCTATAAATCTGATTTCCACACCACCACTTTGCATGCTTATATCGGCCTTTACTAGATCCCTTGTAATTTAATATCGTATGTTAGCAAACCCACCCCCTGATAGCTAGTCTATTAAGTAAAGTCCATCTATATCCTATTCCATATAATCACTTGTCATCACCGTAATCGCGGCAGACGTCAAGTTTTTCTTTCAATGTATATTAGTGCACATACCCCATTTGTTGTCTTTTCAAACTCACCATGCTTTACTAATTTCATCCCACCCTCATCTTCCAAAGATTCGAACTTCGGCAATGCCTGGTTTGGAGGGCCTGGTTGGCTGTAATCTACTTCACCTGGCCGGTGATCTACAACCACAGGATCCCCAAACGGACCAAAAACCCTGCGATTCCATATCGGCTTCGCTCCGCCCTGTTCCCTCGGCCAGTCTGAAATGAATCCCACTGCCCAAAGAACTGCACACCCCAGCCCACTCACCTTAAAATGTGACGTCCGTTACGGGCTGTCCAAAAACTGAAGCATGTCAGGCCAATGATGGCACGGCACTGCCACACCCAGTTTGACAGCACGCCCGCAACTATTCCATTCCTTCTCTCGACCGTGTACTCGCCCACTCGTTCCATCAACTGCAGGTACGGTGAACTCGCCAATTGAACCAGCTGACTTCATGAGACATACATTCCAACCTCCTACTGAACTGTTGGTTGAAATTTAACCATCTCTGTGTTACTGTGCTTCCCACCAAATTCAATAACTTTCTATACAGTTCGCGTTCCGGCTCGTGTGTTGCCACCATCTCTCTCTTCCAAAGAGAGAGATTATTATTACTATTACTATTATTACTATTATTGCTATTATTACTATTACTATTATTACTATTATTATTACTACTATTAGCATTATTACTATTACTATTATGCCCGCCTCCACAACAGCGACACCAGTGGGTCACTACAGTTTCATTGTACACCATGTTTTTGATATCCCTGTTACCATCTACCCGCTCTGCTTGTCCCTCCATTTCATCATCCCCACTTACGCTTTTGTGACCCTGGCCACGAGCCCAATAGTCCAAGGCCGCGAGGCCTCAGCGGTTGTTTTTGGCTTCAGTTCAATTTGATCGGCTGGATGATGCCAACTTTGCTGCTTCACCAGATCTGATGTTCTGGTTTCTGATTTTCCACAGCTTACATTCCTCTTGTCATATTTCAGGCAGGAAGCCTCTTGTTTTGCCCTCCCTCGTTTTGTTTTTGCCCTCCACCTTCAAATCCTAACGATCTGAACTTGCTCGAAGTTCTCTTCGACAAAAGGCTTCCCTGCTCGTGCCGGTTTAGTGACGACCACGTTTACATTGGATACAGCTCGCCGCCTATGGCGCTGTCCTCTTTCCTCACCCAAAACCCCCTGTACTCACAGTCCCGCCAGTCATGGCTTTATTCTGACTGTAACCTTATGATCATGCCTGACGGCATGCCCTTACAAGTTGGGAATAAACAATATTATTATTAGTAGTAGTAATATTAATTACCCCCAAAAGTACTTGGTTTATTGACAGATAAGCTGGCAATCATACATTACCGGGTTTAGTTTCATACCAAGGGGCCCGAAGTCTTGGTTCGCCTGATTTTTTATATTTGCTCTCGGCCTGGACCGCCAGCCGAGCTGCTTTTGGATAAGAATATAGATAAATGTATTTGGCAAAAGAAGTTTACCAGAAGCCTCAGCAGCTAACTTCCGATTACTCTAATGCTGATGTTGGAAAATACCTTAAAGCAGATAATAAATTAGTTTTCTCCAATCGTTTTTCACGAAATGAAATAATTTTTAAATCTTGGTAGAGTTGTGTAATGTCCAGCCGTTGATCTTGCCGTCTGGCGGAAAAATCTAGCCTCTTTGAATGCCACCAGTTAGATTTGGATGATGTTCCTCACAAAGCAAGCTTGGCAACGCCAGTACCCAATTCAATTTTTACTTAGTTCTACGGAATCTTTCGATTCATTCTAACGTTCGCGATGCGCGTTTGCCGATTTCTCTCGAATGGGCGCTAGGACACACTTTTGATCACTCAGGTAAATATACAAACCCTGTGACCGCTGCTTTGCTGCGCTTACATCCATAGTAGATGTACTGGCTTTGAAAATCCCGGGGTTGGGATGTTTTTAAAAAACTGTAGAGATGAAGACCGCACCACGAGGCCCAACCGTGCTGATCTAAGAAGAGACAATGTTGGGCGAAGGCTCCAAGTGACGTGACTCCAGTCGAGGCTATTATTCGCGAAAAAGAAAAGCCGTAATCCGGCACGCAACCGCACCCAAAATCCCACAGTGCTTGGGCCCGTGGAGGGTTGGCGCCGGTTAAAACCCTATAAATTCCATTCGAATTAGAAAATGTGGAGTTTGTTATAAATTTTTCGGTCTTTCCGTGTGCGTAAAAATATCTTTCACACATAAATATTCCTTAAAGTTTCATATAGACTGGGGAAATTCACAATAATTGCAATACCACTCGCAGAACACAAGAAATAGAGCCAAGCTTAATCCAGGATGTCAGTGTCAGCAAAGCGAACCAAGTGTGTTTACAGCAGCAACGTGAGCAGTTTGAAAAGCTTCACCTAAAGCTTATTCAATATCCAATGTGCAGTAGGTCTGTGGGATGGCAGAGGAAGTTCAGTTGCTGATGATACTCTCGGTGTTAGCACTGTATTAAACTTTGATGCTGAATCTGGACAAAATTTCTGAAGTTGGTTCGGGGAGTATGGGGGCATATTTAAAGCTGAAGTTGTTCATGAACGTTTTGGTTGTCGTTGTGAAAGCTGACGGCATCTGAACATGATCGGTTCGCAAAACGTATACTCCACAAACACCCTCGAGAAAGCTTTCCTGTCCAATATTCGCTGTCAGTGCATCAAGGCATACATAGAGTAAAGAGGGTTACCCCAAGAATGTCAGTGCGAAGCACAAAGGATGCGAGTGCATCAAGCTCAGCACAATGACCAAATGACAGTAAAAGTGTTTTTTTGGGGTGGTCCACAATCGATACACAGTGTAGTCATTCGGACCCGCCCACAAAATAACCCGACACGGTGCGCAGTTGACATTTCAGGAACATTTCACCGTGTGGCAGAATCATACCAGTTTCAAGAGTGATAATGCAGGTATTAGGTATTCTTAGCCTCTACATCTTGAAGAAATGTGCAAACTCACTTTTAAAAGGCGATCAAACTCCAACCGTACCCCCAGGAAGCCGCTCGCGCCCTGTTGGTTTTGGCACAAATGCTGTTTTCAGCCACTGTCTCTACCCTGAGGTGATACAAAGGAAACTGTTGCAGGCTCAGATCCTGCAGCTTGGCTTGACAAAAGAACAGACTGGCGAAGCTTGGTCGCTACACTAGGGTGAAAGGAATGCAGATCCTGCATCTTGGCTTAACAAAAGAACAGACTCGCGAAGCTTGGTCGCTACACTAGGGTGAAAGGACGTGGCCGACGGAAATTTGTCACAGTGCGCATCGATGATACTCCGGCTACCATCCAGCTTGATACAGGTTCGTACCTGATTCTGACTTCAAAACAGCCCTGTACTCTGGTTTGATGGCCACTAGTTGAATAAACAATTTGCATCATCCATAATGCGTATGTTGTACGCCTCGAATTGATCAGAAAGTGCCACGCGATGAGGGTGACTTCAGTGACACTTGCCACCCCGCCAACTATAAAGTCCCTTTTCAAGGCCTGGATTTGACCGGTAAGCTTTAACCCTTTGAAAATTCACTCAAATTGTTTAAAACAAACAACTACAGATGATGCTTCTGTGTTCAAAGGAACACACCGTCCTGATTTTGTTGTCAGGAGCCAGCAGGGGCAAATGTGGTGGGTAGGCTACTCACCTTGTGACGTCCAACACTACGAGATATCTTACTTCAATCTGACTTGGCGAGTCCTGCCAATAGCCGGCTGCCTTGTGCTTGTAGTCTCCATTGTCTATCCACAGTCTCGTGGTCAGGTAGATCGTTCGATTGTCCTTGAGAGTGCCAAGTGGGAAATTGGCAAAAGGAGCAACACAACGGTTACGCAAAGTTCGGTGCTGATCCGAAGATATAATGAGCGCTGTTTGTGACAGACGACGGATCGAACACTACGTCAAGCACGCGGGACAATCCCGATCAGGCACGGCCCGGTCAAGCTGTGACTGTGACTCTGCGATAGAGTCGGGTCACATGAAACGCCGCATAATAACGATGTACACCCGAAGTGAAAAGCACTGATAGAGACATCTGCACTCGATTGCAGACTCGTGTACGCAACGCTCCTTGGATGAATCAGCATACGACAGCAGTTAACCAAGCCACCACTAATCGAGCCACAAGAGCAGTGGATTGGAAAGAGTTCTAAAATGGAAAGTGTCCGGAGGCGGGCCTCGTTGACTGGACGGATGTTTTGCGGTCCGGTTATGGAGCAATCGGAAATATGCTCTGATTGATGAGAATATCAGGGAATTGGAGTAGGGGATTTACAGCCCGGTGGTTGTCGTTCTCTCGAGGTTACTCTGATGTGACCTCGTGAAAAATTCCGTAAAATTTTTAGGTACACTTGTGTCAATTTTTTCTGTCTCCATAAGAGGCTGTCTGGAGCTTTTATGCCTTCTGATGCGTTTTGTTGGGTGGGACAGGGTGCCAGGGAGCGAGATAGGATTTGCAGTACCGTTCATAAGACACAACAAGCTGATTGGGTGAGTTAGCATGGCCCAGTACCGAACGCATCTCATTGCCGGTGAGGCAAATATGCTCTCATTAGGCAATCACCTGCTGTGCGAATTTCGAGAAGATGGAAAATCTTCGTCGAAGGTCTGATGAAATTTGCGCTAGAAATGCTCGATCAGGTAGTGCGACTTCCGGCCCGTTCTTGGAATTATATAACCCGACTTCTTGCCAGATGATAAGAGCTGTCTTGTTTGAAAAGTTGCAAATGTTTTTGTGGGGGGTCAGGTTAATTGGAGAAAATTCATGGGGTCTTCTTGCCAAGTTTAAGTGTGGCAAAGTGGCATGGAGGAGAGATCTGTATGATGAATTCCGTGTGCTACAGCTAACACGAAGGATTAACCCGGAGGTTCTCGTTTCCGCTCTTCCAGATGAAGGCCTTCAAACTCTATTTTGGTCACGCCTAAACTTCCCAATTCAAGTTATTCTCTTTTTTACCAGCCGCATACTCGGATATGTCCGACGATAATGGAATGTAGACCGTTTCCAGCAATCAGGTGGGCCACATTGAGTCCCGTGAAAAGCCTCACAAGCCAAATCGTTCAAATGAAGGTTTATGAAAGAATGCAGTACTGTATACGAAACAATAACATAATAAAGCTCTACACAGAAATGTTTATAATCAGATCAAAATAAGAAGGGTGGTATAGGCGCAGAATCGAAAAAGACGGAACGGGAAACCACATTGTACGCAAAACCAACAGAAAAAAATCAACATGGGGTTCTATGGCGTCGACCTTCGACCACATCATTTTGCAAATTTACTTTAACCACCAATATACAAATTAATTACACAAGGCTTCTGCAACGCATGATGACAGAGACCACGTCTGGGAACATGTAAGTTAAAAACAGTCAGAAAATGTTTTAGCGGGCAATGGATAGCTACTCGTTCTATGGTGGACAGGTTTTCGCTTATACATGATAAAGCGCTACCGCTGGCAACAATATAGCGAAGTACGCTTTGTTTGGACATGGGTGGGAGATGATAACTTCGTTTCGGTTCTTACCTAAGAGAGTTAGGAATAAATAGCTTCATTCAGCTTATCGCATCCTTTGTGCAACTTCTGCGTCTCTCGATCTTGAAACCAACGGCTAGAAGATTATACCCCTCATAACACCAACCGTTTGAAGGATATAGACGAGGTGACACAAAACTGCCTCTGATCGTGGGTTCCATGGGTTCGCTTTCGTAAAAGACATGGTAGATTCCGGAGCCCAGGTTTGCGAGAAATTTCTTCCGCTAGTTTGAAACCTCCCCAGGCACCTCCTTCGTTGCGATGATTAACTGAGGGTTATATATTACTTTGTATGAGCAGCAAAAAGTACGAAAATTTTACCTAAGTCTTCGTCCGCCACGTTTGTCAAGGACCTTAGGGACTAGAATATTTTTCTTCCTTGGATGGGACTTTCATTTCATACACAAACTCACCTCTTTGTTGACCTTGGCACTTCCTTCAGTTCAAAACCTTTTTTTATCAGAGAAACAGCCTATGCCGTGAAACAACGCTTCAATGTAACTGGAATACACAATTAAAGTACTAACCACTTGCCAAGATGGTGACCGCTGACTGACTATCCCAAGTAAAAAACTCCCGTGGCTTCCGTCGTCACCAATCCCCGTCAAAGAATTTCTGTTTGGTTAACACGCTAATTTTTCTAATCCTGGCCTTCAACTCAGGAAATCCATAAAAGTGTACTGCTGACGTTTGTCTGTAGTTGGTTTGGACCTGCTCTCGTTGTCATTTGCCTGGTAACGCCAAAAAATACAAGCGAATGACGGCTGTCCTTCCGTCTGATTGAAAAGAATATGCCTGGGGTAAACGGAAGATACTCCGTGAGGCTCGCGGCTAACCTTGATGTGCAAGGCGTTGCTACCTTCGTCTTAGTTGGGGTTGCACCACCCCAAGCCCACTTCATCATCCGGAAATAACATACAAGTTCTCTCTTGTCCTCCGAAGTGATCGGATACATATGAAATGTGAAGATTCTATTATTATCTGGATACATAAAGTCACGGCTAGCGCCTGCTGGCTATTTGTGCCATGCATCATGCGTTTCATTGAGGTTACCGTAGTGACTCGGTGATTGAGGACCCACGCTCTTGCCCTCCTGTCCTTATTCACTATCTCGGTAGTTGTTGCTCAACCGTTTCTTGTTTGTCTGCCATCCGAATTCACATCAATCCCTCTCCTTTTCGCACGAAAGGAACCCTATGATTGGATTCTTTAGCTGAGCCTACTACTACCGCCCCCTTTTAACTCACCCTGTAACCATCCGTAACAACCGGTCCAAGGGCCAGCCTACTTGCTCGCTGCCTCGTCAGCTAAATCCTCACCCTCCAAAAATTAACGCAGGTATCATTGCCCCGGCCTTACGTCTTCTGACCAACTGACAATCAGTGCAAACACGAGACACGGCTCCGATCACTAATAATAATCTTTTGCATCGCTGTCTGGAAGAAACGCACAAATAATTTGTTGTGTCCTCATACTACACTGGCGACATCAGCCGGTCCGTAGTTGCTACGTCAGCCGACAAAAATCGACCCGCTGTTAGGTTCGTTTGACTTGTTGTCATCCCCATTTAGATCATTTTTTCTCTGTTGGACACCAGTTTATCCGATGCCGCCCGGAATTCAATAGATACTGCTCTCATCCTATTCTCTCCTTGTTCCCCCTTTTTTCAAGCCTCAAACTTTAGCCGTAGTTGCTTCAAACGCTCCGTATAGCCATCATTTATTCAATAGGACTTGCTCCAGGTCTGCACACACACGGTCCTTCGGCTGAATCAAAATTACCCGTGACTCCGCATCGGCCCGATTCCATCTGTCAGTCCCCTCGTCTAACCCAGATCCAGATGTCACGGAAATGCCTATCCCCTATTCGATTGCGGTACCTTCAAGACCGTTACGGGGCTGTCCAGAAACGGTGTCAGTGCAATGAATGCACGGCACTGCCATACCCAGTCTAATGGTATTCCCTAAACTATTTTGTTTCTACCCTTGGCCGTCACCTGTCACCCACTCGAGCCTTTAATTACAACTACGAACAAATTTTCCCCCGGGCCCCAACCGCCTCTAGGACTAGTTCATTCTAATCGGTCAAACCCTCCGTTCTGATTTAACCTACCTGGTTTTTCGCTGCAATTTCCGTTCGCACCTTCTACAAGTTCAGCTGCATTTACGGTGTTCGTTCGGTTCGGTGCGTTGGCACTATCTCTTACGGCTCTCTACTTTTCGAGCTTGAGCAACGCGTGCTTATTCACGAGAAAGAACCAAAAAACCCGGTTTGTGGTATCGCGATACCATTGCGAAAATAACAATGCACATGTTCAAAAAACCTCAACGGTTTCTCTTTTGCAAATATCCCAGGAGTTACAACCACCAGCCCGAGGATAAAATCGCAGTTCACAACGCCGCAAAATCGATACCGTTACAAGAAAACAGATATCGGTGGCGAGTAACAACCAAACACAATGCCAGGCCAAAATCCGCAAAAGTTAGAAAATAATTCATTTAACCAAGAGGGTTTTCAGCATCTCGGATCAGGAGGAATAAGTCTGGGAATTCGCTCTCACGTAGGGTAGGGGCGTATTTTTGATAGGCTGCCTTCTACACTATAATAATCATATGTCCCTATCGAAAATTCCCTTCACACCTGATTACCCTGCAGCAGTGACACCAGTGAGTCTAGTTAGTCCCAATGTGAACCATATTTTTGGGACGAAGATTACCATTTGTCTCCACTTCGAATGCCTCCATCTTCATTTCCATTTTCGCCTTTGGTGACCCTGACCATTTGCTCAACCGCTTATGACTAGCAATGATTTTCAGTTTTACTTCATGTCAACCGGTTTCATCATTGGTCTAGCCGTATCTCACGCCCATTGTTCTTGTTTTTTGGTTCCCACAACCAAGCTAATTTTTCACTTATTAAGCATGTCCCGTTAATCGTTCCTTCCTCCCAGTTGTGTTGTTGCTTGCCGCATCCATGTCGTAGCGATCCGATCATGTCTCATTGGGCGCTTTCCCTAAAAGCTGGGAAATAAATCTAATATTTTCACCCACCCGCCCTTCCAGTGATGCTTTTATTCTGACTGTAAGAGTATGATAATATCTGACGGCATTTCACCCACCAGTTGGGAATAAACATTACTATTATTATTTATGCGCTTGAAGGTGCCGTGGGAAAGGTTTCAGCGGTCGGTAACGGGGACATCCATTTGCCGGGCTCAGCACATAGCTCTTACACCACTTACAAAGGTTGGTTAACCATCACCTCAGGTTGTTTTCGTGCACAAAAACCAGCAACAGGTTAAGCGCAGAACCCTGAAACAACTTATTCGTGGCTGCGGTTATTTATCTCTGTATTTCACAGGGCTGCCTACAAAACAACAATTCCCATTAAACATCAAAATCTACTTTTTATGTAAAAGAGCGACTCAACCTTTTTCCACCTGGCCATTCTATACGTTTTATGGTCTACAGATCGGACAGACAATAGCCAGTCGTCTATCCCGCAGGCTGCTCGCGCGAGAAGGCGGCTGGGCCCAAACGGAGGGTTGCATTAGAAGATTTGCCTCAGGTTCCATCATCGCAAAATTTGTATGGTTTGTTACTCGCCAATTGCCACATTTCACGTGGCTTAAATGAACGGCTCGACGGAAGAAGACGCTTGGCAGCCCCAAAAACAGAAAAAAGACTCAACCCTAAATTTTAAACGTGGATTAGTGTATGCGCCGGACTTTATTGTTTTGTGCGTTATGGGCCCTAGCTCAGGGGGTTTCTCTGGCCAAACCTTGATAAAGACTGCCACAGTCCGATCCCTATCTGACGAAAAGGATAACAGAAGGCTGCAAAAGACCTGACAGGTGTGTACTTCTACAGGACCCAAGTTGAACTCCGCAGTCAAAACCAGCTTGGAGGAATTGACCTCAAAATCATCGCGCAAGGCTCGCCACCTTAACCCCTACCTATGAATTTGGCAAAGGGTTCGCGTATTGCACCAAACATTGCAGCAAACTCCCAGATATTAGACAGTTAACCCGATTCGGACAACCACTGATACACATACTCACTCAAAAACCGGCTCCCCTAGGGTATCAGTTACCTTAAAATCGTGGCTGCGGACGCCTTGGTTTTTTGCACTTTCCAAAAATGCGCAATGACAGGCGGCGTTGTTTTATAGTAGAAAATAACCACGTTTGCCTTGGTGGTCTGCTATGCCACTACTTCTGCACAGTCTGGTCTAAATAAACTTAACCCCTTTTTTCCTTTGAAGGTCGGTAACCATTTTCGCACACGTCCGCCAAAGGAAGCGCAGATCCTGCGGCAGCACCTTACACATCGCTTTCAACATTCTTTGGTGCGTGCTTAACCTAATGAGTTTAAGACCTCCTAGATTATGTTCCCGCATGTCGCGCACAGCAGCCATTTCCCGTTTGATCTGAATAAACCTGCACAACGGAACGGTTGGCCTAAGCACGTTAGTGAAACTGCAGTTACCTCAAGGGGTTTAATAATGTAAGCCACGAGCACTTCGCAAATTTTTTGAGAACCAAGGTTCCGGCGGGACACAGTGGGCATTTTATCTTGATTTTTATCCGATCCAATACTGTGTCGGAAAGCCCAAACCAGGAAAAAGCACAAACTGCTGCGGTCGGCGCTTCGGTCCTTAATGCCGCGAGAGTAGTCACTGCTTAAAATATAGCAGCATTTGTTAGGCACTTACCCATCAGTAATCTTACTAAGCTTGTCATGCACGTGCACGAGAAAGACTCCAAAGGCCCTTAAACTCGGCTCATTGAGCCACCGATTTAACCATACAGAGGTGGGTAGCGCAAATAAAAAAGAGGGAAAAGGAAACTGGGGCTCACCGGTGACGATGCTTCTTCACAAGGTTGGCGGCACCTAAGTGAGTCGGACCACTCAACTCATGAGTGCAACCCCCTTAAACGCAGGAGAGGTAGATAGACACAAACTAGTAACATGCATTTTATTGAGGACAAAATCAACGGAATGACGCTCGATTATTTGTCCAGGGCTTAAAATATTAAAAAATGGTGGGAGAAAGCGCAGGCGGTAAAGGGAGGGTGTTACTAAGTTCAGAGTAAATAGTGCGGTAGTTGAGGGAGATGGCCGCACGCGGGCGCAAGGTCTGTTCCGAACCCAAACAACTACAAATAAAAGTGCCGCCCCTTAGGTCAAATTTCATTCCTATACTTGGGTAGCTGGGGCTATGACCACGAAATTTGATGCTGTGAGCAATTGCCAGATACTGATAATGGGTCTCAGGTTAAACTGCAATAAGATTCAACAGCGGGGATAACTTTCCGGAGCAACCTTTCGCTGCGCAACTTTGAGCCTACTTACGCCGTGTTTTAGCCAGTGGAACCATATTGTGTTGAGCCAGTTGGCAGAGTCTGCAGATGTGGGAACACTCACTTGGGCGTCTGTTTTCGCTTTCCTCTATCGCCTTGCGTGCACTGTGTCTGCGCCAACGGAAAGATGACTGCTTGTTTTGGTGTGCTTAACATTTCGATACGCACAACGGAAAGTCGTACGCCTCCGGCAAATTGGGAGGGGGTCAGAAATTGAGGGTAGCTAAATATAAACTGACAAGGCGGCGGTGCGCCTATTCCCTGAGGACTTATTGACTTGTGTTATCCGGAACGGAAAACCACTCGTGGTAAGCCATGTGAAGAGTTCGATTCTTTCCCTTATAAGGGCTGCGGCCGGTTCGAAGAAAGCCAGTATCTGGGGTGCGCACGTTGTGGAGCAGGAAACACTAACTCCAAGATTTGGTAGGGTCATGAAAACTTTGTAAAAGGAGTAAGAAATACTTTGTGGTATGGAAGGGAGGGACTCGACAGCTTGCAAAACTAATAAAGACGACCGGTTTTAGATGAGAACCGGATATACGAAAAAGGCCGTTTGGGGGCCTTGCCTACGTCTCCGTTTGTCCTTCGGAGCTTCTCCTGGCAGGGGCCAAGCTTGCTCTCAAATCCTGGCCCAGCGTGCCAGCGGAAGTCACTTCAAGTTTATTGCTCAAATGATGCCACAGAGGAACTTTCCCTGTATTTATCAAAAACGAGTATGGCTCTGTCAGTTATCTAATCCTCGGTACATTTTGAATGACACTTTGTAAATGATCACTTTATAACCGGTAAAGCAGTTGCACCAACCCAACTGTCGAGATGCACCGAAAGGCGCACGATAGCGGTTAACTGAAGGGACCGCCAGTAGCGCAAGGCACCACAGAATAGGACGGTAAGGTCACTCAACTAACAAGAAATGATGACACTCTACCATGTTGCTTTCGTTGAGATGGGTGAGGTAAACCGTGGTAGACCTCGTGGTCTACTAGGGTAAAGGCCCCGTGAGCTTATCACTAGAAGACAGAAAAACAATGAGTTCATGTCTACTCTGAGAAACATGCAATGAAGTAACTATATGTTGGTTCACCTGAGACCGCAACCAATTTTGTTTTTAGTTCTTTTTGCAGGACCTCATAGAAAGCACACTTTTGAGCACGAAAACCTAAAATTTTCGTGAGTCCAGTATTGAGAAGCAGAAGTCGTCGTCCAACAGAGGCTGTTTAGGCGCATTGCCACAGACAAATACACTGACTTAGAGTAAACAATGGTCTGTTGGTTCAAAGGCCTTTTGAAATTCGGGAAAAACTCCTTAACCGTTTTTACGGTTATTGTGATTCCGATAAATAGCATGAGTTTAAAGTTTCCCGCTGACGACACGGACGGCTTTGGTGAGCGGATGGACCTTATTTTTTTATCTTTCTCTACTGTTTCTTTATTTTAATGGCTCATTTTACACGGACATAAGGGATGATAAGGGTGGCTGTTGGTCATAAGGCTGATAATCGTTTCACCAATCCTGTCGGCTTGCTTGCGGAGGTTTGGTAACCGATCGTGGAGAAGGAATCATTGGGCACACGTGTATTACAGCGTTTGATATTTAAGGATGGACATGGCGGAAGCTCAAACCAGAAAAAACGGGATATGCTTCTCACTTTTCAAGGAATCATCCAATTTCGCTGGAGCGTTTTGTGTGTGGAACACCTGTATTAAAAATTAGCGCTTTTTTTCGACACATATAGATGGTCTTTTTGTTGCTGCTTCTTGGGGCCTGCCGTTCAGGCCGTTGTTCTTTCATTATATGGACACACCTTCATTTTCCATTCAAATCTCATCTGTGTTTCGCGCCGACAGATAAACACGCTTTGGACGTCACCAACTGTTAGTTTAGGAGATGCATAAAAGACAATTGTCTCAAGTAAAACGTCATTGAGGAACAAACGTTTGCTCGTAAGAGCGCTTTTCCCTAATGCGTCAAAATGTGCGCTATTAGCCGAGAAACTTGAGCACTTCAAATAATCAGTTGGCCGTTTTAGTCGTATGATCGTGAAGATTTCAGTATGTAAGAAGAGAACTGACGTAGCCATCCTCCACAAGGCAAGTGAATTTTTAGTTCCGCAATGGCTGGGCAGTGGCAAGCAACAATATATCTCGATTAAGGGGGCAGCAAATTTTGTGGGTTTTTTATCGGATGTTCCGTTCTGAAGCGAAATTACGAATTTTGGGGCCTTTGAAAGGACAAATTGCCATCTGCGTCTGACAAATACTGATTAGGATTTGAGAGGTTATGGAAATTTAGGTCCGCCCCAGCCGACATTCTGCAATCGAACTTGTAGTTGCTCCAGTGAGAGTGACATGAATTGCCGGTTGGTTTTAGGAAATCTACTTGAAATCTTGTGAGCGGTTCAGAAGGTAGAAAAGACCTTGTACATTGCACAGGGCATACAAACTTTGCGGGTAAAGAGCAGATAAAGCATGAGGTGCCTATTCAGGGGTTTTTGCGATTGAAAGACGGTTGTGTGCTCAACAAGTAGCTTAGCCATATATACAATCAGTGAATTCTTCAAAATCTTCAAAGCGCACAGCGCAAAATTCCTCGAAAAATGTTGTTTTTACACTCCGATAATATTAACGAAGGTTCCATGTCAAGCTAAGTTAATTAACCCAAAGGAGACGGCCAGAGTAAAACTTACAGTATTTATTCGCAAATTCGAACCACCTTCGCGAATCTACATGGCACTTTTTGCGCCACATTTCGAACAGACAGCTCAGAGGTGAACTTCTTACCCCAAAAATGCTCAGACAGTTTATGGAGTTATTCTGCTAACCGTACAGTTGTCCAGAGGACCAAAAATTACGAGCCAAGCGTGGATAAGCCTGGCTGGATTTCCTGGATTCCAGAAAGCCCTGGGATGTTTTATCAGGACACTTATGAACAAACATTTTGACGGCGCGTACAGACGTTTTACTGATAATATACACAGTGAACCAATGGCAGACTCACTTAAGCCATAGGCAACTGGTCTAGTTTGTGGAGAGATACAACCACTTTACTGAACGACTGTCTATTCAGTAAAACTGGCTTCTCGAAGAAAACTCACGATCTTGTTATATTTGAGTGGAAGCTTGTAGCGAAATGGCCCTTGATTTGCTTCAAAGTGACTAGAAGAAGTCTTATCGGCCTTTCGATTTTGCCATCAGTATTCGGTTTATTACCTCGTTTGACCCAGTATATTTCGTTGCATTTTCACATCTCCTCCACTCCCGAAAAGATTTCCGTGTGACTTCCAGTTTTTGACAAAGTGCCACTCGCTGTTCGATTGTGTAGGGTTTTGGCCGGCTGAATTTAACAGCCAGCTCTGTTTAAGATGCCAGTTAAGAACAAGGACCAAGAATGCTGCGATTAATTGAAAATGCATGTTGCAGGTATATGCAACGAGGTTGGTAGCAAGAAAATGAGTCACCTTGCCCGCGCACATGACCTCCGTTTTGATGATAGTAGTGACTCAAAGTGGGCTGCCCTCTATAAAAGTGGGTTTAATCTCAGAAGTTTTACACAGTAAGCAGGTCGCATGTACATATCCCAATAAGTAGTTGCGATGGGACGTGATACGTGTGCCATATACCACGTATTGTCTCAGTCATGCAAAAAACGGTATTGGTTACCTCAAACTGAGCTCGTTATTTTTGCCAAGGAAGATAGGGTAATTTTTCTAGTCACTATCAGTATCTATTTGAGTCACCTCCCAGGTTGGGAAAAGCTACACGAGCAGGCTTAGCTCATGTTTTTGCTCTAGTTAAAATAAAGCAACATGGCATCGCAAGAAGTATTGGCTCGCCTTGAGGGGTATAGATTGTTTCCAGCAACCTGTTGGGCCACGTTGAGTTACGCGCAAAACCCCAAAAGCCAAAACGTTCAAATGGAGGTTTATCTACAAATGCGGTACTGTAAATACAATAATAAAAATAACAAAGCTTTACAAACCTCAAATCGTGGGACTACGACGGCTTCTATACACCGATCTAGGAACTGCTAACTCCTATTGGATCCTAAAGTCCACACCGACTCAGAGGCACGTGCCAACAAGATAACGAAACCACGTGTTGACTTAAACAACACGTGCAATGACAAGGTCAAAAAACGTTTTACGTTCGGGTCAAAAACAAGAAAATTGGTATAGGCGCAAAAGTGGAAAAACAAAAACGGGGAATACCGTTGTACAAAATAAGCATAGAAGAAAAGAATCACCACCGCCACCAAAGCCAGCATAACTTTCCCTAGTCTACGAACTCAATCCACCGTATGAAAGAAAGAGATCAAAGAGAATGGTGCGACTGATCTAGCCACAAACGCTTCCCTTAATCTGCTGCATGCGCCTAGGGTGGGTAAGTATCTAGCTGTCTTCTACTCCTTGCAACAAGCAGGTGCGACGTATATCCCGCCTAACCGTACCCGATGCAGTTTTTACTAATACTTCCCAAATATGGCCATCATTTCCGGGCCTGGCGTTCATAGTGACGCCTTTCTCCCAATGTTCGTGACTTGGACTTTTGCCGCTGAATAATGCGAAGTCTCTAGCCCGGAACTCTCAACGGTTTCGCATCCACTTGTGTCATAACTGTAATAGCGGATTGTATTCCTTCAACCATCGACGCCAAAACGTATCCGCCAACACTTGCCCTGTCTTCAACGTCGGGTATATCTATCGCGTATATTGACCATATTAGCTGAGAGCCCAACCTGTCCCCGCAACAATAACATGTCACTTGGGATCAGCACTTCTAAGTCTGGATCATAGAAGACAGGTACAAGTGGCCGGTTATTTAAAAATACGCTCCACATCAGTTAGGAAGGTAGACAAATATTCGTCGGTCAACACCTGTTCGTGGGGGACCGCACTCAATACTCGGCGGATAGATCGTATCTGACGCTCCCATACTCCTCCGCAGTGGGTTCCAGTGCCACTCAATCCCTTTGGATATCATTCTCTTATTGGCAGGATCGCAATCTAGCGGTTTCAGAAATTGCCGTAGTTTTAGTTCGACTCCAGCGAAGTTACTTTCTCGGTCATTGAACATCTCCTTTGGAGAACCACGGCGGTCAGCAAAACGGAAATGTGCTACAAGGAAGGAGTCAGTCAATAAGGAATGAGCTACCTCGATGTGAATTGCATGCGTCTTAAAACACGAGGAGTTACATCCGTATCGTTTCCTCGACTGTCGTCCGTCGCGTGCAAAAAAGGGGCCGAAATAGTCCACACCAGTGGCGGCAAAAGCGTAATCAGGTTCAACTCTGCATCGTGGTAACGGCGTCATCAGCTGTTCCGCTGGCTTCATTAAACTTGCCTAACAAACAGCTACGCACAAGCCTTTTGACTGCGACTGAATCAACAAGGGTAGTCTTTGGGTGAAGACATTTCTAAACCATTGGTACAGCCTGACTTCACTTCCACGTCTCAAGTATCAACCGTGTGGAAACGCATGTGAAAATATTTACTTCACAAGAAAACAAGAGGAGAGTGACACAGTGTGAACAGTATACAAAATTGTCAATTTGATTATACTGGAATATGCTCATTGGTGCTGGAAGCACCGTATAAAGTCAGCAAGTATTTAACCACTGTGGGTGGTCGTCAGGCATATGCTGAAAAATAAAATAGTGGCCAATTTCTTTAGAGTTGCCTATGGTACTGCTATCCGCCTTTCCAGCTTGAGTGACGCGTGCCAATTCACGAAAAAAGCAACAAGAAATCCGATTTCTGGAATCACGGTACTATTACAAGATAATAATATACACATTTTCAGCAAACCTCAACAGATTCTCCTCTGCGGATACCGTAAGAGTTACAAAATGAGGCGGTACAACCACCAGCCTGAGGATAAATCGTAGTGCACCTCGCCACAAATTCGATATCGACACAACGAAACAGATATCGACAGCGAGTGACCACCAAAAAAAACAATGTCCGACCAAAATCCGTAAAAGTTATGCAAATAGTTCATTAAAACAACAGGGATTCAGTTTAGCGGGTGAAGGGGAATAAGTACGGGGATTGGCTGTCACATATGGTGGGGAACGGGAGCGCATTCTTGGCAAGTTGTCTTCTACACCGCCACCCAAAATCCTCGTGGATTTTCCTCCCTTAAGCTAGGGTCATTCCTGGCTCTTTTATTTTATTTTACTTACCCCAAGTTCCGAGTGGGCTTACAGCAGTACGCCAAACGGAACTTGCTCACGCGCAAACTCCCAGTGGTCTTTTTGTATGCGATGAGTTCGAAAACCCATCTCCCACCTGCGGAAAGTTGAGCGCGCGGTTCCCCTCTCCTTCCTATCGCAGCCCTCTATCAAACCGATCTTACGCACATCCTTTCTTAGCCTACCGTCTCGCGTGCGTACAATTACGGTTCTAACTACGCCATCGCTTGATGCTTCACATTCCTCAACTACGCCTAGTGGCCACTGTTCCCGACAGAACGCACCTGATCGCACCAAGTTACATCCTTTCTGAAGTTCCTTTGGGGCTTCTGCCACTTCGTTCGTTTTTGTAGCAAAGGTATATATTCCTTCACCCAGCGCTTCCAATATACTTGCGTTAAGTAGTTCACTTGTTGCCAACCCTTCATATACCTCTCTGATATATTTTCCGGCACTATTCCATATACCCTATTGTTGAGAATGAGCAAGTCATTCGGTGTTAACGCTGGCTTGTCGAAATAACTGGTTTGGTTGGGCACAATAGGGCGTCTATTCATGACCCGCTCCGCTTCCGTAAGAAACGTTACCAGTTCTTCATCGTTCGTATCCTGCTCATTCACTGTCGACCTAAGTATCCGTCTCACAGAACGTATGAGACGTTCCCATACCCCGCCTTTATGGCTGCTCAACGGTGGGGTGAATTGCCACTCGACGTTATACCGTAATAGTTCATTGCTGATACGTGGATGGGAAAGTTGTTCTATGGCTCGCTTCAATTCCGTCTCGGCTCCGACGAAATTAGAACCGTTGTCACTGATAATCTTTTCCGGGGCGCCTCTTCGTGCTATAAAACGCATCAGCGCCTTAATGAAAGTCAGAAGATAATGAATAGGCCATTTCGAGATGCACTGCCCTCATTTGTAAGCATGTGAACAAGCAGCCATACCTTTTCTCGGTCTTCCTCCCATTCTTAACTGTCAGCGGTCCAAAATAGTCACACTCCACTATCTTGAAGGGATGCCAGCCTGGCTGGATCCTGTCGATGGGCAGTGGCGCCATAACTTGCCGTGAAGCCGTAGTAAGATTCCTTCGACACGTCCAGCAACCGTGAAGTACCCGCTTAGCCATCGATACCCCTTGAACGATCCAATACCTTTGGCGCAGTTCTGATAGCGTATGCGATAGTCCGCAATGCCCATTCAGCACATGGGCATTCCAAACTATTAGCCTTGTGACGTTATGCTTCGGGGGTAGTATGATTGGGTGTTTAGCAACATGCGGCCACATAAGGTTATCCAACCTCCCTCCCACACATAGCAAGCCATCTATCATTATCGGACATAAGCGTACCAGGTTGTGGTTGCGTGCAGTTCGCTCATCAACCCTACCGCTGCATTCTAATTTCAGCATAATTTCTGGATATATCGCCTTCTGAGCCATATGAATAACATCACGCTCAGCTTGCCGCACTTCGGAGAGTTTCAATCCTCTAGTGTTCAGTGAGGATTCAGTTGAGCCACTCGCCATCATACACAACCTTTGCAATAGTATTTTGGCTGGCAAAAGCAAAGGGCAACTAAACCCAGGGGATCAAACAGAGACGAGATCGAAGAAAGGATTCCCCGTCGAGTAAGCGGTCGATCGGGAAAAACAAAGGTGAAGCGGAATTCGTCCGTTTGGGCGTCCCATTGCAAGCCCAACGTTCTTTCTGTCTAGAAGGCTTCATTAATGGAAGGCACCGACGGCGAGACAATTGACTCACATACTTCATTCAAGACAGACTCTCTATTACATATCCATTTTCTCAAGTGGAAGCCACCCTTTGATAAAACTTGACTAAGCTCACGTACGAATCCTTCAGCTACGTTCACATCCGGTAGTGATGCTAGACAATCATCCACGTATATATCTACTGACTGTTTTACTTCAGTCATGCAATCTGATCCCCAATCTGCGACAGTCTTTCTCAAAGCGAAATTAGCGCAAAATGGTGAAGACGTGGCGCCAAATGGATGGGATGTCATTTGGAATTGCTTGGGCTCAACGGACAAATCTTCCGAATCCCACCAGAGCACGCGTAATGCACCCTGTCGGCTTCGGGACTTTCACTTGCATAAACATTTCGGTAATGTCTGCAGCCACAGCTACGTAGTCGCTCCGGAAGCGTAGGAGTACTCCGACCAAATTAGCGGTAACGTCTGGTCCCTGATATAATCTATCGTTCAGGGATACACCCTCAAATTTGGCCGCGCAATCTAAGACGACTCGCAACTTTTGTGGCTTCTTAGGATTCAAAACAGGGTGATGAGGTAAATACCACTTTTTGTTTCCTGATTTAGCTTGATGAGATGGCACAGGTTCTAGATAGCCCTTTATGATGTTGTCACTCATGCGTTCTTTGTATCGCGCTAACAGAGTCGGATCCCTGGCGAAGCGCCTCCTCATATACTGCAGTCGACAGTGAGCTAGACGATAATTGTCAGGAAGTCTTTCAGCCGTTCTCCACGGCAATGGTACTTCGTAATGACCATCCTTAAACACTGCAGACTCTTCAACAATTCGAAGCGCTTCCTTGTCTTCGACACTTTGACATATACCCGAAGCCTCTAAATCGTGGTCTGCCTCATATAGCGCCTTTAGATGAGCAGTGATGTCATCATCTTTCATACTTACGTGGTGCACTTGCCTCCAGACACTATGTCCTACAGACAACCCAGAAGGAGTCCTGACAGCGTAAGTTTCCTTTTGCTTGCCCAACTTCTTCTCCATAGGCCAGTGTGCCTCTGGAACGTCTTCTCCTATCAGTATTCTCACTCGTTTATCAGGAAGCTCCACAAAGGTAGTGTCCTTCAAGTGACTATATTGACTGGCTATCTTCGTTAGGCTCATGACTGGTGGACTGATGGGCAAGGAACGTATTGAGAAGGCTTGTTCAGCCGTTACGGTCTCACCTGAATCTACCGATTCAAACTCGATTCTGAGACTTCCAGCCTCGACAGTAGCGGTCCCACTCACTGTTGATAAATTCAAAGTTGTTGGAGCACCGGTCAAGCCAACCTCATCGAGTAAGTCTTTCGTTACTAATGTTACGTCTGACCCACTATCCAACAATGCATATGACGGTTGTACCGCTGGAGTTTTACATATGGGCGTGCTATTTCCCATTCCGGTTAGGTAGCCACCTTAACCCGAGTATCGACCTGTACGTCGACTACGGAATCATCGTCTGAGTCCACCTCTAACTCTGCTAGCCGCACCTCATTACGGGCCTTCATAAGCTGCAGTTCCTTTTCCATTTCTTCTGCCTTAATCTGCGCTCGCAACAGTGCAGCTGACTTTAATTTTCTAAGCTTAGATGAGACAGAGCCAGGAGATGAACCATTAGCTAAAGGATGGCCCGAATGGCCAACTCACCTGAAATCCTCCGGTAGATAAAGATCCATTGACGGGGCTTTATCCATGATTTTGTCCAACCGTAGAGCTATTGAGTACTGTTACGGCTATCTGCCTTTCCAGCTTGAGTGACGCGTGCCAATTCACGAAAAAAGCACCAAGAAATCCGATTTCTGGAATCACGGTACTATTACAAGATAATAATATACACATTTTCAACAAACCTCAACAGATTCTCCTCTGCGGATACCGTAAGAGTTACAAAATAAGGCGGTACAACCACCAGCCTGAGGATAAATCGTAGTGCACCTCGCCACAAATTCGATATCGACACAACGAAACAGATATCGACGGCGAGTGACCACCAAAAAACAATGTCCGACCAAAATCCGTAAAAGTTATGCAAATAGTTCATTAAAACAACAGGGATTCAGTTTAGCGGGTGAAGGGAATAAGTACGGGGATTGGCTGTCACATATGGTGGGGAACGGGAGCGCATTCTTGGCAAGTTGTCTTCTACGGCCTATCTTTCATATACGCTTCGCATTAAAGATAATAATAATAATAATAATAATAATAATGTTTATTCCCAACTGCTGGGGGCATGCCGTCAGGCATGATCATAAGGTTACAGTCAGAATAAAGGTATGACTGGTGGGACTGTGAGTACAGGGCGTTTTGGGTGGGAAAGAGGACAGCGCCATAGGCGGTGAGCTGTATCCAATGTAAACGTGGTCGTCACTAAACCGGCACGAGCAGGGAAGCTCTTTTGTCGAAGAGAACATCAAGCAAGGTCAGATCGTTAGGATTTGAAGGTGGCGGGCAAAAACAAAGCGAGGAGGGCAAAACAAGAGGCTTCTTGCCTGAAATATGACAAGAGAAATGTAAGCTGTGGAAAATCAGAAACCAGAACATCAGATCTGGTGAAGCAGCAAAGTTGGCATCATCCAGCCGATCAAATTGAACTGAAGCCAAAAACAACCGCTGAGGCCTCGCGGCCTTGGACTATTGGGCTCGTGGCCAGGGTCACAAAAGCGTAAGTGGGGATGATGAAATGGAGGGACCAGCAAAGCGGGTAAATGGTAGCAGGGATCTCAGAAACATGGTATACAGTTAAACTGTAGTGACTCACTGGTGTCGCTGTTGTGGAGGCGGGCATAATAGTTCCTTTGGAAGAGAGAGATGGTGGCAACACACGAGCCGGAACGCGAACTGTATAGAAAGTTATTGGATTTGGTGGGAAGCACAGTAACACAGAGATGGTTAAATTTCAACCAACAGTTCAGCAGGTTGGAATGAATGTGTCATGGAGTCAGCTGGGGTCGATTGGGGAGTTCGTCGTATTTGCAGTTAATGGAACGAGTGGGCGAGGGCACGGTCGAGAGAAGGAATGGAATAGTTGCGGGAGTGCTATCGAACTGGGTATGGCAGTGCCGTGCCATCATTGGCCTGACATGCTTCAGTTTTTGGACAGCCCCGTAACGGACGTCACATTTTAAGGTGAGTGGGCTGGGGTGTGCAGTTCTTTGGGCAGCGGGATTCATTTCAGGCTGGCCGAGGAAACAAGGTGGAGCGAAGCCGATATGGAATCGCAGGGTTCTTTTGGTCTGTTTTGGGATCCTGTGGTTGAAGATCACCGGCCAGGTGGAGTGGGTAACAGCCAACCAGGTCCTCCAAACCAGGCATTGCCGAAGTTCGAAGCTTGGGAAGATGAGGGGGTGGGATGAAATTAGTAAAGCATGGTGAGTTTGAAAAGACAACAAATGGGGTAATGTGCATTAATATACATTGAAAGAAAAACTTGACGTCTGCCGCGATTAGGGTGATGACAAGTGATTGTATGGAATAGGATATAGATGAATTTGTACTTAATAGACTAGCGACCAAGGGGGTGGGTTTGCTAACATACGATATTAAATTACAAGGGATCTAGTAAAGGCCGATATAAGCATGCAAAGTGGTGGTGTGGAAATCAGATGTATAAGGGCGGACGGGAGTGAACTTCCGAGATAACTGGTTACTCTGTTATTTATTACATGGGTTGGACAGTACCAGGAGAAAAGCATGTACAGGAGAAATAGTCACCAGTCCCCGAAGCACTGCTATAAGCTTTAGTCTGTAAGTGGTGCAATGATGAAGACTTTCATGTCTACCACTGGGAGCGGCAGGTAGATGTGTTCTTTGTTTGGTTGACGGAGTGGGATTTGGTGCGGTGTAGCTGGACGCGTACTTTTTATTACACGCTGAACAGTTGAGTATATTTTACTGCCAGATGAGCAACTTTGTGACATCCGCAATCACGTTAAGTTTTGAGGTGAAGCTTTGCACGTGGCTAAGGAAAACAATAAATTACAAGAACTACGTAGTACCTTGCCAGCTGTTTTTGGACGCTGTAGCATATTGCTCCGATAGTGAGCATAGGCCTCAGAGAATAATTACATGCACATAACGCAATCTTTTAAAGCAATTTTTAGCCGCCACATTTATTTGAATAACTGCATGAATTCTCTTGAAAGACTTAGTTTCACGATTTGAGTAAACAGACACGCTGAATCCAGCTTGATTGAAATGGATCAATCATTCTGGTAGACTTGCCGCCTTCTTTTCTTAAGGAGCGCGCGAAATTTTTTCGAAAAACATAAGCTGGATACTTTGTTGTAGATTCAGACCATTTGAAGAAGTCTTCAAGAATCTTCCTGCAGCCTAGTAACTTTTGTAAATGCAGACCAACTAGTAGTAGTAGAAATTAGTCTGCAATCTTCTAGAGCAAACGTTTGAAATTACTCCACAGGCTTGTCGCTTAAAACAGTACTATACGGTTAATATTCAGCCGATGGTCAACAACATTTCTGTCTAGTTATTAGGCTGCTGGTATAAAATCCTAAGGCATTTTGGCAGAAATAAACAGTGTGAGGCTTGGAAACCCATCTATCCCGCAAAATCTCATAATGGTCCGGTCACTTATCCCATTTGTTGGAAGATTAATCACAACATTAATGTTATTGGACTATAGAATGCTCACCAGTCACGAGGGGTTTCCTGGTTAGCCGAGTAGGCCGCATAGCATTTTGTATCCATTTCACACTCGTAGCTCTTTTTAACAAGGGTTGTTTGGCACTAGATTAAGGCCCCGAAACTTGTGGAGTATTCAAATCCATCGAAGAAACACGCGAATTCTTAGGGATAAAACCACCTTTCTGGCATTTGAATAAACCAATATGTTCACGAATGCAGCGCCTTCTGAAAGCGGGTGTGTGGAGGGCGACTTAAACACGCTGGATCTAGATTCCCTATTTTCTCGGCACCATAAGAAGTTTGCTGATTCAGCGTTGTCTACAAAGGTGGAAGTTGAACTGATCTGCAGCTGCTTAGGGAAGTAATACACAACAAACTCCATCTGAATCAGTAAGTGATCTGTTATAAAAAACAGTACCCGGGCACTCTCAAATTTGCGTCTTGATTGTCTTCAATGAACCTCGGTTGGCTCCAAGGTAACATGCAGGTCTTACTCCACAATAATTGCAACATCACTTTTCTTTGAATCGCCTATCCTGGGTGGTCATCGCCGAGATGAAATTTATCGCAACTTCACTTGTAGTAAATGACTTATTTTAATTAAAAAAATCATGGTAATAAACAAGCAGTTTAATTTTCAAGGTTCCACGGGAAGATTATTAAACTAGACCTTACGTTAAAGCAAATTAAAGAATGTGCCACATAATGCTGTTGCTAACCAAGAACAAACAAACCCTCCTCTAACTCTCCCCTTCATGCACCTGCTTTTCTGATAAACCGTAGGGTTAGTCAACTTTCGTAAACTCTGCTGTATTAAAATAAACAAATCCTATATGCTTTCGGCACAACCGAGGTTTGTCTGTCCACCCAAGGCACTTCTAACGTTTGGTTATCAATTTCATGCAATTAACTAAGCCGTCTATTAAAAATTTTGTTGGACGCGATATCCCCATAATCGGACAGTGGCTTGCTGATATCGGTCAATACTGAAAATTGATAGACATCATCCGCTACGTGATTCATGTAAGCTTTCATGTACCTACAAATTGTAGTATAATTTTATGCGAGAAAATGCTGAAAAGTGTCCTATCTAACAAGTCAAAGAATGCTCTGAATATAAGAAAGCATTGTATAATGTATGAAGTTGTCTATAATTAGGCAGCAAAAAGGTCTCAGCTGAGGTCGTGGTAGGTGCACAAGTGTTTACAATAAGCGCCATGCGTTGATTACGTCACATATATGTCACAAATATTACTGAACCTTTGCATGCGCAGTTATTTTACTTTCCTCTTTGCAGCCACAACAAAGAGGAGTTAACATGCCAACATGTGCGCAAGTTGTAAGCATGCGAAATATTTGCCCTTTGCATGCGCAGTTATTTTACTTTCCTCGTTGCAGCCACAACAGAGAGGAGTTAATATGCCAACATGTGCGCAAGTTGTAAGCCTGCGAAATATTTGCACAATGCGCCCAATATGGCAACATATATTTAAATATTGGACCAATATCGCCGATGTTGGATCAAGGTAATCTCTCCGTCAAGAACTTTTGTGTCTGTGGATAATCAACCGGCACACCTGTGTCATCGTCTTCGTACTGTTGCTTGTCCACACAGCAATATCATTATTGTAGAGTTTTATCTCTTGAGTTAAGGTAGTTCGTTTGCAAAACCAAAAAGGCAGCATTGCAATAACTTCTACGCCGGGTACCTTTTTTCTGTCGCTTAGCAGTTGCTCTAAGGACGTGGAGATAGCACAGTACATCCCGCTAGAAATGTGGCAAGTATTTCAATATGAAAACGCGGAAAGACTTGCGACTCTTATGTAGCAGAACCTATTGGGAGAGGTAAAGATAAGCGTGGGTACCTAAATGAGAAGAATGGTTCCAGGTAGTACGTCAGCCAATTAAAGTACACTAATAATTCAGTCCTGAGCCTATCCACTGAATCGGTCGGTTGCGTATGAAACGGGTTGCTGGGCAACCGATGTCTCCTATCTCAGCCACATTGTCCCTAGATGTGGAGGAGGCGCAAAAAGCTTTGCAAGTTGAAAACCACGAAGTTGTTTACATAGTGCTTAAAATACTGTCCAATTATCAAGGTCAGGTGAGATTTTCAACAGTCCGGGTGAGAGCCACGTTTATAGAAATGCCAATATTATTTAACACCACAAGCTGTTCAATTAAAGTTAACGCACAGGTGCGACAAACCATCGAGGATTTAACAACCTTCTTCCCACGACTGCGAAAACCCCGGTTCTGTCGAGGTTTTCTGCGAAAAGAAGTCGACGAAAGATTAACTGGTTATACAGCATGCTCTTGGTACCCCTCGACGATTTTTGGGCACACAAATAGTGGTAAAAATAATGCCTCGCGTTACCGCCTAAAAGTATCTTCGAGTGACATGTAATATCTCCAAGAATGCAAACCGATGTCAGAGCTGGGGTCCTATACGGCATCATTATTGTAAGACATCAATCCAAAAGACATACAAATCTCGCCACAACAAATGATCCATTTGGACTATAAAAGCACAAAGCAGGTGAGCAAAACAGGCTCACAAGTGAGACAATCATAAGTTCATAAGTTTGGTCACAAAAGGGTTAGATGACCTCAGGGTAACATAAGTGAAGTGGCCTGGACAAACAAACGCCGGCTCATGTGCACACACTCAACACAAAGGTGGAGCGTGGGTCACAAATGGAGACAGAATAAACGTGGAGAATTTTGAATATCAAAGTAATGGACGAAAAGGCGCCCGCCAAATCCTCAGTAAGGACTCAGTTGACGCCCCGGTCTTTGCACTCTAATTATTGCCCAGCTCCTTTCTAGGGTACCCCATTAACCACTGACACGAATGGTTCGAGTACACTCTTGACACAAATGCCGGCTCCGATATAGCACAAGCCCAATGACGTCCGTCCAGTAAACATAGCTTCCTAATATCCCCCTTAAGAACACCGTCCGCCGTTCTAACATGCATGGTTCCCACCAAGCCATCTGGGCTCGCTTCACAACTACTTAATACTTTCAGAGGTCATTTTTCATGAGGCATGTCTTCATCAAAGACTAGGTCCAACTCCTCTTGCTTTAATTCTTGAGATGCTCAGAGCCAGTTAGTACGCATCCGCAACGTCCATAGATATTCCTCTATCCAACGACACCGGAATACGACAGCGAGATTATTGACTTGTTTCTATCCGGCATGGTATCGCGAAGCCAAATCACTGCGACCGGGTATCGCAGGAGAGCATTGCATGTCCAACAAACTGTCTGGAATTAGCGGCTCCAAATGGTCGCTGTCGGATAATAGCGGGACTATAGGTCCGTTATTTAGAATTTGCTCCATCCGTATAGGAAGCGTGTTTAGTTGTTCATCGGCCGAACACACACAAACATAGAAGGATACGTCGTACCGACCTGATTGCGCGCTCCCTCTACACCACCGCGGTACTAAATCTACCGGTACCGCGGTAGATTAAAGTGCCACTGTATCTCCATAGTCAAAGGTTAGTGCGATACTTTGCTCTGACTCCATCGCTTCATGTCATCACAAAGTTCTGTTATTGCTCCAACGAATTTCGTACCATTGTCACTACAGATGTCAATTGGCTTGCCACTTCTTCCACCGAACCGTTACAACCAAATCTACTTTTGCACAATGGTTGCAGTAGAAGCTTGCCTATAAGTAACCCCGGGGAAACGCAGCCCGGAGAATCATATAATGAAAATGTACAAGAAGGAACGCCTGTGCCTGTTAGCGGCTTTGCCGGTGAATTTAAGTCCATCACAAGTGTGTCACAATGTGCACCTCACTACAACCCCAGAGTACGCCTTGTTGGCGCTGGGTCCGCAATTATGCTTCGCACACAAGACGTGAGTTCGGTTAGATCAATGATTGATATAGTCCCACAATCATTGGAAGACTAGTCCTTCACTCAGGCATCTTCCTTTGATGACAAAGCATTTATTTCGTTACCGAAACGCTTGGCCGTTACTGAGTCAGGCAAGGACTTTAGGCGCTCAGAAGCATATAGGTTTTGGTCTGGTAAGCTGTAGCCGGAGTAAAGTGACCTGAAAAAATTCTTCAGCCGTCTTCCGTAAGATGAATTTTGCACCGAAGGGGGAAGACAGGGTGCCCATTGAAATTCAGTGGGTTCCTTAAAGAACCCATAGTTTTCTCATTACTGGAATTTTAGAGCGCCCCAATCAGATGGGTGAACCTTGACGTGCAAGAACATCTCTTTGCAGTCCGCCATTACACAGGCCTTCTCAAAGCGAAATTCAAGCATAGCGCTTACAAGTTTGCTGTTAACTCTAGGCCCTGACACAGGCGATCGTTCACGGACACGCTACGAGACTTGACGGCACGGTCAAATACGACCCAAACCTTTTCTGGACGCCTTGTTCTGGTGGCCAGATGGTGTGGGAAACACCACTGCTTGGTACTTAAGAATAATTTAGTGGCGTCTGCTGTTTGTTCAATTTAATCAATGTCCAGGTGCGCGCGCAAAGCCCGTAAAAACAGACCTATAAAACACGATTCCTCCACAGCCCAGTTCCCGGTGCGTCCGGATTTTTCTTCGCCATCTTGGAGTTATCAGATAAGAGCAGTGCATCATGGGTCCTCAGGAGTGGTAGCTGGTAATGTTCATTTACCCGCACCTCACGATTCCTTACAATTGATAATGCTTTCTTGTCTAGACAGTCCTACTGAGAAAACGCGAATGTTCTTGCGGAAAGCTTTCATAGTGTTTCTCGGCGAGATGATGAACGGGACGTCTCCCTCCTTACGTTGAATTTCATTTATGTAGTTTTTCGCTTTGTTTGTGAAATCAGTTTTCTTCACTAGAATCCTAGCCCGAAGAGCCTGCTTCCACTCACATCTGAAGGCACTGGAAACATCGAAACTGAATCTTTGAACATCATACTAAGGTACCTCAATATTTTATGAAAAAATCAACGTGGTCTAAGAAATTGACGCCGATGTATCTCCAAGTTGCTAGCCTCCACAGACAATCGGACCTCCCATGCTGATGCTCCCGTTCCGAATCATACCAATCGCTCGGGTTTCTTTATGGTACTAGATAAAGTAGATCAGACTTCTTTGGTAAATTTAGCTCGATAGGCTCAGTGAATCCTTGCTTTAACTAATCGGGTTTCAGGTGACTCTCTCGCAAAACCAAATTTGTTTCCAAATGAGTGCATTTCGTTAATCGAAAGCTACTTAAGAAATAGAAGTTTGATGGATGGAGCCGAAAAATCCCTACCCTTTCCGAGTACCATCTGCAACGGCGTGTCAATAGGCTCATTTATTTGACCCAAATTATTAAATACATAAATTATCAATATTCATTATTAAATCCAGTCTCTGTTGAAAGGGTAGGCGGACAGTATATGCCCGGGCTGTCCTATTCTGTGGCCTGTAAAAACTTCTACTGGCTGATTTCTGAATACTACTGAAGCACCCAACCGAAAAGCCGGCTTATTGGTAAGAACACGCCATCGCTCCGCTCAGTCGGTTAACCTGCGCTACGACGCTCCTACACTCAACCCCTATGAGCTGCGTCACTCAAGTGCAGGTTAAAGTGCACATTAAATACTAAATATTAAATAAATAAATAACTCTTCAGGGGATTTTCGCGTTACCTGATCGGCCGGGTTGAAACGTTAGCTGCTTTTTTATCTCATTTCCTTTGCTACTTCTTCAACTCGATAGTTCTGTTCCTCCGTTGTGGTGGGTTGTTCCCTTTCTTTGTTTGCCTGGTTTTTCAGGATCAGACTCTCGAAAGTAATCTTGGAATGCCCAAATCCACTGAGACCTTCAAGTCTAACCAAAACCTTAATGGGAAAACTTCCAAATCAGTTGCCGATTAGACACTTAAGCGGTCGTTCAATTCAGCAACCGTCGGCAGTAGTGAGTATTTAGGCGGGCCAAAGAAGTACAGTCGACGATGCTGTGTGTTACGCCACCACCAATCGGACAGCCAGGGTCGACATCAAAAGTGTCATAAATAACGCGAGGCCCCTCCCAACTCTTGTACTAGCCTGTTTAAAATGATGCTGCCATGCCTCTTACTGACGAGTCTTTTTCGACACTAAGGCACTAGAGTGCGAACCAAAGTAAGCCACAGTATATTGGTGACTCCGGAACCTACGCAAATATGACAATAAACGCTGAAGCGTTGGCGAAGCTTCCGCCCGACAATATCAGCTTGAATAAGCGCGATGGCGACTGATGGAATTTTGTCGCAGAAACTCAAAATTCAACCTCCGAATGCAGATGCCTCAGATGCAAACCTCGTCGAATCGATTTTCAAACGCACTGCATGGGTCTATTATGAACCTGATTCAGGTTTAATCCTCGGTGCAAACGTTATGAAGACATTATCAGAGGTAAACTGGTACACAGTGATGATGCCTTGAGAGTGCGTATTGCCCAGAAAACCTGGCACACGGGAGCTAGGTTTGATAAAACCGTGAGCAACTCCCAGCGGTTTTCGACCAGCATTTTTCCTCGTTTAATATCCGCTATTAATGTGTGAAACTGGTAATAAAGTGAGTCTACAGACTACCTCAATTATGCCCGCAGAATCGTTCTTGAATTTGAGCAGTTCAATTCATCTACCAGAAAGGAATGCAGGCTCATGTCTAATGCTCAAATGTTGCCTTCAGTCACACTCAGAAAGTGATCTTAGAACAAGGCTGTCGAACAGGATTGGGCAATCTCCGGAAGTAACACTGCAAACCATTATTCATAAGTGCCCTTCTCTACTGAGGCTCATATGCAACAGGGCCATGTAGAAGCGACCACTATCCAACCCGGATATCAGTGGTCTGATTTCGTTTGAATTGAGTGGTTGATTGAACAGCCCATTCCTGTAGCTTTCTTTCTCTGACCCTACTGGCCCGTTGCTTGTCGTCAGGATGTTTGGACTCCCATGTAGTTCAGCGTCCCGCAAAATGCAATTACTTCGTTCGTAGCAGTTGATAGACTGGATCACTGTCGACGCGATTACTGATAGGTTTTTCAGTGCAGTACCACGCCGTGGCAACCGCTTGCTCTGGTTTTGCTCTATTGTTTGTTATAATATTATCCTAATTGAACGGATGCCTTTCTCCGTCTTCGTGAGTTGAAACAAGCGAGACAGTGTCATGTATTCTGCCGGCAGACTTGTGTTTCCGGTTATGTTTTCCGGTTGCAAGTTCTCTTCCAGCCTGGCCAAAAAGTGTTTATCATCATCACTACATTGAAATGTGTAGATCTTCCCTATAGTGGATCTCCTTGGTTTTGGATGCTGGAGGGAGCGCTACTCCATGGTGTCCTAAATGTCTTGCGGTCAAACCAATCAGTCAATCAATGCAACAGATGAACCCATCAATACCGGTTCGCCCCTTGGGCCGCCAGAAACAAGTTAACTTTACGCTGGCAGGACTCTGGACTACATGGGAAATCGAACATCCTAACGACGAGCAACGGACCAGCAGGGCCAAAGAAAGAAAACTACAAAAATGGGCTGTTCAATAGACCAGTCAAGTGGAACGAAACGAGACCATTAAGCGAGAAGGAAACGGCCCAATCGTGACCAAAGAACAAAAATATCGAAAAGAAGACACCCAACGAACAAACCAGATGCAAGTAGATGACATCAAAAGGTAATTCATAATCCAAGCCGACCTACCGACTTATACGGAAAAACAGTCACTTTACAGGTGTTAGATACTGTTTAGAAGCGATGTAGGCCCAAACAGAATAGGTGAAGTTTGTCCGAGTAATTCCCCACTGGCGAAACCATCTAGAGTGGTAATGAAACACGTGTAATCGAACCACCAGTTTCGACGAACAGACCGACAACCATGCAGTGTGCATTAGCTACCTGCGTTCCACAACATCGCCAGCGGAAACCTGTTGAAGAAAGACGAATCAGAGAAAACGGGCCACCTTTTCGAAGGCTTTCCCCGAAACCAATATTGTTCTTCAAATAGTTTTGACATGCAGCAATGTGAATGACAAGCTGGGGACTCCCGTGATTGAAGAAGCATTTAAATCCGTACCCGGGCAGCCAGCTGCCTTCAGGCATCCCTTTCGTCGCTTGTCACAAAAGTGTACTCCGAAAGGTATCCGTTACGCTTCGGATTCTTCAGCACAGTTCCCCTAAAATGCGCGCACAGAATCCCAGACACCCTATGCAGCCTACTTTATACTTCCTCTCAGTTACATCGACCGGAAATAAAGTCACCGCTAACTGGACACTTCGAATGGTTACGGGGTGGTTACCGGTCTCAAGCCCAGGAAGTACTCCCAGAGATCCTTTATTATCGCCGCATCCTAGGATACCTTATACTTATTCACTGTGTGGCCTAGGGTCTCTTGCTACTAATACATGGTGGTGCACGAAAGCCCTCCAAGGTTATTGCTCGCACCTATGTTGAACAGAAATTTTTTCCAACTTCGGAAAGGCCGTCCCACACCTTAAGCAACATTGCATTTAGGGCCCAATTGAAATCGGTTTTATATTAGTCATTGAACTGTTAAGTTCGCTTTTAGTCGCCGAGAGTACAATGGGCGGCGCCACATCCTATTAACCTGCCTTTCACGTGGACCGAAGCTACTGAACGGCAAGAACGCAACCAACTGGGGTTGCGTCTGGATGCGCCTTGATCTTGCAGTCCGGAGATCTGTGGCCGCATTTAAGCCCAAGCCCGGTGCATCTGTCGTTATCGTGATGCTGACTTCGTGTGCCACACCATGAGTTCAGCTCTTGACCAATCAGCGATCAGAATTTGCGCTGGGTCCGCTGCCAGGACACTGCGTCCCTCCCTCACTATTTAAAGGCCCACGCCGGCTCGATCCACCTTAGTGTTGTCATGCCGAAATGGTAAGCGTCTATTGAGCACAATCTAACATCAACTGTCGTGAAAACTGTTAAACAGGCGTCTGGGATAAAATGCAGTGAATCTTGTATTGACGCTTACAATGACTTGAAGTTCCGGAAGGATTGTCGGTATATACTGTTCCATATTTTTGAGGACAAAGAAATCCGTGTATGCCACAAGGCCGAACGAAGTTAGTTTATACCTTCGAAACCATGCATTCAATATAGGCGCCACTTATGATGATTTTATTAGGGACCTGATTGCTGCAAGGGCCAAGGGAGAGCGAGGTACGCAGTTTTCGATTATGAGGCTCCCGGGAAGTTACCCAGCTTAATTTTCATCACCTGGTAAGGCGTTGATCTTCACTGATGTTATCCTATTTCAGGACGCCAAGTGATCTTGATATCCGGTCGAAAATGATTTACGCTGCATCGAAGGACGCCATAAAGGGAAACTCGTTGGTCTAAAAATTACCTGGATGCTCATGACCTTGAGGATCTCAGAGAGGAGGAGTTATGCAAGCGCTGCCATCCCTAAACAGTACGTTTTATATGTTTTCACTCGGGCAATCTACCCAAATACGGCTGTTTCTCCTACCTGATTGGGCAACAGGTGGCGGTATTTGGTCGCAAAGGGAATCAGCCACCAACATCCCGTTATTCTCCCCACAACTGATTCGCACTCACTGAGGCCCTTCGTTTATTCGTTCCTGTTGAGACTGATCGTCTCACTGTGCCTTCGAAAAATTGCTTGAGTTTTCCTCTGTTGGAGGTTTCGCTAGTTTGTCATCATGTATGTGTTATTGTTCATTCCGTTGTTTACTCCCGTACAGAGGACACAATAAACTCCCTCACATCGAAAACTTTCTGCAAATGGATTTCATCTCCTACCCATGTACATTCGGAGCGGATGGCTTGTAAATCCGTCTGCTTCGTTCGTTGGGCGTAGGTTGTATTTATTGAACTTTAACCTGAATGGTCTGATGAGAAGGCACAGGTAGTTTCGTAATATACGAAAATGTTGGGCGCTTTGCTCGGGCTGTCGTTGCTACCTTCTTGCGTTGTATCTGACCTGTATAAGAAAAACCGGGTCATTATTTGGCACATGCCATCACATCGCTCCAGCTGGTTAACCTGTGCTATGATGCTCTTAAACTCGGCTCCTTTGGGCTGCGTCCATCAAGGCTGTGCAGGTCCATTACTCTCTAGTTTGAGTAAAAATCTTGGTCCAGTTGACCTTTCGCTTTCGAGTAATGGACGACACACCTTGTGGACACCTTAATTTGGTTCAATAATCCACGAAAGTTTGGCTTCTGCACGCAGACATTAACGCCAACTTTCGAATATTACTTCAGCTTCCGCGCGCAGAATTACCATTTGATGGGATGAGCCATTAGCACGCAAGAGAGTACGACAACTTTGTAACGGCATCAAACCGCCTAGTTGAGACGGCAAAACGAGGTCCAAAATCCGTTCCATGAAGAAAAACAGGCAGGTGACAGTCCTACTGAGAAAACGCGAATGTTCTTGCGGAAAGCTTTCATAGTGTTTCTCGGCGAGATGATGAACGGGACGTCTCCCTCCTTACGTTGAATTTCATTTATGTAGTTTTTCGCTTTGTTTGTGAAATCAGTTTTCTTCACTAGAATCCTAGCCCGAAGAGCCTGCTTCCACTCACATCTGAAGGCACTGGAAACATCGAAACTGAATCTTTGAACATCATACTAAGGTACCTCAATATTTTATGAAAAAATCAACGTGGTCTAAGAAATTGACGCCGATGTATCTCCAAGTTGCTAGCCTCCACAGACAATCGGACCTCCCATGCTGATGCTCCCGTTCCGAATCATACCAATCGCTCGGGTTTCTTTATGGTACTAGATAAAGTAGATCAGACTTCTACTTGGTAAATTTAGCTCGATAGGCTCAGTGAATCCTTGCTTTAACTAATCGGGTTTCAGGTGACTCTCTCGCAAAACCAAATTTGTTTCCAAATGAGTGCATTTCGTTAATCGAAAGCTACTTAAGAAATAGAAGTTTGATGGATGGAGCCGAAAAATCCCTACCCTTTCCGAGTACCATCTGCAACGGCGTGTCAATAGGCTCATTTATTTGACCCAAATTATTAAATACATAAATTATCAATATTCATTATTAAATCCAGTCTCTGTTGAAAGGGTAGGCGGACAGTATATGCCCGGGCTGTCCTATTCTGTGGCCTGTAAAAACTTCTACTGGCTGATTTCTGAATACTACTGTCTTAAACCTTTTGAAACTACTTTTACAAGAACGGGGGCGTAAAGTAACCTGCATTGCAACTGTTTCAGCTGCAGTGCCGATAAGTTCCGCGAATGTTTTGACGTCCATTTCGTTTGCGATGTTTCCAATGGTTGACATGTTTTGTCTCAATCAAGAAAAAGTAAGCTTTCGAATGCTGTTACAGCCAAATGGTATCTTCAAGTAAGACGTAATACGACAACCTCCGAGCGGGCAAAACACACTGGGCTGGGTCTCCACATGGTACAATTGTTGTAAGACACATTGAAAAAATATACAAACCCTGCCAGTAGATAATCTTCCACAATACTTGATCCGTTTGGATTATAAAAGCACAAGCCAAGTAAGAAAAACGGGCTCTCAGGTGAGACAGCCACGCGCTCATAAGGTTGGTCGCAAAATGGCTGGATGACCTTAGGGTTAACAGCTACATGACTATAGAAAGGTTACTGTCGCTCCTATTCTCAATATAAATAAACCGGCCGAGGGATCTAGTACAGACTGATTAGATTCCTCAACTTCTCATTCAACGCAATGCAAGTGATGGGCCGCAAATTCCAAAATTTTCCTAACAACTTTATTCAACATTTCATCATCTGCCCTGGGCCAAAACGAACAGATGTGCAAAGGCTATTCTCTTCCCAAAGAAGTTCTACTCGGTAAAATACTGCTTAACAGAGCAAAAACCCGCAAAAGCTTATTCAGTCTTCGAATCTGGATCAGTTGACCTTTCGAGATGGATCTTTATGTAGAATCAAGAAAAAAGACGGATTCTGGTTGCTGCTGGGATTTTTGTCTCATAGACATCGGTTTCTGGCGCGGCACTCTCCCCGCAGCCCATGGTTTCTGTTTGTGTATGACGTGAGTAGAAACAGTACGGTACGAAAAAGTTCTTCGCTACATCATTTCAGCTTGTGTTACTGGTAAGTGGTTGGAAGTGTGGGATCTCTCGCCTCTGGTGTTTGAGCGCTTACACTCGACATCACGCATCAATTTTGCTGGCGCCTTGACCTTATGGCATGGGATCCCAGACTAAACTGCAACAAATACTGATCTTGGTGTTTTAGTGTTACGGGGTTTAAGCTGGTTATCCAGCGCTCCGCTGCGGCCCGGAAAATCTTGCCGCTTCACGAGTACTGAACTGGAGGGTACCCTCAAAATATGGGCGCCGTTTTGTCATGCTTTGTGTATCCTCACGCAGGATGCGGTGGTAAAGCCTTGCTACCATACCTTAGGGAAGACGTTGTACAACTCAAAGCGGTTCCGTGTGTAATAACACAAGGCTGTGACAGTAGAGGGCAGTAGTACGGACGAAAACGCTGGCGTTTAGGCCCAGTAAGCCTAACCAGGTGTAGGACTGATGGCGGCGCAATCGAAGCGATTCGGATAATCAACGGATACCTTAGCATTTAAATGGGCCAGATGGTCCAGCAGAGAGAATCCCAAATGAGATTTCAAAGCACACTACAGGGGTCTACAAAGATTCTGTTATGCGAACCGGGTGAAAAGCTCTTGAAACAAACTTTGAAATTGCTGATGCGTCACTTTTCACCTCGAGCAAACGCTATACGCATTCTGGACAGGGCGTTTTATTACATGCTTGTAGGCTTAGGTTTGCTTAAGAAGAATAGATAAGCTAAAAACACAGACTGCTTTTAATTGTTATGCGACTCTTTTCCTAATTTGACGGATGAGGCATCTGTTGGCACCTTAACACATCTTAATGTACCCCGTACCCGTTGTTTTTCGATTTCTTTTCCCAGTTCATTCTTTTACTAGTCTATGGAGATGTTGTGAAATATGATAGTATGGTTACGTGAAGTATGTTTTGTGAATAATTCCACCAGGGATGATTTCTACGTAAATCCTCTCTATGTAGTCATAGTTCTTCTACCGCGGTATATTAAACCGCTATACATTTCAGCTGCTGGTAGGCCGGGGAACTCCCTAGCTATTGGTCCGTAAACCCAGCTTGGTAATTTAATTGCCAACGTTTCATCACAATCCTAGAGGACACCGTCAGTGCAAGGATAAGCAGGTAAATTCCGCTACACTACTTGCCCTTAGGTAGCTTCTAAACGGTACTAAATGTTAAACATTAAATACTAAATATTAAATAAATAAATAACTCTTCAGGGGATTTTCGCGTTACCTGATCGGCCGGGTTGAAACGTTAGCTGCTTTTTTATCTCATTTCCTTTGCTACTTCTTCAACTCGATAGTTCTGTTCCTCCGTTGTGGTGGGTTGTTCCCTTTCTTTGTTTGCCTGGTTTTTTCAGGATCAGACTCTCGAAAGTAATCTTGGAATGCCCAAATCCACTGAGACCTTCAAGTCTAACCAAAACCTTAATGGGAAAACTTCCAAATCAGTTGCCGATTAGACACTTAAGCGGTCGTTCAATTCAGCAACCGTCGGCAGTAGTGAGTATTTAGGCGGGCCAAAGAAGTACAGTCGACGATGCTGTGTGTTACGCCACCACCAATCGGACAGCCAGGGTCGACATCAAAAGTGTGTCATAAATAACGCGAGGCCCCTCCCAACTCTTGTACTAGCCTGTTTAAAATGATGCTGCCATGCCTCTTACTGACGAGTCTTTTTCCGACACTAAGGCACTAGAGTGCGAACCAAAGTAAGCCACAGTATATTGGTGACTCCGGAACCTACGCAAATATGACAATAAACGCTGAAGCGTTGGCGAAGCTTCCGCCCGACAATATCAGCTTGAATAAGCGCGATGGCGACTGATGGAATTTTGTCGCAGAAACTCAAAATTCAACCTCCGAATGCAGATGCCTCAGATGCAAACCTCGTCGAATCGATTTTCAAACGCACTGCATGGGTCTATTATGAACCTGATTCAGGTTTAATCCTCGGTGCAAACGTTATGAAGACATTATCAGAGGTAAACTGGTACACAGTGATGATGCCTTGAGAGTGCGTATTGCCCAGAAAACCTGGCACACGGGAGCTAGGTTTGATAAAACCGTGAGCAACTCCCAGCGGTTTTCGACCAGCATTTTTCCTCGTTTAATATCCGCTATTAATGTGTGAAACTGGTAATAAAGTGAGTCTACAGACTACCTCAATTATGCCCGCAGAATCGTTCTTGAATTTGAGCAGTTCAATTCATCTACCAGAAAGGAATGCAGGCTCATGTCTAATGCTCAAATGTTGCCTTCAGTCACACTCAGAAAGTGATCTTAGAACAAGGCTGTCGAACAGGATTGGGCAATCTCCGGAAGTAACACTGCAAACCATTATTCATAAGTGCCCTTCTCTACTGAGGCTCATATGCAACAGGGCCATGTAGAAGCGACCACTATCCAACCCGGATATCAGTGGTCTGATTTCGTTTGAATTGAGTGGTTGATTGAACAGCCCATTCCTGTAGCTTTCTTTCTCTGACCCTACTGGCCCGTTGCTTGTCGTCAGGATGTTTGGACTCCCATGTAGTTCAGCGTCCCGCAAAAATGCAATTACTTCGTTCGTAGCAGTTGATAGACTGGATCACTGTCGACGCGATTACTGATAGGTTTTTCAGTGCAGTACCACGCCGTGGCAACCGCTTGCTCTGGTTTTGCTCTATTGTTTGTTATAATATTATCCTAATTGAACGGATGCCTTTCTCCGTCTTCGTGAGTTGAAACAAGCGAGACAGTGTCATGTATTCTGCCGGCAGACTTGTGTTTCCGGTTATGTTTTCCGGTTGCAAGTTCTCTTCCAGCCTGGCCAAAAAAGTGTTTATCATCATCACTACATTGAAATGTGTAGATCTTCCCTATAGTGGATCTCCTTGGTTTTGGATGCTGGAGGGAGCGCTACTCCATGGTGTCCTAAATGTCTTGCGGTCAAACCAATCAGTCAATCAATGCAACAGATGAACCCATCAATACCGGTTCGCCCCTTGGGCCGCCAGAAACAAGTTAACTTTACGCTGGCAGGACTCTGGACTACATGGGAAATCGAACATCCTAACGACGAGCAACGGACCAGCAGGGCCAAAGAAAGAAAACTACAAAAATGGGCTGTTCAATAGACCAGTCAAGTGGAACGAAACGAGACCATTAAGCGAGAAGGAAACGGCCCAATCGTGACCAAAGAACAAAAATATCGAAAAGAAGACACCCAACGAACAAACCAGATGCAAGTAGATGACCTTCCTGTGTATCACTCGCTTGGACCACCACATACACCCTGGAGCCCACGTTTGACGGCATCTCAACACACCATTCAACTCGCCTATTCAGAAAGCCAGAAAGACGCCAAATGTATTGAACGTTTCAAACGACCTGCTACAAAGAGGAATGCTGGCACATGGCCGTCGGTAATGAAACACGTGTAATCGAACCACCAGTTTCGACGAACAGACCGACAACCATGCAGTGTGCATTAGCTACCTGCGTTCCACAACATCGCCAGCGGAAACCTGTTGAAGAAAGACGAATCAGAGAAAACGGGCCACCTTTTCGAAGGCTTTCCCCCGAAACCAATATTGTTCTTCAAATAGTTTTGACATGCAGCAATGTGAATGACAAGCTGGGGACTCCCGTGATTGAAGAAGCATTTAAATCCGTACCCGGGCAGCCAGCTGCCTTCAGGCATCCCTTTCGTCGCTTGTCACAAAAGTGTACTCCGAAAGGTATCCGTTACGCTTCGGATTCTTCAGCACAGTTCCCCTAAAATGCGCGCACAGAATCCCAGACACCCTATGCAGCCTACTTTATACTTCCTGTCAGTTACATCGACCGGAAATAAAGTCACCGCTAACTGGACACTTCGAATGGTTACGGGGTGGTTACCGGTCTCAAGCCCAGGAAGTACTCCCAGAGATCCTTTATTATCGCCGCATCCTAGGATACCTTATACTTATTCACTGTGTGGCCTAGGGTCTCTTGCTACTAATACATGGTGGTGCACGAAAGCCCTCCAAGGTTATTGCTCGCACCTATGTTGAACAGAAATTTTTTTCCAACTTCGGAAAGGCCGTCCCACACCTTAAGCAACATTGCATTTAGGGCCCAATTGAAATCGGTTTTATATTAGTCATTGAACTGTTAAGTTCGCTTTTAGTCGCCGAGAGTACAATGGGCGGCGCCACATGTCCTATTAACCTGCCTTTCACGTGGACCGAAGCTACTGAACGGCAAGAACGCAACCAACTGGGGTTGCGTCTGGATGCGCCTTGATCTTGCAGTCCGGAGATCTGTGGCCGCATTTAAGCCCAAGCCCGGTGCATCTGTCGTTATCGTGATGCTGACTTCGTGTGCCACACCATGAGTTCAGCTCTTGACCAATCAGCGATCAGAATTTGCGCTGGGTCCGCTGCCAAGGACACTGCGTCCCTCCCTCACTATTTAAAGGCCCACGCCGGCTCGATCCACCTTAGTGTTGTCATGCCGAAATGGTAAGCGTCTATTGAGCACAATCCTAACATCAACTGTCGTGAAAACTGTTAAACAGGCGTCTGGGATAAAATGCAGTGAATCTTGTATTGACGCTTACAATGACTTGAAGTTCCGGAAGGATTGTCGGTATATACTGTTCCATATTTTTGAGGACAAAGAAATCCGTGTATGCCACAAGGCCGAACGAAGTTAGTTTATACCTTCGAAACCATGCATTCAATATAGGCGCCACTTATGATGATTTTATTAGGGACCTGATTGCTGCAAGGGCCAAGGGAGAGGCGAGGTACGCAGTTTTCGATTATGAGGCTCCCGGGAAGTTACCCAGCTTAATTTTCATCACCTGGTAAGGCGTTGATCTTCACTGATGTTATCCTATTTCAGGACGCCAAGTGATCTTGATATCCGGTCGAAAATGATTTACGCTGCATCGAAGGACGCCATAAAGGGGAAACTCGTTGGTCTAAAAAATTACCTGGATGCTCATGACCTTGAGGATCTCAGAGAGGAGGAGTTATGCAAGCGCTGCCATCCCTAAACAGTACGTTTTATATGTTTTCACTCGGGCAATCTACCCAAATACGGCTGTTTCTCCTACCTGATTGGGCAACAGGTGGCGGTATTTGGTCGCAAAGGGAATCAGCCACCAACATCCCGTTATTCTCCCCACAACTGATTCGCACTCACTGAGGCCCTTCGTTTATTCGTTCCTGTTGAGACTGATCGTCTCACTGTGCCTTCGAAAAATTGCTTGAGTTTTCCTCTGTTGGAGGTTTCGCTAGTTTGTCATCATGTATGTGTTATTGTTCATTCCGTTGTTTACTCCCGTACAGAGGACACAATAAACTCCCTCACATCGAAAACTTTCTGCAAATGGATTTCATCTCCTACCCATGTACATTCGGAGCGGATGGCTTGTAAATCCGTCTGCTTCGTTCGTTGGGCGTAGGTTGTATTTATTGAACTTTAACCTGAATGGTCTGATGAGAAGGCACAGGTAGTTTCGTAATATACGAAAATGTTGGGCGCTTTGCTCGGGCTGTCGTTGCTACCTTCTTGCGTTGTATCTGACCTGTATAGTTCGTCGGAACTTGATTCTTGGCCCTTCGGTTTGTGTCAGCTATCTGGATATAGTTGCAGCTTCGGTTGGTGGTTACATGAGACGTTGATCGCCCGTAACAGCTGTCTTTTAAATACCACATGCACGATTTATGGAGCTAGGAAATCTGAGACTCCCTGTATTACGTTTCGGGTCGTTTCATTGAGTGGGTCGGCAATCTATTTGTCGTCAGCTGGCATGTGTTTTGGGAAATAAAAAACTAACCAGCAGGCTATTGAAAACCGCGTAGTCCAAATGGGCACATTCAGCAGTTTTAGAAACGATCACACTCCAGAGTAGCCCTGGAGAATTCACCCAATTGATGAGACCGAAATTCATATGCAAATGATGATATATATTTCGATTTAGTCTTAGGCGACAAGTGACGCATTTGTAGTTGTAGGGCTGTAGGAGAAAACGCTTGGCAAGGTTTTGAACCTATCCTATCTGTTTCCATTAAAGGCTGGCGTTCCGTGATCGATAACTGACTCAGAGAGAATGCTGGCCTCTTGAACGAAGGAAACATCCACCGTAGCGCTTGTACTATCTGGTATCCTTGCTTTGCCATTTCTGATGCGTGGTCACCTTTCCTCGGTCCAGGCGAACGAGACTCCCAGTTTGTATGGCTTTTTGCTCTTGTTTCCCGGTCTGACGATGATCAGACAAAGGATTGAGCGACTTAGTCAAACAATGCAGGAGATCATGGCCCGTTTGAGGAGCATCAATATCATTAGAGCTTCCAGTGCAACTTCATATTTTCATGTCTACTCAGAGCAAGCATAGAAATTTCGCTGACCAGTGTTTGTGGTTGGAACAAATATTGAGGACTAGAGGTCTTAACAAGGAACTTTAGAATACTCCAGTGTTGACGTCGAGTTTTGCCGAGAATACGCCACTCACCCTGAAGTGAAAGCTTTGACTGCGTAAGATGCGTGATGACAAATTGTCAGCACTGGTTCGAGCACATTCCTGAGTACGAAGAGACTTCCCACTTTCAGCCCTCGAAACTGACTTGCTTATGGAGTGTCCATAGAGCTCCCTGGTGGTACCCAGGTTCGCCGCGCAGAAACATTATTGCGTGGATCTTTGCTGCGCAGTGCGAAGGAATTCTATTTGTTGACATTAAGCTATTCCTTTTGTAGTTGTTCCTATGTAAGGTAGATTGATGACCGAAGTGTCCCAGTTTGGGGGGACAATCTTCTCGAACCCGAAGTGTCCCAGTTTGGGGGGACAATCTCGAAATTTGATAGCATGTATGGTGAATCGAATAAAGCTGCTTGGACGGGTGCATGCCTTCTGGATCTCATTTACTGAATTTGTCTGGATATGGTTACTTGAACGGGTTTATCTCCAGTAAAAAGAACGGTAGTAGCGCCAGAACTACTTCCATGTCGGTCTCTTGACGACCGACAGTAGTAGTGCAGTAGTGCAAGAAGTCCCCTCCCAAAGCCTCATAAAGCGACTGAACAGTTTTCGAGGTCCCACGGCTAACACACTGGTCGGGCTATATTCCTTGCTTTTCGCTTCAGGACAGAACACCGGTTTCGATCTTGTCTTTGTCTTCCAAAGCCCATATTACCGCCACTTGAGCGGAAAGTGTATTAACCTTTGCATCCCGAGCAGGCAAAGAGTGGTGATGTGGCATTGTAAACACAGTTCCTCAGAATGTGCCTTCAACCGTTATCATCGACAGCACAACAACAATGTTTACTACTGTTGTTTCGCTGATGCTAACGCTTGAAGAGCTTGATTACGTCCAGTCCAAACCGGCGGTTGCTTTGCACACTCAGAATTGTAGGGTAATATTTGCGTAGTTTTCGGGTGGTCATTTTTGTGTGTTTATTGGAGCTCCGAGAAACAAAATAGTCTCCCTCTGTTACAAGGTTTCTACATACATTTAATTCGAGTTCATTACTTCACTCCTTTTGGAGCAATTGTGCGGATTCTGACCATGAAGCCGTCTGGGTTCGCTTCTCTCTTCACTTAAAGGGCCACCTCTCTTAGAAACTAAGAAGTTCCCGTAGGTAAACGAATCTGTCAACACCGTCTTCTGGATTCTCCCAACCGCTCCATCGTCGGATGTCCGTTCACACTGGGACGAGATCACAACTTCGTTGCACAGTGTCGGGAGTTTCGCCTGCAGCACGGTAGCTCCACTCAAGCACTGACATCAGACAACTGTTGAGTCTGCTTGAGTCCCGAAGAAATATTCCCGCCGGTCCCGAACTCAATTCAGCTCGACGAATTATCAGACGGCAGTGAAGCATCAGTGTCAACACTGATGTTGCTGTCTTAGATGATGATGATTATCAGACGTCAATTAAAACAGTGTGCTCGCTGTTAGGCCTGGTAGACACGGAAAGCTAAGAGAAGAGTTCGGGAATGTTCGAAGACCATCTTGTTTGCTTCGCTCGACTTGTCCCCGAAAACTGCCTCTGACAGAAACCACTAAGGATCGAACCGCCGCAACCATCAAAGAAGGACGTCTCGACCGCCGGGTTAAGGTTTTTAAACAGCAATTCACGTGGCCACTGGCCACCACTCAGTCTGATTCTCGGACTGTACTGTAACCTTAGAACCCTCACAGCCTCAGAGGTTTATGATTGCTTATCGCTCCTCAAACGTCACTGAGCTCTTGAATGACTTCAAGGGGACCTCTCATCCTCGTTGTTCAGTTATGGGAACAGGATTTATGTGCCTCTATTTAGATAAAGGGAACCGCTTCAGATAACGGAGGAATCGGTACTAGTGTCCATTTACAAAAAACGGCTTGTATGAACGCGGTAATCCCAGAGGGATCAACTTAATCGTACAGCTGTAACACCTTTCCGCTGCCTAGCTGCCATGCCACCCGAAGGGAACACAGGACTGAGATATTGCCAGCTTACCCAAGCCTAGACAGAAGCCGAGATGCAGAGGTCGGGTTCGAAACATGGACCTTCTGGTCAGTAAATTCGCGCTCTAACCACTGAGCCATATCGCCATCCCAATGTAATGAAGATGAGGCTAGTGCACGAATCTCCAAGGCTCAGGTAATGTTTGCTACTTTGAGACACGCCTTATGGAAATGGCGTTCTTGCTGTCACTACTATTGCTTTCACTGCGTACCTCCAAATCTCTGCCATACTGGACAAACGGAACCGATTGGGTCGTCGCCTCCAACGCGTGTATCTCACTCCATTATTCTGTTTATCCTCGGTGAACGAAGCTGCGGTAGCTGTAACCACTGCACGTCGGTGCACTGCTGGTGGGCTGAAAAACAACCGACTGAGCAGACTTGAAGTGACCCGTTTAGAGACGCGAAGCTACCGAACCCCGTGTAACCGGTACTACTTACCCTGCGGGTTCTGCCGCCAAATATCTAGAACATCTTTTCGTTCAACTGGAAACGAAGCGAAACACCGCATGTTAAGTATGAAATGACTCCTAACCAAAAAGTGCCTTTAGTCGCTAGACCGAGGTTCGGGTCTGACAAGTCATGCTGGTTTATGGCTGCACGGTTTCAGTGGGGTATTTTTCAACTCAGCCTTTCATCACTAATGGTCCAGGGCAATGCTTTCACCATCTGTATATCAATGTTGTTTGTGAATCCACTTCGGAATGCCACAAATCTATCTATCTAGGCTTTTCGCGGCGCATATTGCAATGGGTTGCACACTTTCTGTGCACCATGGAAGACAGTTTAATAGAAGGGCCTTCTCGACAAATCTCTGTAGGGTTTTCCTATCTCCGTCTGCAGGTCAGATATGAACTTGGCTTACCATGATCCAAGAGGCTGTCAGCTGTTTGAAACAGCGGACGGTTCATGTAATCATACTGGAATCTTAGTATATGCATATTTTGTTGCCCTTCACCACTTACCGGGGCCCTTGACGTACGTCGCGTTGTCCTTCATCATCAAACCGGCCAGCCGAGATCATATGATCGGCTTTGACCCCCTAAGGCTGGGCTTTATTCTCATCCAACTCATGCCACCCCTCACATCATTCAGCCATCTTCACGTCATTGTTGATAGAATACCAGAATGCGAATGAAAGCAGAACTCTAAAATTTGGCGTATAGGCGTTTGGGCGTGAAGCACATACAATGCACATTGATGTATGTCCAGGGAAGGGAGTAAAATTGCCGGGTTTGCTCTGTAGAATACTAGCTCGACAATAAGGAGCGATAGTAAGCCTCCAACCAGAGTAAAACTAATGCGCCATTTAGTTTTTCTCAAAATTACACTGTCCCCACATTCCTTTGAGTTTTTTCAACATCACCGGCATTTCCATGGGCGATATACTAACTATTCACGTCGCTCAGCCCTGGGATCGTGGGGCCGTAACCGTCCCATCATGTAGTGGTGATGCAACTACAAAGATATCTTCGCATTCTAGAACCTACAGCTTGCACTTCGTTTCCCTTTATACCGACGTACGGTACCCAAATTATTGTCTTTCGGTCTCCCATGCGTCAGCGACACTGATCAATATGTGGCTGCAGCACAGTTCGCCACGCCATATTATTCGGCAAAACTTTGTACTATACATATAATCCACAGGACAAGCTAAACCGTAGGTGAGTAGATGCATTAACGCTACTGACCTCGCCTGTCCTGCGCAATCACAACACTGACCCTGTGCATGTGACAGCAATGAAACAAACGAACACTTCTTTTAACCTCAGTAATGCCCATGGATACTGTCATCTGGTCCCACTGTGGAGCCAATTGGCTTGCAGATTAGGGTGCGAATTTACTGACTGAAGGTTCCGACCTCTGCATCTCGACGTCTATCTAGGCTTGAGCAACCTGGCAGTATCCCAGCCCTCGTGCATCCTTCTGGTGGCATGGCAGTTAGGCACCGAAAGGGTGCTACAGCTGAACGATTTACGATCTCTACTATCTGATCCCATTATTTGATATCTTTCAGTGAGTGTGGTCACACAACTCCAGTTTATTAGGGGTTGTCTAACTAAAGCGTTTCAATGCTGTTACAAAATGCTATTCCTGCCGGAACTTAAGTCATGAATAGACCTCCGAAATTCCTTTCACTTCTTTAAGTCTTCATTGACGATAATGACCAAGCAACACTCGGTATCACGCTTGCCTTCACTGGCTCTAGTTCTTTTTTTACAATAAGCTAGCCTTAGTGAGCTCTCTTTTTTCATAGCGTACTAGAGATGTCGGTTCGGACATGATGATGCGTGAGGCCTTCGTGAACGTTCACTGGTCGACTGGAGCACTATTGGCTGGCATCGTAAATGGATCCCCCAAACAACGGTGGCTCAACCTTTGGACGTCTATGTATAGCTGTTAAACTACATCTACTCTGCGCAGTGCCGAATGTAATGGTACCTCAAGCCGCGGATGCCAATCTGAATAAGACCGGCGAGTAAAAAACGGAGGCCCGTTAAGAGATAATGGGTGACGTTGGAAAAACAGTGAGCACCCATATAAGTTCTTTCCACCAAGGCGACGACGCTGCCCATTAAGTCCTTCAGGCAGCTGCGGCGTGTCATACTTCCCTCAAAACAAATCACCCTGACAATGATCTTTAGGAGATACACATTACCACGACATGGGACGAGAGTGTATAAAAAACCGTTCAACTAATGGTCAGGTTACTACGAGTCGTGTCATCTCGCTGTATGTTTATAATGAAAACACTGAGAAAAACTTACCTTAGGTAACTTACTGATCGCATATATTACTCCTTACGCATGGTAATGGATGCAATTAATCGGCGATGGCCAAAGTTCATAAAACACTACGCATCTAACAACTTCAGAAAAAAAATAAACAAACCCCACAGAGATATTCAAGACATGTAATATCCTTGCCATTATTGGGCATTTGTTCCAGTGCATATCTCTAGTATTCCAACATCCAATTGCATCTTGCAAGGCAACAGGTCGGTCGCCGTTAAACCATCGATAGTTCATATGCCTCTATGCAGCATGTTGGGCTGGCATGAGTTCCCGTCTAACTACACCGGTGGACACCAGCACACAATGGGTAGTGTCACGTGTAGCGTGTAGCCAAATGGTGGTGTTTACACCAAAAAGAGTAAGACAGAATGGTGAATAGGGGCGAGAACAGTTCAAGGCCATCGACATGCCCAGCTGGTGACTATTTGTTGTCAGTTTAGGGTGGGGACTACGGTACAGTTTAGACATGCAGTGTTGGTCTAGTGACCCGCCACAGTCACCTCCGAAATCGTTTTGGGCTTAAAAACCCGGGAAGTTCGAAGTGTCATGGCGGACCGTTAACGTACTTATGCCTGTATCATATGCAAATGAATTCTACGAAATACGGTGCAAAATACTTCATAAAATACGATATAGTGCAATTCGTACGGGATCAATAGTGCGGAAATTGAGACAGATGGCCATAACGGCAACCCAAATTAGGGACATTATGTGGCGAACCGCTTAAGTAGCATATGGGTTTGGGTGGTAGCAGTAACTCGGATGACAACGGTGGTTGTGTGCAGTATAGAGTGCTGTCAATAGTCCCTGTTATCCCTCATCAGACAATACAGCCATGAACACCTTGAGTGTGGTAGACGTCTTCCAACATACAAAAGACTGTTGAACATTTGCTTCCTCGAATGCATACAGTTTTTATCGCTGTATTGCACTGCTAATGTCCCTTGGCATGGTGGGAAACGTCTGCAAGTCAACTGTCAAACTCGGTGAACAGTCACCTGATCGACTACAAGTGCTTATTGCATTGATGTGATCGGATGGAGAGTCAATCAACATGATAATCGACTTAATCCATGGTTAAAACTTCTGAAACGTGTGACTGCAAAATGTGACTGAGTTCTGTAAGAAAGTCTTGTCTATCGAGCAGTCATTTTTCTCCTCCTCAAATTGAGGGATCCGTTTGTTGTTTCGGTCAAAGTTGTGTCAGGAAGAACCTAGTAAAGACACCTTCGGCGAACAAAATTTTTCACAAATCTAATATCTTTATAATGATTTGACCAACCTACTAATCATATGACCAGTATCTTTGCAGATGTACATAGTGGGAGCCCAGTTTTGACAGGTGTGTCGGAGGCGTATTGCAGTGTGATAATGTAGGGCAAGTGAACTCTTCTTTTCTGAAGAACGTTCTCTATGTGACTTGTTCAGATACCATCAGTAAAATCGATAACCGATCAGCTCTAACACTTTCGCTGTGCCACCCGAAGGAGGTACGAGGGCTCAGATACTACCAGGTTGTTCAATCCAAGCAGGGACAGTCGAGAAGCCGTGGTTAGGTTGGAGCCACGGATCTTCCGGCCAGTATTTGCGCACTTTCACCGCTGAGCTCTCTCGAATTCTGACATCATCAGTCTTACAGGAGTAATTTTTTTCATTGAACCCAATTGAATTTGAAGGAAAATTGTTTCAAATCCCATCTCATTAATACCCCATTTATCGCAGTAGAATATCAACTGAGGTGGTGTTTTGTTTAAAAACATGTAAATGGTATTGGTGCCCTTAAAAACTAGCTGGATAGTTCCCTTCATCTATTATATATATATATATATATGTATATATAATGAGTGTAGGTAACTACACTCACTTACAAACAAATTTGGTTTTGCGAGAGACTCACCTGGAACCCAGCTGAATCTCCCGTTTGTGATGTTTTCAGGCAACTGAATGTGCTGCACCAGGTCGCCTCATGTTCTGGTTGCTACGATCTTCGAGATATCGCGATAAATGTATCTGCGTAATGCACTACTCATAAGGTTACTGAAAACTCGCCGACAGCCCACGACCGGTTTCGCCCTTCTTGGGCTGGCTGATCAGGTAGGTGCAGTCCCCGAGTTTCCGTCAACCTTATAATTAGTGTAATGTAGCTAATGTTTTGATGTCCCCGACATAAGAGACCACCATCGGCACTCGAAACGTTGAGCATAAATTGTTGCCTCGAATTAATTGTTTCTCACTTGAACATGCAGTTTTTATCCCATAGACTTTAGGACAGGCATTCCCTTTGTTTAATCTGTTTTCGTCTATTTGTCACCTCCCTCGAGGAAAACAGATTTATTGATCTTTCCAAACAGTCTCTCCTGAAGTGCTAAATACAGTGGACTTCTCAATCTGCCTAAAGGAGATTACGGGTATCAATTTTTATAGCGAAACAGGCTCAACTTTCATCCATCCTAAACTGGTTCGACGGTCTTTGAAGTGTGTCATAATCACGGTACCCTGATTTTTCTGATGTTCCTACTATAAACATTTTTCGCTCTCACGCGTGCACCGTTTTTTTTCTACCAACTGGTGATTGATCGTGGCCAACCAAACGACTGTACAATCGGTCGTTGCGAGAGTTGGAATCCATTAGCCTGGTAACGCGAACGAAGTGACCTACCTGTCCTACAATTCACACTTCTGTCTGTAACAGACACCACCGCTGTCCCGGAACAGTGTTGCGAAACGACGCATTCGAAGTGGTCCAGTCCGACGACCTAGTGAGTATGAAATAGCCAAAATGTTGACTGTGTGACAGCAGGCTTGCTCAAACGCCTGTGTACAATGAAAACCGAGGAATCAAGGTCGTATTTGGTTAGACTGTCGAATGTGGCGTCATGTATACAAATAAAACAGGCCCTCCATCAATTACACGAATCTACATAGCATGTTGGTCTGTATGTGTGTACCGCGAACCAACTGACCTAGAGTGCATTTTTCTTTTTGGTCACAAGGACCCTTTTTAAGGTCACGTTTTTGCTATCCTTTTTTCCCGAAAAAAACCGGGACAGGTCTGTAAAACCAAAATGTTTACACTCAAATGCGCACCCCAAGAAATATTTCAGGAGTAGGAACTAGTAATAAATTTGGAAATGTTCCCAAGCCAATGACCCGAAGAAACTGACCAACTAAATGTAGCTTCTATTGCAAAAAAAACATGGCCTGAGTAAAAGAAACCAACAGGCTTGAAAACTGATTTTTTTGATGGAACCTGATACGACATTCCTCGTATTTCTGAGATATCCTGACTGCAATTGTTGTGTAAGGTGAAAGGGTTTCGATTAACTTAAGTGTAGAGTCAGTCACCTTAAATTAGTCCCTAAGTTTTGTCGTGCTCCCACATTTTCGGAAACTGTGCAGACTGAAGCCAAAGTTGACCTCAGTTAACAGCCTTCTGGATATGGACAGAATGTTCCGCAAAGAAAATTCCATCACCGAACCAGGCCAACCTGTTACTTCATGACTGTCCATCGTACGGTACAGATTATTCGATTGCCCACCGAAATCCCGGTGGCCTTAAGATCATATGGCTTCGCTAATTTCGTGCAAATTGGCTTGAGGTAGAACATAAGGTTGACGGAAACTCGAGGACTGCACCTACCTGATCAGCCAGCCCAAGAAGGGCGAAACCGGTCGTGGGCTGTCGAAGAATTTTCAGCAACCTTATGAGTAGTGCATTACGTATATACATGTATCGCGATATCTCGAATATCGTAGTAACTGGAACATGAGGCGGCCTGGTGCAGCACATTCAGTTGCCTGGACACATCAAAAACGGGAGACTCAGCTGGGTTCCAGGTGAGTCTCTCGCAAAAACCAAATCGATAAATTTGTGATGTTTATGTCCTCCTAAGTCTCTGTGGCTGCATTCCAGACAGCCGACACGCTCCCATCCGAGTGGCTACCTCAATGCTTGGACAGAGTTAACTACTCTGGGCACGTAATGTGAACGAAAATTGCAGTCATCTAATCACTCGTTCAGCTCTAACACCCTTTCAGTGCCTAGCCGCCGTGCTTCCCGATACAAACACGAGGGCTGAGACGCTGACCGGTTGCCCAAGCCTAGACAGGAGCGGTAGAGATGCTGAGGTCGGATCCGAACCACAGACCATGAGGTCAGTAAGTTCGTGCTTTAACCACTGAGCTACCTCGAGCTCACAATTGCGCTAGCGCACAGGGTAGGCGATCTCACACTCACGCATTCTTATTGGTCCTTGTTACCACGGTCAAAGTGAGGATAGGATAGGATTTCGATAATCGGCCTGGATACGTATGGTAGGCTGACTGGTCTAATGGTTATGGCTCGCCAAAAATTATAGTATGTTGCCCTTTCAGGAAGTATCTTCAGTCAGCGGTGAGAGTCGACACCGAGTAGAGTATATCTGTTAATGGACGTAATACACTACTCATAAGGTTGCTGAAAACTCTTCGAACACTCACGACCAGTTTCGCCCTTCTTGGGGCTCATCAGGTAGGCGCGCTCCCCGCTTAGCAACATCATAAACGAGAGATTCACCTGGTGAGTCTCCCGCAAAACTAAATTGGTTTGCAAATGAATGTATTTCGCCATGCCTGTTAATCTTGTCAAGTGTGCAAAACATTCGCAGCTGGAGACCTTGTCATCGGATGACTACTGCTCCTTTGTTTTCACTTGGAAGATTGACCTTTGGGGTCTTTCGGTAAGTGTGCAGTTGACCTATCACCCTTACGCACGTTTGCTCTGTCCACTCAGTCCGTTTGCCTGATAGAAGCCGCTGGAGGATTCAGCCGCGATACAAAAAGCCTATAGCTTTTATGCACCGTTTTCAAATTGTAATGATGGGCTGATCGCACCGTGTCTGATCGGCAGTCTGACGTTTTTCGACGCCAAAAATTAATGGCGAGTCAAAGCTACGAGGGACGTGGAGTGGCCTTGCTCATGCTGTAAGTAACCTCGTCTACGGTATGAGGAAACTCATGAGGAAATGAAACTCACCACAGGTCCAGAGTAAGTGAACTTGTCGACAGTCGTGAGAAGACATTCTGTCAGGGTATTCCCGTCCCAGTTTCGTTGGAAAGCTTGACACTTCAAAAGTTCCTAGCATATCCGGTACGATCTAATCTTATCTCCAAAGCACTGAGTGGAGATGAAGAAAATCGATTCCATCTCCCTACTCACTGTCAACACTACTGTCGGCCAACATGTCATCCGGAAGAGTTCTATGTACTTGGATGACGAAAGCTTTACATCGTCAAACATGAAAGGACGGTATGGTATCTTGTTCCTACATTATATGGAGAATGGTGTGGTGTACTGCTCTCGACGGACAACTTCGGGGGATCAAACTGAACATAATGCGCTGGATTTACACGATCACTGTCCCAGAGTAGATGCTCAACGTGTCTCCTACTGTTGTCTTCTCACGCTGCAACACGGAATCAGCTAGTCAAAACGAAAGCGATCTGAAAAATCTTGAAGTTTTTATGACACGATCGCAACTTATGGCGAGGATGTCTACTTTATCATTCATTTACTCATTGATCTTAGCATTATGAAGAACTAGTAATTCAGTACGTGTAGCGTACGGTTGACTGTGGTCTGCTGGCCTTAGTGCTAACATCTGAAGTTGCTGTGCACTCTTCTCTGACTTTTGATAAGGCCCATTACTTGATACCCAATCCATAGATCTAATTCCCTCAGAAGCTGACAGAAGTGCCTACTTTTGACCCATTGGCTGAAATCCCAGCCAAGCCAAAATTATCGCTGTACTGATCAGTGTTCTACCTCTAGTTTTTGCGCGCGTGCACAGACAAATGCACAATCAGCTTTGATAAGTGAGCTTTCGCGTTCAGGCTCTTGAATTTAGTACCATTCTCTATTCACGACCTTCTTCACTGGTTTCCTCAGTAATTTGATTGCGTCTACATGGCAACCACCCAGGCCCACACAAACATTGGAGAGCTGGAAAGTTCGCCTACGCTAGTGATCGTTGCGCACCGAATGTTCGTTTGTGGAAGTCTCGAATGTGCTTATGGGCTTTTGGACAAAGACGCGAGTCGCATGGTCGTACAGCTAGAGATGGACCGATTTCCTGAGAGGTAGACTGAAAATAGCAAAATCGATAACTTGTAGAATCGCTTCATAATCTCGTCCATTGTACTAAAAGGATGAAATCTCATTCATCCGCTGGTGTCGACGAGTCAACCGCATTTTTTCATCACCGTCCGAAGTGAGCTGAATGCCCAACTGTGAGCCCTGGCTGCTCGAATTGATTTTCAAACTTCAAGTTAAAAAGGTAGCTGATTCAATTTCGGTTTAGGTTGCACCGGGACGCAGCTTTCAGGTGATTTTAAGTCGTAATTGAACAACCGGACAAACTTACCATGATCATGTTTTTTCTGGTTTTTTAATCTGATCAGTACATTTATTCCAACCTGACTGTCCACCTTGCTGGTTGTTTGGTTTGTTTAAATTTTAAGCTTGAAGTTCACCCTGCTAGCGACAGCTGAACAGCTTACATGCCTATTGCACATAAGGTACTGATGGGAAGTTGACTCATACGTCTGATGACCTGTTTTCGGAGTAGTTTTCAGAAACGTCCGGGTGGAAATCTTGTGCATGTTGCAAATGCCCCCAGAAGTTACTAAGCTAGCATGGTTATTAAACGGAGATGAACTCACGCGGCTTGTCTTACAATGCTCTGAAAACACAAAGCCAGGTTCTTATGACCTCAGCACATATTCAATTTGCATGAAAATTATGAAGCTCAAAGTGTTGGTTATAAGATTACTATCGCACAAAACAGCATTGCGATGCTCACAAAAAACATATTCGTTTGCACACCAGGTTGTTTGTTTTCTTCACTGGTGTGCAAGTGAGCGAATTTGGGTTCAAGCAGAATATAAAGCTGACGGGAACTCCCGGACTGCGCCCACCTGATGAGCCCCAAGAAGAGCGAAACCGTCTGTCGACTGGTTTTCAACAACCCCATGAGTAGTGTCCTTCAAGCAATCATTGTGATGTTGTTTTGCTTCAGTGCATTGTACCTAGGACAGCAGGGTATGATACACAGCCAATACTCAGTAGAGTCCATACAGCTGCTGTTAAAATTACCATCATCATTGTGGCTACCCGTTTGAGCAGGTGTAGAAGTGCTGTGGATTGTGGAAGGTGGGGTCTTCCCGGCAGAACAACTGTCCGTCCTTCAAATCAGCACTGATAAATATGTCCTTGTCACGGTGGAAGAATAAAGGCTGTCCATTAAGGTAAAAGCGGTGAGGCATGTCACAATATTGTCCGCTTGGCTGGTGCTTGTTGTACTCAACTATAGCGACTACTTCCGAGTCGACAAAAAACGGCTCGGATTCTGACAAAACTAATAAACGGGGTAAACTCTCATCTTTTCTTCTCGTAAAAGATTGCGGAAGGCGTTGGAAGCACTTGCGCACAAATGGATATCCCCTAGATAGTTGGAGGAAGTAACGACGATTGCATGTCTTCGCACCCGTAGCATACAGAATGCACTGCAGCATCCCTCCAAGGTGTTTTGACGAGGGCGTACTGTGACAGCTTGCGACAACGAGAAATAGATAGAGGGAAATGCAAAAACTCGAGACTCCCGTAGGTCAATTTGACTGATGTTTGAGTTATTACGTACATCAGGGAATGTGATGGACTGATGTACAATCTCATGAGCCTACTACATAAGTTGCCACACACGAAACATAACGTTCCAACCATCCCAAACATCATAGGACGAAAGTTAATCTCTGGTTCCGGAACCGGTTAAGTTATTCCCCTAGATCGAGGAACCTTCACAATGGAAATCGGCCTCACTATTTGTTCAGATGTACAAGTTGCACACAAAAACAGCTGCAGTTCATCCACAATGGAAATCGGCCTCACTATTTGTTCGGATGTCCAAGTTGCACACAAAAACAGCTGTAGTTCATCTATCGTCCGTCTAAGCCACCGTTTTTTTATGGAAGGGACTCGACATTTTTTTTTATGGAAGGGACTCGACAAATTATCAATAGTCTGAGGAAGAGCCATCCTCGAACACGCGGCAAAATTACAATAATTACAAAGAGTACGGAAGCTAGACAAGAGTACATGTCAACACAAGATGATCCTTGGATCCTCCACCTAGCAATCTTAGTACCAGACAAGTAGCTCTCTGGATTGCTTCCTGCTTCTGACCGTTGGGTTGAATCTGTGCGAATACTTGGCCGCAAACAGATACGACTTCCCAAGGATAGTTGCATTATTAATCTGTTTGGCATTCCAGTGGATGTATCTTCGGAAAATGGCTAAACGCAAATCCGCTCGTACCCTCGTGCCCTCTGTCAGTTGTCCGCTGAGATTCATTTTCAAGTCAGATGACAGATACCGCTTGTATACTGGATCAAAACATTGCTATCAATCGTGAGACAGCATAACACACTGATAACACCATGCTAGGTTTGGTATGTGTGAGTGTGCCACCGAATGTGATTTCCGAATACCAGACTGCCTGGAACGCTGAACACTGGTTAGACACCATAACAGCTGAGAGCACGCTATGATTTGCGCTTGCACCAAACTTTCTTACTCTTCAGTCGTGTGTTAAACGTCGTCTGTTTCTGGCCAGCAGAACTTTCAGCACAAGCGCTCATAGCTCTCAATATGAAACCGTTATTTATTTGTGGAAGAGCCCAAATTGAAGAGGGTTATGTCCTCCATGTATGCAAATCGACTCGATCATACCACTATGTTGGCTCGGTCCTCAGTTCACTTTCCATCAGGGCTACGTATGCTGAAGCACGTCAATTCGACTCACCAATTCAACGGGTTTCTTTAGCCGGTCCGGCTGGTACGTTGCTGGAAACATGCGATCCTACTGGTGACGAAGATGGGTTGAAGGACGACTAAAAAAGACTGAAAGAAGCTATACTGTGAGCTCTTAAATTTGTCTGCCCAAGGCAGCCGACTGGGCTAAATGAACACTGGATGTCGTCGAGATCAGAAAATCTTACATTTGCTAGGAAAACCACATCAACATGTGGAGCGCGATGATCCTTCAAACGCCGGATAATCAAGAGTCTGATGAATGACGCAGAACGCTGGTGGATTGCGAAGGCCTAGGAGATGGAGAAGGATTTCGCTAGAGGCAACAGCCACGCTTTGGTTCAGTTGATTTGATCAACTGGCCAAAGCGATTTGTGAAAAAGACGAAAAAGCAGACTACTCGCAGAACCATCTACTTCGGGGATAAGCTGAACACTCCAAGTGTCACTCCAGATGGCCTCATTCAACAGAATTTGTGGACTAACCCAATGAATCTGATTAAAACACCCGCAACAGCTTGCCATCTACAAAAACCATTCGGCATTCCTCGAACGCGCAAAGCACACTGACTGCATTACTTACACCATGCACTTTTCAAACAAAATGTTTAAGCACTCATGAGCGGTCTGACAAGCCTAATGTTGAACATTCGGAATCCATGTTGACTGCCGGTGAAATGAAACACTCCGACCATGATTGCAATCTCAAAACAGAGCGCGAGTGTGTCACGCGAAAACACTATGGTATCAGCCTAACAGGGGAGCATCCAGTGTACTCTCCGGTATTATTCTGAGAAGGTCGATCTGTTATCTTTATTCTGCGTCAAAGTTAAAACCACAGGTCATGTCAGACAACGAAATGTCCATATATGGATTAGCAAATGAGCTAGTGAAGTGCAGAGCCATGCAAACCGTAGAATTCCGCAAAGTACTGTGCATTTTGAAATGCAAACGAGTTCAAGAGGGGAACTAAGAATACACTGCGCTAAGGACTAATTCAAACAAAGAGGAATGGTTCCAATTTCTGTCGTCTTATTATGCGACATTCATAACCATATCAGGTGATCCGGAAGCTCGACTGAGGAGTTTACTCATTTCCTCGCGACGGATAATTGGCTTCGACTGTTCCTGTGACGTGCGGTTTCCTGATCGTTCACAAGCACACACACTCATAGTCATGAAATTTCAACCCGAGTTGTTGAGGGTCAAACAGTGTTCGAAAGGAGCCGTCTAAAGACCGAACGACCAATCCGAACTACGGGTTCCCCTGAGACTCATCCGAGCCAGGCTTCCCCTAGTAAATCAGTAGAGTTCTCCGATACCTAGAACCCCTTAACTTGAGAGCGTTATTGTCGTGACCAAATGCATCGGATCCAGAAAGTTGTGGTATATTCACAAATCAACCTCATTTCTTGGCAGGCAAACAACTTGTGTTCAACTGTCTGACCTCTTTTTCAAACTCACCGTTTTTTGGCCGACTGAAATTTCGAGGGCCGGCCCAAATGGCGTACCGTAAACGAATTTTCATTCGCCGTCTGAAGCCAATTCTTGCTCTATACGGGAAAGCATAAACAGGTCATTGCAGCAGCCGAATATCGTAGTCGAACTAGCGAGAGCTTTGTGGTCATCATCCTTCAGTTCACCTCTAACCATGCCGTAATAACAACTCCACGGAAACTGAGCTCAACTGTAATTTTCACCTACGACGGCACAATACCACTCTGTGGAATTGATCTTGTCAGTTTCTGATGAGTTTGCACTCTTGAAAATGGTTGCCACACTCCGTTCGTTCCCTGGTGAAGTTTATTTGGCGGCAGACACGATTGTTTCCTGGGATTTGTATTCAGACAGACATTTTGATGTTGAACTGTTACGTTGAGCTTCTATTTTTATCAGCTACCAACGTCCTGCTTCCTCAATCGAAATCTCATGCTTCTGGCTTGTGGGACATAAGGCACTTGATCTTGCCCAATTGGCCAAAAAATATAAAAACCAACTTAATGACTATCACATATTTTACTGTAACTTCTTTAACAATGAGCTGAGTAAAATACTCGCCTTTTACCCGGAGGCGATGTGCATCATCACACAATAACTTTACAATTAATGGGGATAAACCTTGAGGAATCTCATGGAAAACAATGACCAATGGAAGATGAGTGCGGACAACTTACGGGACCATCTCAACGTGTCGTTCCAAAGACCGGTTTTGATTACCGGTCCCAACCATTTTACGCAAAACGCCAACATTCATCCACAGATTCGTCGAATCTCTGGACGGTACAAGGACTGACGCTTTTCCTTACTCAAATCATCCTAGCTTTGTGTACGGCAGCGAAGCGTCGGTGTTGAACACTGATGTCATCTTGTCGATGACGATGATGATGATGCCTAGCTTCAGTTCAGTTTCGGAGTCATAGGATTTCCACCTCTGATCACATCACCCGCGAGAGTCCATTCCAATGAAATTCAATTGTCCGTTTGGTCAGCAGATCAACAGGCTTTCAACAGACTACCAGCTATGACCGCACAAGTGCCGCGTCACCACCGTCATTCGGGAACTCCAGTTGCCCATATCCACTACATCCGCAAGGGGATCCAATTGTTTTCAACAGTCCTCTATGACTGCAGTCTAAAAATACCGATAAAGTTATACGAATTCCTGGGTATTTTTTGTGCAATTATACAGTGTGACGGACTTTAATCTGCATTTCGAGATGTGAGACAGTTTGATATACCCAGTTGATGGAAGGATTCCTCTAGTCCTGACTCTGGGACGAGTTAATTACGTTAAGTGGTAGATGAAACGAGATGTGAGGCGGGCAAACAAGTTGCAGAGATGGCTGTTGTGTCTTTTTCGAAAAATTAAAATGGACTAGGACGACAACACATCATGCCCAAGCTTACCCGTAAAATGAACACGATACACACGACCGTGGCAGACAAACCCACTGCCGATAGAGAGAGCTGGATACATAGTCCGACTACGATATTCGGCTGCTGCAATTACCTGTTTATGCTTTCCAGTATAAAACAAGAAGTGGCTTTAGATGGCGAATGAAAATTCGCTTACGGTACGCCATTTCGTCTGACCCTCGAAATTTCAGTCAACCCAAAAGCGGTGAGGTTGAAAAAGGGGTCAAACAGTTGAACTCAACTTGTTTGCCTGTCGAGCAATGAGGTCCATTTGTGAATAAACTACGACTTTTTGAATTTGATGCATTTGGTCACGACAATAACGCTCTCAAGTTAAGGGGTTCTAGGTATCGGAGAACTCTACTGATTTACTGGGGACAGTCTGGCTCGGACGAGTCTCAGGGGAATTCGTAGTTCAGATTGGTCGTTCGGTCTTTTGACGGCTCCTTTCGGACATTGTTTGATCCTTGACAACTCGGGCTAAAATTTCATGACTATGAGTGTGTGCGTAAGTACGATCAGGAAACCACATGTCACAGGAACAGTCGAAGCGATTTGTCAGTTGCGAAGAAGTGAGGAAACTCCTCAGTCGAGCTTTCGGACCACCTGAAGTGGTTATGAATGTCGCATAATAAGGCGACAGAAACTGGAACCATTCCTCTTTGTTTGAATTAGTCCTTAGCGCAGTGTATTCTTGGTGTCTCGTCTGCATTTCAAAATGCACAGCACTTTGTGGAATTCTACGGTTTGCATGGCTCTGCACTTCACTGACTCATTTGCTAATCCATCTATGAACATTTCGTTGTCTGACATGACCTGTGGTTTTAAGAGACGACCTAACAGACTTTTAGTAACAATGCTCTATCCATTTATACGCATCTATTTTGTGTGCTTCATACGTTCATGGAGCTTACGAACAAACTTCCGTCTACGAGGGCAGCTCTGTAAGGAAAGGCCAATGCAGCAGAGCTTGGCTGCTTGGCCTCTTGTTTGTTGTTCTGTTCGTCGAGGTTGGCAGTTGGATTCCTCTCTATTTTAGCTTCTGTTTAGAGTGCCGCTATTTGTCGTAAATCTGTTGGCAAGCATCACCACTAATAGGTTGTAGAAGGTTGTATAAGCCTACAAATGATCCGATGGCCTTTGAATGAATTCGTTTTCTGATATTTATTGTAAACTTCGCGAGAGTTATACCTGATGATTCATAGGCTACGTTGCATACCGTTTTCAGATTTCATGGTGGATAATTTCCGGTCTGGATTCCCACATCAACCTTACTAATACCCACACTCACCATTGAATTTCTTTTGGTGTATGCGATGCCGTAGTCTATTGTGGGAACATTTTCAGGGTCTTTTATGTTTATCCTTTGATCAACAACCCACGAACTGATTAGCTCTTAGATCCAGGTAATTCCCAGGCCATAAGTCAAGAATCACACCTTGAAGAACACGCTTCAAAGTCCTGTCTGGGAACACCATCCGAAGAACATTTCACCCATTGTTAGAACCTCGAAATGACGTGTCCAGATGCACATCATTTGAACGTAAAGACATGCCTGAAGACGAACTCAAACAGCCGAACACCTGCGTATCGTGCATGTGCTCTGTTGACTAAACGTGCGTGTTCCCATCGAAATGATCATCGGACAGGTGTGTGACAAGCGTTTAGAACGCTCAGTCGCTCTCAGGTACCGGCAAACAAAGGGACTGGCGGTTTTGTGTGACTCCCACGGCAAACCAGACTTTGATATCGGATAGACACACGCAGGGCTTTTGTGAGAACTGCCAGAAAGTGGGCCGACAGGAGACAGAAACATAAGGGGGCTTTGGTCGGTCGTAGCTGGGGTCCGGTGCTTCCTGCCTTCGTCGTGAAACGGAGCAGAACTGTCTTGTCGGAAGTCGAGCGAATACATCTTTGCTGAACAGCGCACCGAGTAGACTGGTTTCTCATAAATGACGGAACAGCGCTCAACGTCCCAAGTGGGTGACTGTCTTTTTAAATCACTCCAGGGTCTCTGTACACGCCAGTATCTGTCCGGCAGCTCCGAGACCCAGCGGAACAACAATTAAAAAAACTGGGTCACGTGAGATAACAAACATGTTAACGCTTGTCGAATACCACGGCTAATGTGACCACATTATTCTGGGGGTAACGTTTAGAAAATTTCTTAGGACCAGGACGAGCAGATACCATATTTGGATGAAAGATTATTCTGATACAATTTAGAAGTGCAAATGAAATGGATCGTACATCTTGGAAGCAGAACACGAAAGTTTGTTTGCAAATGCAAATCACATCATGCGCTGAACTGCTGTGGTGTCTAACCGGCGCTTAGCGTTCCAGGGCAGACTGGTATTCGGAAATCACATGGAGTGGCACACTCACACATACCAAACCTGGCATAGTGTTATCAGCGTGTTATGCTGTCTCACGATTGACAGCAATGTTTTGGTCCAAAATACAAGAGATATCTGACATCTGATTTGAATCTCAGCGAACAACTGACAGAGGGCCTTCGCGCGAGGATTACTCGAATTCAGCGATTATTTTCAAAGATCCATTGATCAGCACCCACTGATTTGTGCAAAAAGATTACTAATCTAGTGAAAAGTCGTAAAATCACTTCCATTTTCGACTGGGTATTTGTGTAAAATGAGTCTAACCCACCGATTCAGTCGAATTTTCAAAAGCTGAAGATCAATACTGGCAAATACGAAGCATTGAACTGTATGACGAATCAATAAAAATTTACGATTTGGTGAATGACAGTGAAAGGAAGAAGGCCTTCGCTGCGGAGTAGTCTATTTCAGAACACCAACTTAACAGTTACAGACTATTGAACAGGGGAGCAAAACTCTCATATGCATCTCGTTTACAAAACTGAATATCCACCTTCTCCTTGAACGCGTCTTCCTGAACTTTTCTGGATATTCGTTGACTGTTACTCAAATCCAGGCAAATGCCACAAAGAGACTCTGCCAATTTCGTAAAGATCTCACTTTTCAAGAGACGCAAAGCGGATTTACGAGAAGACGTACTACTCACATGCCTCATCAGTAGTATCCACCGTTACAATAATGCAGAAATGCGAATAATGTCAAGTAGGATAAAGTTACTGTAAATGGCGGAAAATATGTATACGCCAGATTAAACTGGTTTATTCGGCATAAATGCGATGGGCGGACAGCACACCTGTGAGGGTAGGAGATTTTTGTCACAAGTTGAACGTAAGCCGGGTGAATGCACAGTTCAGCACTTACCTGTGGAAAACTCGAATACAACACGAATCTGATCAGATGAATTCGCTGATTTTAAAACTGAACTTATATTTACCTCGTTACCTGTTCAGGAAAAATCGATTTTTTAGCATCCGTGTGTAACATCTGTGCACCAAAACCATTACTGAAAAAAAAACTTTAACAGTAAAACCTTTCGTAAGGTTCCCGTAGTTCGGTGAGTGCCACCAATCTAGCTACTCACAATTTCAAGCATCGGATCAAAACTGGTGCTTTTCATTGGTGGTTGGACTGCAAAGAACGACTAAAGATACGGCATATAAAAAATCTACTCATGACATTTCCGATGGATGAACTCAAATCGTCCCGGGAAATTGCGACTTACTATGGTTACACTCACCAGCTTATATGTAATGTCGCTGATATGGATGCAATGTGGTTCACTCGCTTGCTATTTTGTCCTTCGGATGGTGGTCCTTTCCTAGTGAGTGGAATACTGTTGGTCGTCCGTGATCGACTAGGCAGTGAACATCTACTTGCTCAACTGGGGAGTTACCAGTGTCGAGGTACCACACGAAGGTGTGTATGTGTGCGATCATCGGTGAGTCACGGGACAAACTGCTTCAGAAATTATCCAGCTTTCAAATATCTCAAGCTTGATTGAATCCATGTCATTTTTTTGAGGTATCGTCAGCTTTTTATTGCGCGCTTCTTATAATTCAAAGACAACAAAACTGTTGAAATCTAAGAATGCCTTTGGCTTCTCTACGGTGTCACCAAAGTACTGCAAGGAAGCCATTTTGCGGAAGTCGAAGAAGAATCTAAGTAACTTTGCTGCGCCAAAATCGACTGAAGGTAACCCAGGAGCAGTTCAACAATGGCCAATTCTGTGCGGTTAAAAAGTCATTTACCAGTTAGGATAATGTTGACGGGTATTCAACTGCATCTCTCGTTTTTACTGAGTGCGCCACATAAAGGTTTTCTAAGTTTTCATTACGGAAGGCATTCAAGAGAGCGAAGTACTTTCCTCACTACGACTTGAAGAATATTATGCTGGGATTACAGTACTACTTAAGTTGCTATGGAAGAGAGATCCAGTTGTCTCTCGCTGACACTCATACATTCCGTTTGATGCTGAGCCATGTGTTCACTGGACGTTCACGGGGACAAAGCCCGTTTGATGAACCTCGAAACGGGTGAAATCGGGTGTCTGAGAATTTTTAGCAGTCGTACACATAACCTTTCAGCCGGTTCGAAAGTGTATTATTGTTCTGGGTTCAGTTGAACACCTATCTTCCAGCCGAACCGTTGTCTCGTCCAATTAAGGTCCATGAGGGTGGATGCTGTAAATAGTGTCTATTTATCGTGTCTGCATACGTCCCGACAGATTACTGTTCCGGAGATGAGAAAGTGGGTTTTATCGAGCTCTCTCAAGACTGATTCTGTCAGAAAGTAAAACGGCTATTGTCATGTAGACGCGTGATATGATCGCCCGAGCGGACTCAGAATAAGCATAGTTGTGTGGTAAGTTCCCAGTCGGTGCTCCGCGTGGTGAACATCGTCTGTTCCCATGCAGTACAAGCCTTCAGCCCAAGCTCTCTTAGCACTCAACAACAAGCCAGTCGTTGAATCAGTTAGATCGTTCACTGTCAGTCACCTATGGAAATCCCCATTGAAAATGGCTATGTCCTCGACCAAATCACCATATTGGCTCGGTCCTCAGATCACTTTCCCTCAGGGCTATGAATGCCGAAGCACGCCCATTCGACTCACCAAATTCAACGGGTTTCTTTAGCTCAACAGTATCGAGCCGGTCCGGCTGGCACCTTGCTGGAAACACGCAATCATTCTGGTGATGAAGATGGGTTGAAGGACGACTAAAAGTGGCTGAAAGAAGCTATACTGTGAGTTCTTAAATTTGTCTGCCCAAGGCAGTCGACTGGGCTAAATGAACACTGGACTTCGTCGGGAGCAGCAAATCCTACATCGGCTGGAAAAGCCGTACCATGAGCTAGCTATCATGTGGAGCGCGACGATCCTTCAGACGCCGGACAATCAAGAATCTGATGAATGACGCAGAACGCTGATGGATTGCAAAGGTCTAGGAGATGGAGAAGAATTTTGCTACAGACAGCGGCCGCGCTTCAATCCAGCTGACTTGATTAACTGGCGAAAGAGAACAGCTGCCAACGGAAGGACTTGCTGAAAAATACGACAGCGGTTTATTCTCAAAATCGTCTTCTTCAGTGGTGAGGTGGGCACTCCATCTAACAGTTCAGTAGGCCTCCTTCAACATTATGTGTGGGACAGTCCAGTGAATTTGAATGAAACATCAGCCGGCCATCAACTGCACCTTCTGGCAGGAATTACCATGCTTACTTGGTTCGACCGATGTGTTAGCCGAAGAGACCAATTCGTGTTCATTAAGTTGATGTGGAATGCTTCTTGACGTGACTTGTTTGGTTCCCCGAACACCACACAATCCCTCCTCGTCTCGTGCGCATCGAATTAGGAATAACGCCACATTACCTCAAAGAGATATCATTCGAAGACTGATCATTGATCGGGCGGGGCTTACTAGTTTTTTCCTAAATTAGAAGATAATTCTACCGATGAGCTTGTTCGGTGGACACTGAAAGATCATCAAACGAAAGGTTTGTTACCCTTGTCCCCCGAAATACGTGTCGTTTTGTTATCTTCTCAATAGTTGTTCTTTAGGAAGTTACTCCATTTACTATGGTTTTACGAGCGCATGGGGCGAGTCATTACGACGTTCGAACACTCCAATAGTGCTGAAACGACTTTCCAGACATTCGCATTATCTTAGAGTCATTTTACCGACAATTCATCGCTAACGAATTGAGATTAGCTAGTCACGTGGGCTATACTCCATTCTAACAGGTAGCGGAACCATATGGACCTCACTCATTTTTGCCTTGTAGAAACAATCTTCGTAATTGTGCTCGCCCTACAGGTAACACTTATTGTAGGTTTTGGTTGCGTGCAATGAATACCTACTGTCAATCTAACAGCACGTCTGACAGCGATGGAATTGCTTAGTTTTGCCCAGTGGGGCGAGTGCAGTTGCCCGTGGATGATTTTTTTTACGATGACCGTTTCATGGATGATGTGCAGATATGTGAAGGCGAAATTACTTTACTCACGTTATTACGTGGGAAGGATTTGTGTAGCTTGTAGTAGTTTCATGATGCCACTAGGAACTACCCCTTTGTATCCGGAATGAGTTGTTATGAACGTGAGAAACGTTGTGCATTCTGGGAATTAGGCAGGCGACCTTTTTTCATCTCCAACTAACTGAGAGACCCTCGGAAACGACCGAAAAATCATCCCTTCAGAAGAGGTTCGATAACTCAGAATGGCAAATTTACGACCATCCTCCAGTCACCGCGATGGCTTTCTTGGAAACCAACTGTCTGAGCTAAATCGGTTTATCCAGACTGACTGTGGCCTGGTACACCCCTGTGATCTCCTGAACGCACAGTAATGTCAGCTGGGGTGTAGCTTTTCTGCAATGAATTTTAACTACTATGACTCATTATGAGTAGACGGGGTGTCTTCAAAACAAGACATACCTTCAACGACTTGACTGGGTATATCAGAAAGACCGATTTAAATAAACCAGTCTGTTCATTTACCAGAGGCTATGCGAGTGTTTGAAAAAAGCAGCCTTCTGCCAGACCTGGAGTCACACGTAAATAACCTTGTAGAGAATGCCTTCGAAGATAGCTAGCTGTAAGATGTGTACTAATCTCAAGCCTGCTGCGCCGTCGTTTGTGGGAGAGCTTAGACAAGCTCTTGTGGAGCGATACGTATGACGAAGAAGTTGCCTTTATAACCTAGAATGTTTGTGGGTTTGGGATTCTCCGAACTAAAAATGTTACTTTGTTTTTCCTCGGGGCTACAGGACAGGATAAATTGAATTATCTTCAAGATATCCCACTGGACTAACCGGTAGGAAAATTTCAAGTGGATATATACGCACTCGCCCAATAAACTATTACTTATGGGGTGGGATTCCCAAAATTAGACATCTTCAGAAAGGAGTGTATGTTGATGTCCATAGTAATGCTTTATCTAATTTAGTTTCAAAGCGTAGTTTTCAAAACAAACTCGGGTACACATAGCGTGGGTCTGAAGCCTTACAAAGGAATACTTTACCAGCATACATATCGTGGCCTAGTTTCCGTATTCATTTTCCAAAACTTTACCTAATGGGTAAACACTTCACTTTGCTTGGTGACAGCAGCGAACCTCTCAAAACTGTGTTGGTGTACAATCTCCTCACGTTTTTGTTGTGAATCATTCAAGTTTAGTTCGAAGTGTCTTTTTCCGAAAATTTATCCAGTTTCAGTAATTTTTGTCCCGGAATCCACATATTCTTCGAAAAATTGTTAGCCGTAACGCCCTTTCGGTGCCTAACTGCCACACCACCAGAAGGCAGCATGAGGGCTGGGGTACTTCCAGGTTGCCCAAGCCTAAACAGGGGAAGTCGAGAGGAAGAGAACCACGAAACTTCCGGTCGGTAAATTCGCGCTCCAACCACTGAGTCATCTCACCCCACAATCTTTACTTCACCCTTCTACTCCGTTCATACACCGGTTAGCCTGCTGTATAAATCTATAATTCTAATCGTATATGTGTGTTGTGCTATCTGCACTTACACCGTTCGGAGAAGGTGCTTTAGGGTTGCGGAGAAAGCTCCGAATGAGGGTTGCATATACCTTCCAGTCCGTCAGACCGGCTTTCGGGTTTCGTTCTGAACTCCCGTCTATTGTTCAGCCAGGTGATTCGAATATTCATCCGAGCCTCAGTCTTTTTTCCTCTCAGTTGTAGTTGAGGTGATCTACGAAGTATGAGACAGAGGATGCGTTCTACTCCACAATTTGACTTGGCTTGTTGTAGAAAAATAGAGGTAGGTGACTGCCTTAACCCAATCAGCTACATCGTACATTTTGTTTCTAATAGCTGTGAACAGTTCGTTGGCTAATACAAAAAATATTTTATTCTCCACTATATGTATTTCCCCTCACTGTGACCCTTGACTTGTTTTGAATGTCGGAAAGTTCGATCGATAACTGTTGGAGAACAGTGTTTCGGTTAGAATTTCCTCTTTTCTCTCGAGGAATCGTCGAGACAGTGATGATTAATCACCACGTTTTGGGATCATGCATACAGACGACATTACTCACCTATACAGTTAGCTTGCCTTAGGCTTCACTGTTTTTATCCCTATTTGAGCCGTTAAACAAAACAAATGCAGCCCGTTTAGAGATCGGGCTGCATGAATTTTTCAAGTCCGATTATATCGTGGACTCCAGAATGATCTCTTTAAGAGGGAAATAGAGAAACTCTTTTAGGACATTCCTGCTAAAAAAATCTACCACCAAATGAATAAACAATCATCCTTCATCATCACTTGTGGTTCATATTTGGATTTTTGGCTTCTAATCTGCTGTAACACGAACAACATAGCGTATATTTTGAGACCACTGGTCCGTATATCTCCAGATATAGCATCTGTAAAAGTCCATGACAGAAACTTCTATCCGACTTTCCACATTGCTCTTCCTCATTGGTAAGTTGTTATCCACTTAATGCAATCACAAGAAACATACAAATTACGCTATGTTTGAAGAAAATTGGACTATACAGCGTGAGAATTACTGTATCATGATGTATTGGTTACCCTTCTCAAAAATGTGGAATGAAGGCTGTACAGTAAAGTTTTTTTTTGGATTTGCATTAATAGGTTTTGAACGCTTAAAATGGCTTGGTGATGATCGAAGTCAGTCGACTTGGATGACTAAGTAAACAAGGTCGTGTGCTACCGGATTCGCTCTTTGGGGTGACCACGATTGGGCCGTCCCCCCCCCACCATCCTCACAATAAGTGCACTTCTTGAGATGCACTTTTCAATTCGTGATGCAAATACCAGAACCCGTCAAGCTCACTTACAGATTATTACACGGTAGACCGGAGACGTTTTTGTACGTGTAACGTTACTCTAGTCCGACTCAGTGGTGTATTATCTCTAAAGTTGGAACTGACGGGAAACATCAAACTTTTCTGCAAGAAAGAACCACCTTTGCATAAGAGAGATAACTAAATGTGACCCTTGAACAGGCTGTCAGCCGATTTGGAAACGAGTGATCGAAGACTTCTCGGAGAGGCTTTCGTTTTTTGCATTCTCAGCAAAGATTCCGGGCATGCACATTCCAAAAGTTGCAGAGATTTTATCGGAAATCTGACACCAGCTGGAAATATCCCTGTAAGACGGTCAGATTGAAATCAGACAGGTTTTTCATTATTCTTATCTGTTCTCTAAAGACAGTCAGACCATCTCTATGAATTTCCCCTTACTCTTCGAAAGTTCTCTACAGCCGATCCCGTCGTCAAGCCAGAAAAGTGTTTTCGCTCCTCCGGACTCTGCCATCGCTTGAATTGGCTAAAGTTTTTGGAAGCACATTCAATTCCACGCGATACTAGTTTGTGCACATTAATCCGACTTACATGCATTTCCAGGGAGTTGCAAACGCAAACATTTGCATGTATACCGAAATAACGAAATTGATTCAGTTTTCCCGTAGAGCTGAAACAGATTATAAGATAAATTCCATCTGATGTAGAGTGTGCCAATCTGGGTATCTGTGGTACAATTTTTCACATCCCTTCATTGATAACTTGAACATAACTCATGATGAACACCGAACGGAACGAACTGAGTTGTGCATCCGCAGTGTTTTTCGTTCTACGGGAACAGTCCAGTTCAACAGTATTCCGATCGGCATCGCTTTCGGGCTCCTGCCTGGCAACTGTACGGTAGGTGACAACGGGTGACAGAGTTACACTTTTCCTGGGTCAGAAGTGATCCGCCTAGCGAGCCAGAACTTCGGAACTAGGACTTCCAGGGGAATGCACGCAGTCCCTTGCGAGCCAGAACTCCAGGAATAGGACTTCCAGGGGAATGCACGCAGTCCCAGCCAAATGCGTGAGGATACGGAATGCTTCATTTGTACACATTGATCGAGGGAAAACTGCGGATGACCAATAACCAAACGCCACACGACGAAATTTGTGGAGCTACTCGTTTCAGTCGAGTGATTCACAGCATCTAGCATTCTAGCTAGATTTAAGTGTCCTAATCCTCCGATTTCATTGTGGTGGATTCCTGACGAGCCCTTCCTGTTGGATTCCACTATTTCGGTCCTTTCCCTCCACAATCTCAGCGTGCAAGTTCTTCAAGACCCTTGGACATTGAGGAAAGCTAATGTGTGAGATCAATCCATTTCCTGATGATCCAAATACGACTTTCGTGTACACGGTTCCGGCCAGATACAGTTCTGGTCATCCACCGTATGAGACTTAATCATTTGTGTACGATAAGGCAGGCCGTCCGGTCGGTGAACAGCCCAACAAACGATACCATTTCAGTTGTTTGTTCTGACAATGCAAAAACATGAATACCAAATAAATTCTGTAAACTATGGATGCGCTGAATATCCTTGTCAACGCTAAAAATGATGCCTTATTTCTAGTTCGACTGTCTTGGTGTTGACAGAGCATCCGAGACTTGAGGAAAACTATATTTCACCGCCACCAGCTCGCTAGACCTCACATCTCCTTTGGCTCAAAGTTGGAATGGATTAATTATATGGTAGTCTTCATCGAAACCAAATGATTCATCGACGTTTTGTTTCAGCTACTCGTTACATAGTGAGCATCCCTCAGATTTCACACAAAACATCTACTTCGGCTTTGAAATTTCTACACAAAAATTGTCGATAAGGCGAATACACCATGGTGTATTCGCTAAGAACCTAAGGACCATTAGGGAAGGATTTATTTGTATAAGGTTGTAAGATGTGAATAGAGCTGTAGTCTATATTGTCTGAAATTGCATAAGCTCAGCAGGCACCTAACTTGAGAGGTGATTGTGAAATAAATGTGAACGGCAGTATGGCCTTATGAGTAGTACCCACACTGTGCTACCCACTGCAGCGTCAAATGTAGAGGCTTCCAAAAATAAAGAATAATACACATACTACAAAGCTTTGCTTATATGCTTCTGGCCAACACAGTACCCATCGCCGAAAAGCCGGCAATTCATCGATTAAAGCCTTATTTTGTCCCCTCACACTTGCCCAGGACAGTTCAACTTGCCCTGGCCGTGTGTCGCAGTTCGCAAACGAACGACGCAGTAACATGTACGGACCCACGGAAAGATAGGAAAATTCCGACCGGCTGTTCTTCTTGATCCATATTGCCTGATCACCTGGACAATTGATGCAGATATTTTAAACCCCACCATTGTGGTTAATGAATCGCCTGCATCTTTCACATAAGTGAGAGGACTGAGTGTTGGAAATGCAACCATTCACTTCTGTTGTATCTGCTAACGCAGGAACACAGTCTTCGGTAAGCTTCCTGTGGGCGGTTCAGCCGTGCCCTCCACTGAACAGAAAGGGACAGTCTAGCTGGGAAAAAAGTGACTACTTTGCAGGATACCGTTTTAGGTGTATTTCCCGTCCAGGGGTGTTGCTCAGATTTTCTAACAAGTTTTTCGCTACTGAAAAAACATCAGTAGCATGCGCATTAAAACAATGTCATCTGGGCCAACTTACGGGGAATCATGTTCGACCTAAGGGTCCAGTTTGCAAGATGAAAATTACCTGAGGGTATACTAGATATGGCGTGGATAACTGTCACCTGCAGAAAAATTCGATAGACTCCCTGAGTCACCCAGGTATTAATCACTGAAAAAGAGACGCTAGGCGAATTCGTGTTTTCAGTGCTTCAGTTTCTGAATGGTACAGATCATAAATAGGACCAAACGCAATATAATTGAAGCGAATATAGTAAAGCGGACACGAAGGTGAAAAAATGTACATGCTAGTCAGGGCAAAGGTCCACTAGTAGATATGCAACCGGTCTAGGGGTAGGATATGACCTTGTGTATGCTGTCGTCAGACGATGGGCGAAATCTGGTTCAGTACAATAAGAGAGATCGAACAGCTTTTTCTTGTTCACAAAGTTACGGTATAAGAAGACGGATGACCTTGGCTTCGACACTCGCAAGATTACGTATCACTTAGTGCATGATTCGAAGCGCTGTGTTCCATACTGACTATGTGAGCTTAAGTGGAAAGCTGGATGCGGCCCCTACCTCACAGAGTTGACCACTTCTGGTAGCATTCTACAGTCGTTTTAAACAAGCGTTATATCGTACGGCCCACGTAATTGGGAGCCTAACTCATCATCAGCAGTGAACGGTTGGTCGATGAGGCAACCCCATTGGTGACAAAATGCTTACAGATCAATAACTAAGCTCGACGAACAGATCAACGGTCACATGATCAGCCACCAATGGACGCACCTGAGCTACTAATCTCCCGGTAGCTTTCTGATATCGAAGCCGCAAGCGTTCATTGTGCATATCAACTGACAAGCTAAACGAAATCCTGCTACGTTACATTCTTAGTGTGAGATTCTCTTTTAAACACCCATATCCAGGTGATTTGCTGTAATATCTTCTATCAGCAACCGATAACAGTTCGTCCATTAACCCTGGATTAAGTTGTAAATTTGTCGCATTCTTTGTGAACGGTTAACGCAGTCAGGTATAGACAGCAGTGCTACTTACGAAGTATCGGACTCCCTGTCAACGTTTTCAATTCCGTAGCACCAGCGATAGTGGAAGCAACTACAAAAGAAGTGAATAGTGCATCTCAACAACGACTGTCTCGGGTATCCGAAAAGAGCAAAAAACGTGATTTCTACCATCTGTACGAATATAGACAGAAAGCCTCCATTAAACTTTGGGAACCAACAAAACGGTTTGGCGGCTTCCTTTTTGTTCATGTTTTGTACTTCTGTGTCACCTTCTCCCTATTTATAAGGTCTGGGATCTGGGATCAGTCAAACAGTCACCTAATCACAGTTGTTGGTCTCAGGGTCATGTGCCCAATTAGAATAGCACAAATGATTTGCACGAATGTGAAGCTGTCTAATGCTTCGATATAAACGCGGGGACATATGAGCGGCTCGGAAACAGACAGAAAGCTGTCAACTACTACTAGCCGATTTAAGCATGGTGGCGTGGTGGTAGATACTAGTCTAATGACACATACTACTGACGAAGCTCAGGAGTAGTACATACCCGAAGTAGTTTAAGGAGCCCTCAACCTATCCAATGAGACTGATTTGGAAACTATTGAACCGTTTTACAGTTCTTTCCACCACTGCTGAATAAGCAAGAACCGTCATGGAAAGCTCAAGAGGACGCCTGAAGACGTTGAATTTCTGAAAAACCCTGTTCAAATGAGACCTTTATTTCCGTGTCCGATTGCTTCTAACCGCCCTGTTCGTGCTTCAAGAAGGACGACGCTTTTCCTCTCCTTATAGAAACGATTGCTGACCAGGTGACCAATGCTTTGCATCGTGCAAAGTGGCACTGTATGACAGAAACTCCTCATCGATTTACCAAATAGCATACGTTGCCTCGCTCAGCATGAAAGATTTGATATCTAATAGTCACGTTTCTGCTTATACGAGTGTGTAATAATAGTTTAGAACCTGCCTGTTTAGTTTCGTCACTATCTTCAAGTGTGATCTCCAGGTAACGGAGCTGCTCGTGCCAACGCATGTACATAAAAGAGGATTCACAGTCATATTCCACCCCAAGTATCCCCCTTAAAAGTTTTCAGTGTAATTCTACGTATTATTTTATTACGCAAATCCCTGGGAGTATCGTCAAATTTCTTTGATCACTTTGTGTTTTCAAAGCCTAGGGTCATATCCGCGTGGGTCTTGTCGTGGAAACGCCACCGTGCCCCTGTTTTACTGGGCTGTCCAGAACCCAGCAATCCTCTGCGTGAACTAACTGCTAGCTAGCTACGGCTATCAATCCAAAAGTCTGGTGGCCGTATTGTGCTTTACATCGCATTGATTTAGTTTTCTGTACAAGAAACACAAGTTCTAGGACGAGAAATCTTCCAGCGACGTGGCTTAGAATGGTCGGTTGGGTCACATGGTGAACTTATTTTTGTGTGTGCTTTAAACGCAGCAATTTAAAAGTACGCATTGATGTGGAAGTTTTGTGGCAGGCACTTTATGATGGGGTCACTTAAGTAATTTGACCGGAATAGCGCAGCTTACTTTCATACATATAGTAGCTTTGGATGGTCTATGCTCACTTTTTCGGCTTCCGCTTAACTTTGGCCAGTTCTGAATACCGAGAGTGACCTGGAGCTAGAAATGAATGGCCGACGTCAGTTTGTGGTTTCCCAGTGCATAGAAGTTGCGAATGCTCAAGATAAATTCCCGTATTGATGTGTTATCTTCTCACCAGTAAGGATAGTTATTGCAGAACAAACACAGTAGTTTGTCAACGAATAAAATTTCAAGTATGGGGATGACTAAAGCAGCATGCTTGTTTCTAGTGCACTCCGTTCCAAACAAGAACTGAAGCGGAAGAACTTTCCCGTTGCAAAAACAGCTGGTTTACTTCCAAGTAGATGAGAGTCCAGTGCTCAAAACACAAACTTATTTGACGACTGCTAACTTGAACTGCTGGTATCTTGAGAACAGCTGACGCATTATCACAATACATCATCGAGATATTCTAGGCTGAGCTAAACTTGAGTTGACCGGTCATTTAGCCCAGAAGACGCACAAAACACCTTTTGTTGAAGTTGGCTTGGAAGTAAAACTCAAGTTACCTCAGTCCTCAATAAGTACCACTATTTTTGTTCATATTTGACATAATCTGGGAACACAGTACTCATAAGATTGCTAAAAACTCTTCGACGATGAGCTTTCAGCACCCTTGTGAGTAGTATATTACGTCCACAGTATGTATTGCGATACTGGCATGTCGTATCATTTGATCCACGATGGTTTACGATTTTCCAAAAAAGTCACTCGGCTAATACCGTCTATAAATAGTTATTGTCAGTGAACGATGAATTTCTTCAGTTTATATCATGGTAAAAAAAATATCAGATACTCTTTGATTGGGTCCACTGTACCCTCCCAAATGGTTTCATAACCGACCAGATCAGTCCTCAAAATAAAAGAAGAGTTTTTGAACGGCGTAGCTCTCGAAGGATCGCCGCGAGCAAATCATCTGCGTAGACAGCCCGTGCACACATGTATTCATCATTTCTCAACGTTTCCGCTAAGTCAGACTGTCGGACAGTCGCGTTCACAGACGCGTATAAATCGGTTCTACGATGGAAATTTTTACCAAAACAGATCGATCAGACGAGACAAAACGTCGCCGTCTCGAAATATATTTAAATGATCATAGGTTGTGTCAGAAAACAGAGGAACTCTTGCGCAATGTGCCAGAACTTCGGACAAAAAGGTGTAGACTTAGTCAGCAGTGAATCACCTGAGATCACACGTGAAGCTTCGATTTATTAATCTTTCTCGAAATAGATCGGAATGATAGGTTATAAATAATTATTTATAATGCAGGAATTAAAAATTGCACAGCAAAGCTGTGCTTCTAACACTTTGTCTGCAGGATTACATAAATACTCTGGTAACTCGAGACGGTAAAAGTTTGCCGAGGTGATTAAAAACTAATTAATTCAGGTGAGTCCCGAAACGTTTTATGCTGACTGCTCCGGGAGTTGAATTATTATGAATTTGCCCAGTAATTCATCCTAAGTAGGGCAGCGAATCACAGAGATGTTTGAAATCAGTCGTTTCCGCCTTTATCGATTTTACGATCAGCTGAACGACACCCAAGTTGTCAATGATACTTGCCGTCAGTTTGACTTCCTCAGTAATCAGGGCGGCGTTTCAACGATTCAGATGAATAAATAGGCAGTTTGATATTCTTATTTTTGAAAGCAAAATAAAAACATCACAAAAGACTTCTCCAAAATGCACCTGCCACCTACCGAATTCTTTCAACATTCAACAGCATAAGCATATTCAGTTTGACCGTGAACGATCAATGCGCTACACAGTTACCGTCCCCTCGAAACGCAAACGTCGTCTCCCTACCGAAATGTGAATTGTTCGGTGGGACCCTGTGGACACACAGTACTCCTTGTTTTCGCAGTGTATCTTAATTTAAGACTATGTGTGACCTTTGACCCGATTGAATATTGTTCACTTGTGGCCTAGATGCCAGAGATAAAACGCAATTCTATTGACAGTATCAGTAGAAAAGTCAGGGATATTTTTAACCATGAGGAAGTTGCATTTTCCTCCCCCGGGCTTGAACTTGAAGGTATCGACTTTGGCACTCAACCTGATGGGACGGTCACAGCATCAGAGCCCCCAGTACTCCGATATACAGCTAAGGAGGCAAGCATGCCACAAAGACCTAGATACAGAGGTCGATGGCTCGTCAAATTAGAGCATCCTTTTTCAGGAAAAATCAGAGCGCCTCGGCAACAGTTGGCCTAGCTGGCTGGCTCGAATTCCTAAACACAAAAAAAGTTGTGTTATGTGTCATGGCTGCCTATGAGTGATAGCTGAACTGTCCAAACTGTGGCCATGACTGTGGGTTGTCTCTGGTGTGCATATCTTCGTTTGCGACACGCAGACGACACAATTCATACACGGCAGTAAGCAGTAATCATGTGTTTCCTGTCCCAAAATAGCCTTGGTTACTGTTGTCTGTTCAACTGCGTCTTAGTCACCCGTACTGCCCGTACATCCTGAGGCCGAACTTTGGGATGCGCGCACGAGAATGGCAGAATCACACGCCATTATGATTGGTAGACTGAAATACAGTGGGCACTGGCCCTCGCTCCCAAGGTCGATACACAACTATGGTTGGTCAGACGGGATGAAAATGTCGGCCCAGGTAACTGGCTGTCGGTGCAGCACGCAGTGATACTGCCAAAGGACGCTGCACACCAATCGTGCATTCCATAGGTAATCGACTGGAACGGACGCGTAAAAATCGATGGTGACGTCCAATTTGTTCGTGCACGCATCTTTACTGACAAACATGGGAGTCGTGCGAATTTCGGGTATTCCTTAGAAATGGGTTTCCCATGTTATGGAAAAGCTACAAACATAAACAGTAAGGCTTGAAATCGATTAGCTCGCTTCGTGTTCCTTATTCCCTCAGCTGGATTTGCACGCCCAGAAAGTAAACCAGCATCTAATAAGCGACACGAATCCTCCTGATAAACATTGCCCAAGAGCAATCAAAAGATAAAGTAAAAATGAACCGAACGACGTGTTTCTGGGCCTTGTGACCCTATTTTCTCGATTGTAAGCATCAGACGTCTCTCTTGCGAAATATGAGTCCATCCGAACTCCGGTCACCTGGCTGATGAGCAGCAACACTGATCCAAATTGCCTCTGTCCGAATTTGGAATCGATAAGCAGAATACATGTGAAATTCTCGTCTTCATCCCTGCGATGATAGCCGTACAGCCCTAGTGAACAGATAATTGGTACGGGGGGTGGTGGATGGAAAGAACATAGCATAACTGTAACGGTCAACAAATATGTTGAGTAAAACTCATTGCAAATTTGACCTATCCACAATGAGGTGTTCGAAATAACCTAGGAAATGGGGGTGAGATTACGATTATCGCCATCACAATACCCAATCCAGTAGGTGGGCGTCTGGGAGCGGATGTTCATCATGTTCCATGTTCCCTCTTGGAAATGGAATGTTGCCAGCACATCAACACACAAATAACACCTGTAAAACCTACTTCATTCAGAACGTAAAGGGTAGTTTACTTCCTAAAACCCAACGAACCTTTTCAAGTTCCGTAGGTTGGGCTTATTGTGAGCGACCGAATGGAATCACCAATCACCAATCACCAGGTGACCTCACCCAAAATAATTCAACCTCAAATTCTCATTGGTAAACAGGTTATACATGAAACACAACCAACTGAGTCGTGATTTTTAACTTGTGCAAACCAACCCTCAAGCTTAGAAGCTTATCTCATCGGTTGGTTGATCTTATACTAAATCAGTCCATCTGTGTGACAAAAAGCAGGTCGTACTTTGAACACGCTGCAATCGATACGGAGACAAATGAGCTGGTCGACTTCAGCATAGCGATGGTTTTGGCTGATTAAGACTAGGCTGACCAAAATCGTATAGTATTCATTACTGATTAAGAGTTTGTGGGGTCTATTCTAGATACCGAAAAAGAATTAAGTGCCCTTACAGAGCACTGCGTCACCAGATCCACGTGCTTTTCGACTTTCCAACACAAACCGACTTCATCGACAAACCAGATCTTTGTGAAGCCACTGCGGTCGCATTTTATAACGTGCCTGAAGGGCAGTACTCCGTAGTAAAAATAGTGGAATCAAAAAAGGCAACCTCAATGGTACAGCAAAGCCAAAAATGCTTACAGGGCCAAATACCCCGCATTCTTTGCGACAGTCAAGGGTATTTTTCACAGTTTTTTCTACAGCGAACCCACAGAAAACGAAGAGGTGCCTGAGGGTGCCACAGGTTTGTCAGGAAACATCTGATTTGATGGATTCTTACAGACATTCGTGTTTTTTTTCAAATGATCACGCATAGACATTGTTCGCATTTGTAAGCAATGCTGAACTACGTTGAACTCATTTCATATAGACAAAATGTTAAAAAGCCTGCAAAGAACTGCCCATATTTGAATGCTACCTTGACTCACAATAAACGCCCACCATCAATGGGAGGTTTGCAAACGAACCTTCCAGGACGACTGTCACTTTAATGAATAAGTTAACAGAATAGGTCTGCGTCACTGATATCATCGGAAATTTCCTCATGACACCGTTAATCCCCGAAGAGTCTTAACAAAATACACAGCCACTGATTGTATCAAAACCCAACATGACAGTATTCTGCTATATAACAATAATAATTGATAATCGTCCTGCTATAACGCCCTTTCTGTGCCTAGCTGCTATGCCAACCAAAATCAAACACGATGGTCAAGATATCAATATGTTGCTCAGGTCTAGGCAAGAGCAGTCGGAATACCAGGGTTGGGTTCGGACGACGGACCTTCCGGCCTTGCAATATAGTCGACGTCTATTTAGTTATCTTGGCAACAGACTTAAAGCATAGCCAGTCTTCGTTTGAAAAAAGGAGACCTATTGCCGGCCTTGGTTTACACGTGTATCATATGTGATAGCTGTGAACTATGAGTTATCTATGTTGCACACCTATGCTTGAGTTCACACGAGCAACGGCTTGTTCTTCTCGGTTGAATGGAAGATTCTTCCCCGGAGGTCCAACGTCACGTCACGGAAACACACCATTAGATTTATGCAAAGGTTTCAGCTGAATGTGAGAGCGTGGTTCTTCAGTGACACTCATACATGATCAGGATTTAAGGTGAACCGGAAGGGCTATCCATTTTAGTCACAACTATCACACAAATATTCCATAAGATGTATCATACAGAAGCTGAAAAAAACCAAACCCTGAATAAAACAGCAGTTTGGTTGTGGGCTACATACGGATTATGAGCACTCGTCCCATGCTAATTAAATCCAGTGTGTATATAAACAGTGCCATTCACAAGCAGTGCAGTGGATGAACTCGTCCAAATTGAAAGCAAATGTAGCAGACTAGGTTTTCGTCCAACGTTATCTGATGCTGAGTCTTCTCTTTCTCTCTGTATACATATTTCCGAGGAACAGGAGATGCAAACACGTTCTCTAACAGATTGACCATTAACTAATGACTATATTTCTACTCCAGTCTTATCTTGTGCTGTGTGTATCAGCAACAGCCGAGTCGATTTGTTTTGACCAGTGTGACGTTCCTTTTCGAAAAAAATCTCCATGAGAGAGAGAGAGAACAATTTGCCGCTTTCGATGCCAAGTGTTAAATTCCGGAAGAAAGAACAAGCAGGCAAAGATCAACTTAAACGGAAAATACACAGCGTGAGTGATTTTCATCTCCCAAATCGTCTACACCTGGTCAGTCTGATTCGAAATTTCAGCTTGGCGGATAGGCAACAAAAGAAGTGAGAGACTGTTGTAATTTTAACTGGAAATTGACTCCTGCGTAACAAAAGCAACCGCATCTGATCTAAGGGTTGCGTGATTGGGTCACAATCGGAAATAGGCAGTAAACTTGATAGACTTCGCCCTTCCAAGAGCCGGTTTAGCAAAGCTAGCTAACAAATGAACGCCTGATTCGCTCTGATGAATCATGTCAGAGCTCAAGACAACACGAACAAAGCTGATAAAACGGTATATTGACTGTGGAATGCACTTTGGCGATTCAAGAACATAAGTTCCTGAAGGACCGGAACCATTTAGAGAAGAGATTCCATACAAAGGGTTGCTGGTTTATAGGGTTTTTGATCAAAATTTAACCGAAGTATCCTTGTTTTCAACTACGTGGACATTTTTTTCAACCAGCTAGCAACTTACAGGACTCAATTTCATAGTATACCGCATCAATGTTGGGTTTGAATCCAAGTACCAGCCTTGGAAATGACAGCAAAACAACTCCGATCACTGTCGTAAATGATTTTTCCTGGCTTAACGCTTTCCCAGACACAAAGTCTCGTTCTAAAAGGTAATTTATGTAATACACTACTCCTAAGGTTGCTGAAAATTCTTCGACAGCCCACGACCGGTTTCGCCCTTTTTAGGACTCATCAGGTAGGCGCAGTCAGCTGGGTTCCAGATGGGTTCCCTCGCAAAACCAACTGAGTGTATTTAGGTAATTCGTGTTCGTTTCCCAAGAGTTTTCGTTGCTCTTTGGAAAAATACATACGAGAATAGTCGCAAAGACTAGCTAGGGGGCTGCCATCAGTTTCTACATTACCGCGATAGTCACCGTAGCCTGAAGGCTCTGTGTTACATGGTAAGCAGTGACAGAACGTTATGTGATCACCCATTCACAATTGATGCTTCAAAATACGTGCTTCCTGAATAGTAATCCACCTGTGAAAATGCCATCTTGGTGTTTGTTCTAGAGTCTCCTACGGGGTCTTGATTTGGGTGTGAAAGGTGGCTGTGTGTTTTGCCTTGGATCAATAAAAGGTTACAAGCTTCTCCTGTTTCAGTTGGGCCCCGAAGACTACAGTAGCATGAATGAGGTATTCGTACGGCTACTGACTGAAATCGTCTTGTCACAGTTTCACTCAGAATTTTAATCCGCTTGAATTTTAGAGACCAGAAAAAGGGACCAGTAGGTTGGTGGCCTCAATACCGAATTACCACTCGCTTTCAGCACACCTTTCCATGCTTCATTGCTATAAGCACTGGAGTTCGTGGCCTTGGGTTTGTTCTCAGAGTATGTCCAAACCGTTAACACTGTCTGCACATTTCACTGCAGGAGGAAACAGGTGGGTTACCCTCACCTATAATACTCCAGTTTGTTTAACTCAGATATATATTTAAATTAAAGGGAGGCTGCCAGAAGCTAGACGTTATTAAACACGTGCCTCTGAAGGCAGTCTGTATCAGCTACCGGCGGCCAGATGAGTGACCCCTTGTGGATAACAGGGGGTCAATGCACACTGCCTTTCGACAGATCTTCTCATCGTGTTTCCTTTCGGTAACAGATCTGGAACCCACACATAATCACTTAGTTATATCCACTGCCCATATCACTGATTACAGAGACCATTTGTTTTCGCAATTCGCTTACTTTGGCGAAAATTCATCTGTGTCTGTCCATCTGTGTGTGGGGAGAATTCTAAGTTGTGGACCTAAAGTATCTCCCGTCCTGAGAATGATCTTCCCAGATGGAGTAACTGAAGGCGGAGAAGTATTTCGAGAACGGAATGCAGTCACCAAACAATTAGTCATTTAGGTAAATTCTGAAGGCTGAGATTTAGGGTCTGCTTCCCACTAAACCACTTGGGTCTCCCTGTGTTCGGACTTTTGAGAACGTTTTTTTCAAGCTTGCATTACATTTGGATAAACTGCAACTGCTGAACTGGTCTGGGGTTCTTTATTTATCATGGGATACAAAGCTGGGAAATAAATAAATAAAATAATAAAATAATAAATCAAGAAAAAAATCAAGGAAATAAAAACAAAATAAAAAATAAAAATAAATAAAATAAAAACAAATAAAAAATGAAGCTACTCAAAAGTTTACTGTGACTCTTTAATAGCCCACGATCAGTTTTGCCTTTATGGGGCTCACCAGTTAGGAGCAGTTCCCGAGTTTCCCTGAACCTTAGGTTCTACTTCAACCCAAATTTTACGGGATTTGATCAATGTATTCATTCATACCAATTTGTTTTGAAGTAAATCGCTCATTTACGACGTTGTTCAACTGCAGTTGCTGCACAATGTTTACCTCATATTTCCTTGGTACGATATTCGAGATACCGCAATATGTTTTCTTCAAGGAAGTTACTCCTAAGCTTTCTGGAAGCTCTTTGACAGGCCACGACCGATTTCACTCTTTGGGCTTATCAGGTAGGCGCAGTCCCCGGGTTTCCGTCAACCTAATGTTTTGCTTGAACCCAAATTACACAAAATTGGCGAACTACGCTCGTCTGTACATCAGTTCAGCTGAGTCCCCCGTTAAAGCGAGTGTGTTCTGTGTAAACCAGATTTAACTTTCCAGGAACAGCTCACTCCTACCAAATTTTACTTGATGGCAAATTCGAAACTGATGCTCAAACAAGGAGAGATCAAGTTAAGAACCAGAAAACACATCTCGTTGACGAGTTCTAAGTAAGGCGAAACTAACGACGGACAGTTCCATCTTCTCATAACGCTCACAGCGAAAGAACTTAGATACCCTGAATATTGGAACTTTGAAACCGTCTATTCTGTTCGCATTTCGTCAAAGAAAATTAGAAAAGAGATATCTATTTGAGTCGTAGAAAAGCCGTTTCATTCTTGAACACTGGTTCAGCAAACTAGGGCTCAAATGACTATGCCCGGCTCATTTTCTCAAAAGTAGCAAAAAGGAAGGTGTATCTTAAGTGAAATTTAATCACTTTTCACATTTCGTCTAAACATACTGGTTCATCCACTTTCACGATTTCCCCAACAGGCTAAGGTAATGAGGTATGCCATGTGATTGATGTTATTGAATGTGAAGGCGTGCTTGAGTTAAACCAAAGGGGGGGGATTCGGTCATACGACCAAACGGACAAGGCCTCTGCAGTGCCTGTTGTCAGCTTAGGTACCCTAAGACACACTTTATATCAAACGCCATTACGGTGAATATGGGGCGACTACTGTTCAATTGCTACGGGACGATTCGCTGCATACTGAAATCCGCCACCAATATCTCTCGTTGCAGAGAACCATTGCATGACTGTTAGAATAAACAACCCTACATTCTTTCGGCTTGGTGGAATGTTTTTTTTTTGGGGGGGGGGGGGAGACCGCAGAACCATAGAACTTGTAGTGTATGAATCACTAGAAACCAATACGGTTATGTGTAGAGGGAATATCGATTATCGCACACCCCGAGTGATATATTGTCGATGATCCGACAGAAACCGCCGCTTCAGTGAACTAGTTTTCATTCATTTTGTGTGCAAACATTGTTTTTTTCAAACCTCATGTGTTGGAGACGTAAAAACAGCAACATGGGATAGCACTATCTTAGATGTATGTGTAATTCTAAGATTATATACATCAACTCTCGCTTCTCCCGACAGTTGCGAGTTGAATCAGTTCACTATCCTATTGGCATTACGGCGTCTATAAATGCTCAATTCTCTCTCTTGCAATAGTCCCACGTGAAGGTAAATAAATATACTCCAGACTATAGAATATAATATATATGATATATATCAGTATACGAAAATGTAATATGATATACCAATATAATGGTGTGGTAGCCTACTATTACTATACAATATGACATAATATAATAATATGTAGAAATAATAGTGTAATAAGGTAAACATGAGCTTCTGGAGTGTTTTGTTCGCGTTCCTGCTTCCAACAAATTTCATCGTAAAGCATAAATTCGTTGAAATGTTATTCTAAAATAGTTTTTTTAGTATGCATAGCAAGAGTAGTCCGTGTGCATTGACCTCAGCCTTATCGAGCCATTCCACAAAAGTAGACATTGTTAACGCCACCTAACCATGGGCCTTTCAGGAGACAACACACCATCAGCGATTTTCGAATGAGTGCGGATTGAAATTGATCTCAGTTTGACTTGGCTGAAAAATTTGCAAACATTCAAGTACTCCTCTGACGGTAAGCATCTCCAACTACAATTGAAACTAATCAGAAGATCTTGGTTTTACAAGTGGTAGAGTCGATAACCGTTATCTACGAAAAACACAGTCTGCACAGCACGTCTAAATCCACCAGACCATCGGTAGTCGCACAGTGAAATGCACAAAAAGTGCACGCACGTGATCACAACGACGGTCACATGAACTGCCCTTGGCTAGGTCGAATAATCGGTCACTTTATGCTGCAAGTTAAGCCACGACAACAATATGCTTGCAATGTGTGTAACCCACTTAACTTTTATGAACGTGCGGCTGTGATCCAATGACCATCAGAAGATCAGAGGCTAAAGTATGACTTATCACTAAAAAATTATCCAAACGAGCAAAAAAATTTCTCCGATAACCTTCCCTTTGTCTAATCTCTCCCTAGTTGTCTAACAAAATCCGGGGGGTGGGTAGTTAGTACAACGAAACGTCGGGTTATAAAATCTTACTACTACGCTTACTTACTACTCCACTACTTACTACTTACTTACTTACTTACTTACTTACTTACTTACTTACTTACTTACTTACTTACTTACTTACTTACTTACTTACTTACTTACTTACTTACTTACTTACTTACTTACTTACCCACTACGCTGTGTTTTGACATTAGACATTTTCTGTTCAGGAATGAACATGGTGTAATAGGCAGCGGTAGTGAAAGTCTGCAGAGATATATGAATTTGGCCTAAGGTTTCTAAACTTGAAAGCCTAATTAATCGACCGACTCAATCGTGTTGGCCTGAGGCGAGGTTTGACAAAAGTTACCACGCATTCAAAGACATCTCTGCCCCCCATGCCGTCCTTTTTACTATGCAGCCGTTACCTCTCTATTTCCAGTCTGAAGGAGAAGTTCGCAACCTATCATTTTCTGCGATTGACAGTCAGAGACTTTTTGTGAGACGACAAGCTCAATTTGACACACTTCAGCGGTTTTCAACCTGTTTCTCTCTGTCGCTTTCTTAATTCATCTCCTAGCAACCCAGATTGGCCTAGAATTCCCTTTTCTCAGCTAGCTTTTGGAAGGGACGGGAACAGTTAAAACACAGGTCCTCCATCCTCAAACTGTACAGGGTTCTGAGACAATGAACGTGTCAATCGGGGACTGGAAAATCCCTTTTCAAACAATATTTGATCCTTGGCAAATTACACTCACTTGCAGATTAATTTGACGTTAACAACAGACGCACCTGAATCCCAGCTGATTACCTCCATCTAGCTGTGCTGAAACCATGGTGGACATTCAAAGAGTTGCCATTAACCTTATGAGTAGAGTACTCCATCAAGAAAATATTCGATTGTTTTTCTTCAGACCAATTTGCCTGGCTCCTGGCTGAAACGTCAGTTTCGGGTCATTGTTTGTTATATCTGAAAGGCTTCTCTGCTTTGTCAGAATACTCGTTGAAACCGGATTCAAACAAACATCTTGACTGAACTAACAGCAATATTCGGTTTTTCTGTTGTAGGTGGAGAATTAGCGTTCAAAATCTCCACCGCAACCATGATTATCCCTCATGATAGAAACCGCATGCCAGTTCACAATTCAGCGAGTTCCCGTTGGGCTTATCCACACTCCGTATGAAAGTGAATTCCTTCAGATGAAACACATTTACGAGAAACCAAATGCTGATATATCCGACGGAAACAAACAAGGTTGGTTTCTTGGGACTTAAGAACAATAAAGAATAAGCGAATGTGGAAATAACTACTATATATAGTAAGTGCCCAGACAGAACATAGGAAATTCCGATGCAAAGAGGGTGCTTCCATTTTGAGAAACAAATGATCGACTGGCTGCAATTTGGTTGTGGATCGTTTAACTAAAGTGGTACATTCGGCATTCTTCGTGTAACGGGGGTGAATAACTAACACACGCACGAATCCAGGTCATAGCTTCGGTAAGATTTTTTCTACCGAATAAACGCGCCAGCATGAAACCGAGCCAGCATACGCAGCTTAGGGTTACTCGCATGTTTGGTTGTGCAAAGTTTCATACGCAGCTTGGGGTTACTCGCATGTTTGGTTGTGCAAAGTCGGATAGACAATGGTTTTTTATGTGTTATCGTTTTCGTGTTTTCCTCTGTTCGTTTAAATGAAGAAGCAAGCGCTTCATGCAGTTGCGGTATTCACTGAAGACGGTAAGGGATACAAACGTCCCTGTCATGGAAGCCATGTCAACTGAGAGTGCCATCAAGCTTATCATCACCATCGTCATTAGTGGCATACACACATCAGTGCCGATCAGTGGTGCCCAACCACCATACTATCATAAGAAAAACACTCCCTAGTAAAGGTGAAAAGAAAGGACAGTGGTCGATGTCATAACTGCTAAAGCTGCAAAGGTGATGTAAAGGTCGGGCTTGAGTCCTGTAATAAACCTGCTGGCTACACTGGCTGGAGCTCCGTTCAACGTGGTGCAACCACGTCAGGAGCAGTCAAGCAGCCAGGCCTCATATGAGTAATCGTGCTAAGAGGCGGTCCGAGGGTAACATCTTACTGTCCTCTGCGACAGGACTGTGAAGGCAGTAAGTCGTTTCCTCCAGACGACTAGCATTTACACACTTGTGGAAGCAGCGATGCTGCCTTTCTCCGAGAAGAGGCCGGTCCTAGAAACCGCACGCTCCTACCGGCCAACGGTTGACTGTGACCGCCGGCGAATAACCCAATACGGTCGAAAAAATAACTAAACCTTCTTATGAGCCCGATGCGTCTCCAAACACATCTACTGTGAGCTGTGGCATCCGCAGTGAGGCATCTGGGCCTTATTTCCTGAACCCTCAGACTAGGTCGGCTCCCTGCAGCTGAGACAGACTTTTGAGTCAGAAGCAAGCAGGAGGACCCAGAAAAAACCCTAAGTCCTCCTGCTACCTTGTAGTTGAGACTATTGAGATGGGGTGCTCCAACAAAAACCTTTTTTCCCGACCTGGAACACTGGGAAGATTATTGTCCCGCATAACCCTTTGTTCACCGATGCCCTCCTCAAGCCATCCCTACCCTACAAGCAAACTTCACTGGATAGTTTCACTGTTAGTTACCTAGCCGATATACCCTATCCACTCTGCTGCCCACTAAGAACAAAACAGCACTTTAATAAACCTACGAAATCTTTTCCATGAGAAAGTTTTCAACGTCCGTGCTTTATGTCGAATTGGCAAACAGGCAATGCTTGCCCGAACATTATACTCTATTAAAACCGATGTGACTCTGAAACAGATATACAAAACTCAAGCGTGACTAGGCACCCTAAAGCACCCAGGACAAACTCAGCCTTTTTACCTCTCACTCCCTGTGTGTCCGGTGATCCGGAAGCGACGACTGTTCGAATATATGGCGTGGGGGTTGCACTCGGTCCCAGGTGTGAACGCGCTTTGTTGGATCGGATTCCCGTAAACGGCCAACTTTGCGCCTTGCGGTTATCCAGCTCAGTCAAGCTCGCTTTTATTCAACATGACAAACAGTGCCTGTTTGTAGTGTGGACGTCAATGGATTTCAATTCTGGCGTTGAGCAGGATACTCTCTATCGTGACTTCACCGGACTCATTTATCAAGCAAGAAGCAGAGACATCGTCGTTCTTGTGGGCTTAGCTCCTTGAAATCACATCTAGGCGGTCGATTCGAAGATGATACCCGGCTCATAAACAACGGTTCGAACATCAAGTGTTTCTGGCCGCCACGAATTTTCAACGCAAACGCTTGCACCATGTACCCTGGCGGCTACCAACTGCACAACAACCTTGAAACCAGTTGAATCACATGACTATCAGCCACCCGTGGAGAGCCACAGTTCAAAACCGTCGCTCCTTCTGATTTACACAATTTGACTCCGACGAAGCCATACTTCGAGTAGCCTGGCAACTTGATTTTCTTCGGGCCCTGGCACTAGTAACGAGCACGTGGATGACGTATGGGAGTGTGAAAGGAGCTACGGTAGCGGCGTCCACAGCTGTCTATCTGACTTCTGCGATAAGATCAAGTGGCCACTGAATACCATCAACATTGTTATTTACGATTGATAAATGGAAATCCATGCTAGCAAGCAAAAAGTACGGCGGTGCACGCAAATTCCTCCCACAAACACCAAACAGTGAAGAGTCTGAGAGTTCTTTTGGACAAGGAAAGATAAGCAGATGTGGGAGGCTTTCACCACCGGAAACAGTTGTGACCCATACAATTCAATACGACCGATTGTCAAAGGAATGCAACAGTCGGTGAAGAAGTCAGCCCAGCATTTGATTCGCAAGACCACCAATCGGAAAGCTGGAGCAAACAATCCGAAGAACAGTTTAGCCGGCCTCCTGAAGCAGTCCCTGAGGCTAGTGCATACGGGCGAATGCTATGCAAACCTTAGCTCTGCCAGTCTGGAAAAGAGGTGAAGAGCGAAACTTCCCGTCCAAAAGGTGAGATGGATCCAGACAGTCTGTTAACAGCTCACTTCAAAGAAGGCGGAGAATTTGTAGTTGTCCGTCCGAAAAAACCTATTGGTGCTATACGGAGTGAACAGAAAATGCCCGCAGAATGAGACACACCGACAGTCATCCATACCTTTAAAAAAGTGCGCGAACGATGTGTAAAAGCCATCGCGCCTTATTCTGATAGCTGTGGAATCAAATATGCTGCCCGGACTCACCCTTCGAAACGTGATTGGATACACACAGAGAGGCAGTTCCGTGTGAGCCTAGCTGCAGGAGAATGTACGGACCACCTATTCACCCCCACCCCGACAGATTCCGACATTTGCTCACAGGTATCGGGTACGCAGATAACGCCATCGTAATACAAACAATATCGAAGAATCAAAGTAATTCGGCCTCAGTTTGGCGCTCCATACCGACAGAATGTTGAGTGTTGCTGCAAAACTGAGTGGACTCGAACCCTAACCTCATGCTTACGACTTAGATAGTAGACAAATTTTCCGCCACCTTCGCAGCTGTACCACTCCCAGTGGACTGCAGTGAAGAGTCTGAGAGTTCTTTTGGACAAGGAAAGATAAGCAGATGTGGGAGGCTTTCACCACCGGAAACAGTTGTGACCCATACAATTCAATACGACCGATTGTCAAAGGAATGCAACAGTCGGTGAAGAAGTCAGCCCAGCATTTGATTCGCAAGACCACCAATCGGAAAGCTGGAGCAAACAATCCGAAGAACAGTTTAGCCGGCCTCCTGAAGCAGTCCCTGAGGCTAGTGCATACGGGCGAATGCTATGCAAACCTTAGCTCTGCCAGTCTGGAAAAGAGGTGAAGAGCGAAACTTCCCCTCCAAAAGGTGAGATGGATCAAGACAGTCTGTTAACAGCTCACTTCAAAGAAGGCGGAGAATTTGTAGTTGTCCGTCCGAAAAAACCTATTGGTGCTATACGGAGTGAACAGAAAATGCCCGCAGAATGAGACACACCGACAGTCATCCATACCTTTAAAAAAGTGCGCGAACGATGTGTAAAAGCCATCGCGCCTTATTCTGATAGCTGTGGAATCAAATATGCTGCCCGGACTCACCCTTCGAAACGTGATTGGATACACACAGAGAGGCAGTTCCGTGTGAGCCTAGCTGCAGGAGAATGTACGGACCACCTATTCACCCCCACCCCGACAGATTCCGACATTTGCTCACAGGTATCGGGTACGCAGATAACGCCATCGTAATACAAACAATATCGAAGAATCAAAGTAATTCGGCCTCAGTTTGGCGCTCCATACCGACAGAATGTTGAGTGTTGCTGCAAAACTGAGTGGACTCGAACCCTAACCTCATGCTTACGACTTAGATAGTAGACAAATTTTCCGCCACCTTCGCAGCTGTACCACTCCCAGTGGACTGGCCAAGAAATATACTTCCACCCGAATTGGGAAGGCCAGACTAGCGTTTGTTAACCTGCATCATGTTTGACGTAGGCGTGATCATCCAAGGGTCGAGTTCAAAACGCTGTGGTGCACTCCACATTTATTATACGAGTCAAAAACCTAGCCATTGAGCACTAAGGACGTTGAAAACTTTCGGTGCTTGACTATTGATGTCTTCTGAGTATTGTCGGAGTCTGATGGTAACAAAGGGTCAGTAATGCTGAATGAAGTACGTCAGATGGTTCGCGGAACAAATAACTCGCCCACGATAGATGAACTGATCACACTGCGCAGGCTTGGTCACGTGCTCCGTATGCCAGTCGATCGAATTCCTCAGAAGGCTCTTTTCTTACAACAATGGGAAGGGCGGAAACAAGCAAACAAGGACTACTTGGTAGTGAAGTATGAAAGCCGTTACTAGTAAACTCGACTGAGCTGGTCATTACCGTCTCCCTGGATGAGAAGAAACACATCCATATTTAGAGGCGTTGTCAGACATGGCCCATGCGCGTCGTCAATGCGAAGATTCCCGCCCGATCTCCCCAGTACAAAGTCTACTGATAATCCTGGATTCTGTTACTGCTTCCACCTCTTTCTCCAAAGATTAGCTGCTGTGACAGCTATAACCACTGTTCGACGTGTATGCAGTTTTACAATTGATGATGACTGAGAACATGGTGTATGTAGATGTGAACTAGGTTGCCGAAGTAGAATCTGAAAGCACGGGACATTATACACCAACAGCACTGAATAGGTCAGGTCAACCACTGCTCTGGTTAGCTTGAGCGGGACGAAAATTTTAACGCAGAATGCACACACATGAACTGGTTGAGTCGGAGTGAACCAGTGGCGGGGGTCTTCCGAGGGACGCCTTTTGATGGGAGGAGGGCAACCATCACAGTTAGCCTTCTATGGTGGCTAAAATACGTCCACCAAGTAGAAGGTAACAGGATTCAGATACGGTTTTTATATGGTAAACTGAATACGAATAAGTGGATACAAGAGCTCCGGTATTTGGAAACTTTGGTCAAAAGTCTAAAAGCGACTGAAGTGGAAAGTGGAGGCAGAAAACGGAAAAGCATGGAGGGAAACGACACGCATTGGGGGTCGTCAAATCAAAGGTTGCCAGCTTTGCGCCAGAGAGCTGTATCGTACAAGATGCAAGGGTACCGGTACAGCTGTTGAACCTGGAGACCGAATAAACTGCGGTCCTGATTGATCGGGTAACGGCAGGCACAGTAAATCCCCGGGGAAATACTGCCGGATAGAGTAAGATTACCAGGACCACCTTAGCTCTCTGACTGTATTAGGTAGCTACTCCTGCGAGGGTGTTACGAATGAATTTCCATGCGTAAAACGCATGCCAGTCATTGAATGTGTGACGATCTTCATCTGCTATTTTAGCCGTAAAATCGTCCGTCAACCATCTGTCATGCATATACTTACCCTAAACGCGCTTTTTAAACGGTATTTTCAAACTGTATACCAGCCCATAAAGATGGTTTGCGGGAAAGAAAAGACCCAAAGTCAGAGGCCCCCTTTTTAAGGAGGGTGAGTACTGAGAGGACTGATAAATGGAAATAAGCAGCAAGATAAAAGAAATTACACCAGAAAGTGTAAACAAGTAACGTATGAGTAAAACACAGCTGTTGAATACAACCGAGGTTTGGGCATATGAGCGTTACTCTAAATTTTGCAAATTTGATCACGTATAAAAGGCTGGAGAAGCGGAAAATGAGGGAGAATTTGGAAAGAAGAAAAGAAAGATGGATCAAGAAAATAGTTCTTTTCAAAATCAAATGACTGGGACAACTTACGGGTGACTAGAAGGGGACAGACGCGTAATATTGTGGAATTTGCATGGAAGAGGCGGGTTCAGCGAGGCACTGACCATGGTAGTAGCGAGAAACTAGCGGGGACGCTGTATCCCGAGAAAGAGGGTTTACGGATTGCTGGTTAGCGAAGGAGATTCAACTGGACACATGGCTCGCTCATTCTTCAAGCTAAGTCGGGAACTGTACGGCGGCACTATACTTGGATGGGTTAGTAAAGCAGCTAGCTCTCTGTTGCTACGAAATTAGGGTCAAATTTTAGCTGTGTTTTACGCCCGATAGTCGACAAATCTTCATTTTAACCATTTTTTTAACTGTTCTTCTGAATGCGACTGAATGTACTCGTGGCCCATGTCATCTCCTAAAACATTTACAGGTGTTTATCTCCCTCAGCTGTTTATTCAGAGGAAGATTATAGAAAAAGCACCGTCATTTGTTCGGAGGTAATGTGAAATTTCTCTGATCGTTCCATTTAAACTCTGTACAGTTATCGACACGTCTGCGTGGTTAGCTCGTCCACCCTGCACAACGTGTCGTTAGCGAGGTCTGGTTTGGTTTGTCAATAGACAGTAGCTGAACACCACAAGTTCCTCGTCTGTCCAATCTGAGGTCACCTTGTCAACTAACGTTGAAGTTTCGTTGTGAGGAATTCAACTTTACGGAACCCGACGAGACTTTCTTAGCTTATTTCTGCAGGCTTATTTGAATAACCCGACCCAAGGGACTTCGGAAAGAAAACAGTTGTATGATAGCATTTAGAAAAACTATATATGATGCCGTCATCTGACTACAGTAGGACACTCATATTCAATACAAGTATTCCATAAATAGTAGACAGTGAGACTGATAGTTGATATGTCTGCCTGTTCTAGTCACGTAGTACATTTACTCCCGGCATGGTGAGAAAACATTGACGCACCCACAATGCAAGGATTTTGTCGCTTGATTGCGGGTCAAAACAACAACAATTCTGCACGGGGTATATGTTTTAACATTGTTTGTTCGATTGCAAAAAGATGATGGTATGCATGTTACGTGGAACCTATCGACAGTGATTTGGGGTTTGGATCCCGGATAGCAGTGGAAGGACATTACAGTCTGGGTCGTAAGCCGCGGTTTCGGAAGCCTACGGATGCCGATAGGCGAAGCTGTGCCTATAATGGATACCGGTATTCACTCTGTTGGAAGTCAAGGTACAAAATTTCAGTCCGTCGTGTTAGTTGCAGCTAAAGCAATTAAGAAACATCGGGTTTCTCACAAATAAACACTGAAAGCATAGAAAAGCATTCATATAATGTGCCAACCTCAAGAGGAAACACTTTATCAAGGCCGAGAATTTCTGAGCTGTAAAGGCTCCCATAAAAAAGGTATTGCAACATGGTGTTGATGTTCTTGACTACCTGTTTTTAAGACAATCATCAGTTTAATTCTATTATTTCTAACGGGCAATTGTGGGACTGCCAGTACAAAATAGAAACACTTTTCGCAGCGTTCCAGGCTGAACTGACCAGTCACAAATATGGGCAAATAAGTGCATTCTGTTAAGTACATATAAACGACAGGCTTAACCACTGGAACAAGGCAACAGCGACCGTTTGATGATAGGCTTCGCGCAACTCCGAGGAGCTGTGACAAATCAAATACTATTGCTCTGCACAGTTGTGATAAGAAACTGGAAATCTGGTGCATCTCATTCAAACTGAAGTAATCAGGAGTTACATGAACATGAAAACGGCTTTTTGTGTGCCTCATAATGATCCGTCAACCAGGCCGGACGTATTCTGCTAACCTCTCACTTTGTGTATTATAATTAAGCAAACTTGTGTTTAGTCTTGGGCTTTGCAAACCAATATTAAGTGCTGTAAGTGTCCTGGTTTAAATGGATCACTCAAAACAACCATAATATCGTTTTTAGACGGATAGATTTTCTATTCCCTCTCGAAATTTTGCAGAAATGCAAATCATGTGCAACATCATCTCAGGGTATGTCCGTAATCGAGTTCAGATGTATAAGCCCACATAAAGACGATACAAAAGGAGGTCGAGCTAGATATATGAGTATTTGTGCACAGCTCGGATATATCAAAAAAGTTGCAGAGGTCTGTCAGCCCTCGTTCCTGCGGTTTTATTAGAAAACAGGAAATTTAGGGCATCTTCGTGTAAAATGGATTTGACCTGTTTTTGTATCTGTAGTAGTGGCTTAACAGCTTTCAAAAGGACCAACATATATCCGAAGAAGATTTGGGTCTGTTTTACTGTCTAGTTTTATTTCACATTTTTCATACAATGGGAGTCTAACCCAAAGTGCCCTTTACACATCTTTAAGAGGGTTCAAGCCGTATTTCTCTGATTTCAACATATGGGTTTCAGTGAACTATGTTGCAAAGTAAGCGATTTGCACTGACATCTAAGTTCGGACCCTTTTTCATGAAATCCTTTTAGAAAAGTGTTGGGACGGCTGCTTTGTACTGTTTGTTTCTTTCAATTATTGATGTGGCAGTGAAGTGCTTTTTCTCACATGGGAATTTTGCTTTCTTCAGGATTATTATGCGTGTCGCTGCACTCGTTAGCCTGATCTCAGTCAGTATGAACACCCCTGCCACTTTCAAAGAAGTACCCAGCCTCATGTATGTTACCCTCGTATTGGACTGTGCCGTCGCTTTGGTGTTCACCGTAGAGATGGTGAGCAAAATGTTCATCGAAGGGTTGTTCGTTTCTACAACAAGTCAGGTAAATTGATATTCATTTCATCAGGTACTTTTCATTTTTGCCTGCTTGTTTTTGGAGAATTTACTTATCTTACCAGCCAACACAGGTATGCAACTTGTATCTTTTGAGGGTGATGTTTTTGGTTTCGTTCATTGCGGTGAACACCCCAGTAAGAAGGCTAGTATTGGCTAGTTATTGACGTGTTCACACCAAGTGAGTTTCGAGTTAAGGATCATTTGACAGCTTATGCCACATACTGCGAGCTGAAGCTTCACAAGGGTCTTCGTGTAAAAGGTTTTGGCTCAGTTCTTGGCCATAATACTAAAACTGAGCGAGAAAGTTTGAAACTCTTCAAATCACTTTTTGGGGGTGGGGGGACGTACATACTATTCGAACCGACTACCGGTGGAAAGAGAATGTTTCACCCTGCTGGTTTCTTCGATAAAGCAGAGAGCTGAGCCGGAGTATGTTTTTCTCAGTAGCTTAAGTTGGACAACCAGCGCACTTGCAAACCTGGGGACAACATTTATTAGAGCTTAGTAATACTACATAGCATGAAATCCGGATGGGCGGTTTGATCGATCAACAAAACCCGGAGAGTTACGTACCGTTGGTTGAAATGTTAAGCAAACGAATCACATTGCCCCAGCGTTAAAATCTTCATATCGCCAGGCGTGACACCTTAGATGCATCATGCATGCGATGGCTGAACAAAGGTAGCATGCCCGCAGCGTATCCGGAGTTTGGCTTCCTCGACGCCGAAGGATACATAATAATGTTGATCCCTCATAAGACCGAAAGCCAACTCCAGTGCTTTTCCGCTTTAGAGTCAGATAACAGAGTAATCTTACCCAGGCCGAAGTAAGACTGTTGAGTCCGTACTGCCACTATATTGGTTTATATTCAAGACCATATTTTCTCTGAAAACAAACTGCTTTGACTAGGAGAACCATATTATTATTTAGCAGAAAGCCCAATACTTCACGTCAATAACAGTTGGTTTTCTCAAATGTCGTGTTTGTTTCCATTTCTTAACGGAGTTTGCGTTCACAGTGGTTCCGAAATGTGCTTCAGGTCTGTTTCCAGTGTAAATAGGATAGTAAGAACTTGTTGAACCATTATCTACGCCAATTCCGCTCCCACAACTCGCGTTTTATATAACCGTCGCATATAAACTTTTCAAACGAAATATAAATATCCAATTTATGCTTTACTGATATGATACGTATACATTGATACATACATGGACTGCTACATACGTACATTGATTCAGATAGAATATTCATTTGTACACACGCAGCTGGTCTTATTTCTCAAGGCAATTTCTACTTGATACTTTATCGGTTTGTAATACAGTAACCATTAGTTTCGCCAAGAGTACTCGATGCCTATTAACGGAGCGTATAGCGACGCTTGCAGTGATGCTTTTCAAGAGACTTTTAAACGTGTGAAGGTGAAAATGAAAGGTTCGCATACAAGAGAGCTCGAGATGGCTCAGTGGTTATAGCACCAGCTGACGGACCGGAAGTCCGTGGTTCGAACCCAACCTGAGCATCTCGACTGCTCATGTCTAGGCTTGAGCAACCCGGCAGTATCTCAGCCCTTGTGCCTTCTTCCGTTGGTATGGCACCTAGACACCGAAAGGTTTCTACGGCTGAACGACAACCTACAGGAGGACCACATGTTGGATATTTCTTAGACGCAAAGATTTCATAGCACCCAGCGGCTTCGTCCGATCCCAAAGGACTTGCTGTGTTGCAGGATTTATTGTATAACTATTGGATTCATCGCAGTCGGCGAGTTTGTATGCAAATTAGTCCCCAGCATAGGGCATTTTGACCCCCATTTGTTTTGAATGATATTCTCAAGAAGAAGAGAAACTTAGGTGGTTTCAGGTACATAAATTATCGCATTATGTACAAAAAACACAACCACAGATTTTGTAAAACGCCTGGAGGTTTCACATTAAAAGTGGCCTCGGTAAAACAATAAATCGATTTTTGAAGGCAAAGCCGATCCAGATGCTTACTTTACGGGTTGAATTCATCAAATAGCCACACTGTTATCACTGGCCTGCAGAGACTGTACCAATGTAAATGACGAGACCGCTGTGAACTTATGTTAACGAGAGTCGAGTAGCAGTGTTACCGCATCCAGTTCTGTAACTTGTGTTCCCATTGGTACAACATGATGGGTTCGATACAATGATAACGTATAGGAAGGAGAGTAAATTTTTAAGTAGCTCCTTGACTCGCTTAAAATACTTGACGAAGCCGAATGAAATGGCCGAGGATGTGTGAAAGTATGTCGGTTGGCAACGTTCGGTTTCCCATAGATCTTGTTACTGTCAGTTCCCCGAAGATTAAGTTGGTTATTTTGGACTAGTCTTTTGTGGTCCTTTTCAAGGTTATTACTGATCTACATTGGATATCAACTACACTATGGTAACTGAGAAAAGGAGACGATTTTCACTGAACCTTATTACCACAGTAGCTATGGTGTCTTTGCATGAAATGGATATTGGCAGCTTCATTTTTGATGCCAACTTCAAGCAACTTAAATATTAGTTGTGCCGGCCAGATAGCTAGGCTAATCCGATTCACTTGATTGATATGCTCTAGTACAGCCAGTCCTTGGTCAGCTTGAGATCATGAACATTGAATTTGGAGTACAAAAACATTCGGATGAACCGCCTGAGTTTGAGGCTCATGGAACAAGAAGCGCTCGCTGGCTTCATTCAATTGTGCCGCCCACTTTCGACGACAATTTGAGACAGCGTTCACTCGGTATATCTTCTTACATAGGCGTTTTAGTTGAAGTTGTCCAAGAAATATGTGCAAATGATTTCTTTTAAATGGGAACCGTAGCCCAAAGGGTTCTTTGTGATGAGACTTCACAGATAACGCTTATTTTGGAAAACATATCAGCAAGGCAGATTAAATGGGTCTTGTAAGCAAGCCGGTAACGGCTTATACAAATTAAAAATAACCGAAAATTCTAATGATCAGTGCGAGGCGGAAAATCTTTCACAGTTATGGAGTCGATACCTTTTGATCCGATAAACAACAGTAGTTACTTTCGACAAATACACTCATTTGCAAATCACTTTGGTTGCCGAAGAATTTTCAAAAACCTTGTGAGTAGTTTCCTGTATGAAAATATACTGCGATATCTCGAATATCGTACCAACTGAAACATGAAACGGCTTGTGTGCAGCACATTCAGTTGAAGAACATCATAAACGAGAGATTCACCTGTCTCCCGTGACAATCAAATTGATCTGCAAATGAGTGTATTTGTCGAAAGTAACTACTGTTGTTTATCGGATCAAAAGGTATCGACTCCATAACTGTGAAAGATTTTCCGCCTCGCACTGATCATTAGAATTTTCGGTTATTTTTAATTTGTATAAGCCGTTACCGGCTTGCTTACAAGACCCATTTAATCTGCCTTGCTGATATGTTTTCCAAAATAAGCGTTATCTGTGAAGTCTCATCACAAAGAACCCTTTGGGCTACGGTTCCCATTTAAAAGAAATCATTTGCACATATTTCTTGGACAACTTCAACTAAAACGCCTATGTAAGAAGATATACCGAGTGAACGCTGTCTCAAATTGTCGTCGAAAGTGGGCGGCACAATTGAATGAAGCCAGCGAGCGCTTCTTGTTCCATGAGCCTCAAACTCAGGCGGTTCATCCGAATGTTTTTGTACTCCAAATTCAATGTTCATGATCTCAAGCTGACCAAGGACTGGCTGTACTAGAGCATATCAATCAAGTGAATCGGATTAGCCTAGCTATCTGGCCGGCACAACTAATATTTAAGTTGCTTGAAGTTGGCATCAAAAATGAAGCTGCCAATATCCATTTCATGCAAAGACACCATAGCTACTGTGGTAATAAGGTTCAGTGAAAATCGTCTCCTTTTCTCAGTTACCATAGTGTAGTTGATATCCAATGTAGATCAGTAATAACCTTGAAAAGGACCACAAAAGACTAGTCCAAAATAACCAACTTAATCTTCGGGGAACTGACAGTAACAAGATCTATGGGAAACCGAACGTTGCCAACCGACATACTTTCACACATCCTCGGCCATTTCATTCGGCTTCGTCAAGTATTTTAAGCGAGTCAAGGAGCTACTTAAAAATTTACTCTCCTTCCTATACGTTATCATTGTATCGAACCCATCATGTTGTACCAATGGGAACACAAGTTACAGAACTGGATGCGGTAACACTGCTACTCGACTCTCGTTAACATAAGTTCACAGCGGTCTCGTCATTTACATTGGTACAGTCTCTGCAGGCCAGTGATAACAGTGTGGCTATTTGATGAATTCAACCCGTAAAGTAAGCATCTGGATCGGCTTTGCCTTCAAAAATCGATTTATTGTTTTACCGAGGCCACTTTTAATGTGAAACCTCCAGGCGTTTTACAAAATCTGTGGTTGTGTTTTTTGTACATAATGCGATAATTTATGTACCTGAAACCACCTAAGTTTCTCTTCTTCTTGAGAATATCATTCAAAACAAATGGGGGTCAAAATGCCCTATGCTGGGGACTAATTTGCATACAAACTCGCCGACTGCGATGAATCCAATAGTTATACAATAAATCCTGCAACACAGCAAGTCCTTTGGGATCGGACGAAGCCGCTGGGTGCTATGAAATCTTTGCGTCTAAGAAATATCCAACATGTGGTCCTCCTGTAGGTTGTCGTTCAGCCGTAGAAACCTTTCGGTGTCTAGGTGCCATACCAACGGAAGAAGGCACAAGGGCTGAGATACTGCCGGGTTGCTCAAGCCTAGACATGAGCAGTCGAGATGCTCAGGTTGGGTTCGAACCACGGACTTCCGGTCCGTCAGCTGGTGCTATAACCACTGAGCCATCTCGAGCTCTCTTGTATGCGAACCTTTCATTTTCACCTTCACACGTTTAAAAGTCTCTTGAAAAGCATCACTGCAAGCGTCGCTATACGCTCCGTTAATAGGCATCGAGTACTCTTGGCGAAACTAATGGTTACTGTATTACAAACCGATAAAGTATCAAGTAGAAATTGCCTTGAGAAATAAGACCAGCTGCGTGTGTACAAATGAATATTCTATCTGAATCAATGTACGTATGTAGCAGTCCATGTATGTATCAATGTATACGTATCATATCAGTAAAGCATAAATTGGATATTTATATTTCGTTTGAAAAGTTTATATGCGACGGTTATATAAAACGCGAGTTGTGGGAGCGGAATTGGCGTAGATAATGGTTCAACAAGTTCTTACTATCCTATTTACACTGGAAACAGACCTGAAGCACATTTCGGAACCACTGTGAACGCAAACTCCGTTAAGAAATGGAAACAAACACGACATTTGAGAAAACCAACTGTTATTGACGTGAAGTATTGGGCTTTCTGCTAAATAATAATATGGTTCTCCTAGTCAAAGCAGTTTGTTTTCAGGCTTTCACCACCGGAAACAGTTGTGACCCATACAATTCAATACGACCGATTGTCAAAGGAATGCAACAGTCGGTGAAGAAGTCAGCCCAGCATTTGATTCGCAAGACCACCAATCGGAAAGCTGGAGCAAACAATCCGAAGAACAGTTTAGCCGGCCTCCTGAAGCAGTCCCTGAGGCTAGTGCATACGGGCGAATGCTATGCAAACCTTAACTCTGCCAGTCTGGAAAAGAGGTGAAGAGCGAAACTTCCCCTCCAAAAGGTGAGATGGATCAAGACAGTCTGTTAACAGCTCACTTCAAAGAAGGCGGAGAATTTGTAGTTGTCCGTCCGAAAAAACCTATTGGTGCTATACGGAGTGAACAGAAAATGCCCGCAGAATGAGACACACCGACAGTCATCCATACCTTTAAAAAAGTGCGCGAACGATGTGTAAAAGCCATCGCGCCTTATTCTGATAGCTGTGGAATCAAATATGCTGCCCGGACTCACCCTTCGAAACGTGATTGGATACACACAGAGAGGCAGTTCCGTGTGAGCCTAGCTGCAGGAGAATGTACGGACCACCTATTCACCCCCACCCCGACAGATTCCGACATTTGCTCACAGGTATCGGGTACGCAGATAACGCCATCGTAATACAAACAATATCGAAGAATCAAAGTAATTCGGCCTCAGTTTGGCGCTCCATACCGACAGAATGTTGAGTGTTGCTGCAAAACTGAGTGGACTCGAACCCTAACCTCATGCTTACGACTTAGATAGTAGACAAATTTTCCGCCACCTTCGCAGCTGTACCACTCCCAGTGGACTGGCCAAGAAATATACTTCCACCCGGATTGGGAAGGCCAGACTAGCGTTTGTTAACCTGCATCATGTTTGACGTAGGCGTGATCATCCAAGGGTCGAGTTCAAAACGCTGTGGTGCACTCCACATTTATTATACGAGTCAAAAACCTAGCCATTGAGCACTAAGGACGTTGAAAACTTTCGGTGCTTGACTATTGATGTCTTCGGAGTATTGTCGGAGTCTGATGGTAACAAAGGGTCAGTAATGCTGAATGAAGTACGTCAGATGGTTCGCGGAACAAATAACTCGCCCACGATAGATGAACTGATCACACTGCGCAGGCGAGTATGGCAGTCGACTGACTTCCTCGAAGGGCTCTTTTTGCACAACCACGTGAAGTATGGGGACGAACCAGGGGAGGTCAAACAATGACTTGGTAGTGAAGTATGAAAGCCGTTACTAGTAAACTCGACTGAGCTGGTCATTACCGTCTCCCTGGATGAGAAGAAACACATCCATATTTAGAGGCGTTGTCAGACATGGCCCATGCGCGTCGTCAATGCGAAGATTCCCGCCCGATCTCCCCAGTACAAAGTCTACTGATAATCCTGGATTCTGTTACTGCTTCCACCTCTTTCTCCAAAGATTAGCTGCTGTGACAGCTATAACCACTGTTCGACGTGTATGCAGTTTTACAATTGATGATGACTGAGAACATGGTGTATGTAGATGTGAACTAGGTTGCCGAAGTAGAATCTGAAAGCACGGGACATTATACACCAACAGCACTGAATAGGTCAGGTCAACCACTGCTCTGGTTAGCTTGAGCGGGACGAAAATTTTAACGCAGAATGCACACACATGAACTGGTTGAGTCGGAGTGAACCAGTGGCGGGGGTCTTCCGAGGGACGCCTTTTGATGGGAGGAGGGCAACCATCACAGTTAGCCTTCTATGGTGGCTAAAATACGTCCACCAAGTAGAAGGTAACAGGATTCAGATACGGTTTTTATATGGTAAACTGAATACGAATAAGTGGATACAAGAGCTCCGGTATTTGGAAACTTTGGTCAAAAGTCTAAAAGCGACTGAAGTGGAAAGTGGAGGCAGAAAACGGAAAAGCATGGAGGGAAACGACACGCATTGGGGGTCGTCAAATCAAAGGTTGCCAGCTTTGCGCCAGAGAGCTGTATCGTACAAGATGCAAGGGTACCGGTACAGCTGTTGAACCTGGAGACCGAATAAACTGCGGTCCTGATTGATCGGGTAACGGCAGGCACAGTAAATCCCCGGGGAAATACTGCCGGATAGAGTAAGATTACCAGGACCACCTTAGCTCTCTGACTGTATTAGGTAGCTGCTCCTGCGAGGGTGTTACGAATGAATTTCCATGCGTAAAACGCATGCCAGTCATTGAATGTGTGACGATCTTCATCTGCTATTTTAGCCGTAAAATCGTCCGTCAACCATCTGTCATGCATATACTTACCCTAAACGCGCTTTTTAAACGGTATTTTCAAACTGTATACCAGCCCATAAAGATGGTTTGCGGGAAAGAAAAGACCCAAAGTCAGAGGCCCCCTTTTTAAGGAGGGTGAGTACTGAGAGGACTGATAAATGGAAATAAGCAGCAAGATAAAAGAAATTACACCAGAAAGTGTAAACAAGTAACGTATGAGTAAAACACAGCTGTTGAATACAACCGAGGTTTGGGCATATGAGCGTTACTCTAAATTTTGCAAATTTGATCACGTATAAAAGGCTGGAGAAGCGGAAAATGAGGGAGAATTTGGAAAGAAGAAAAGAAAGATGGATCAAGAAAATAGTTCTTTTCAAAATCAAATGACTGGGACAACATACGGGTGACTAGAAGGGGACAGACGCGTAATATTGTGGAATTTGCATGGAAGAGGCGGGTTCAGCGAGGCACTGACCATGGTAGTAGCGAGAAATTAGCGGGGACGCTGTATCCCGAGAAAGAGGGTTTACGGATTGCTGGTTAGCGAAGGAGATTCAACTGGACACATGGCTCGCTCATTCCTCAAGCTAAGTCGGGAACTGTACGGCGGCACTATACTTGGATGGGTTAGTAAAGCAGCTAGCTCTCTGTTGCTACGAAATTAGGGTCAAATTTTAGCTGTGTTTTACGCCCGATAGTCGACAAATCTTCATTTTAACCATTTTTTTAACTGTTCTTCTGAATGCGACTGAATGTACTCGTGGCCCATGTCATCTCCTAAAACATTTACAGGTGTTTATCTCCCTCAGCTGTTTATTCAGAGGAAGATTATAGAAAAAGCACCGTCATTTGTTCGGAGGTAATGTGAAATTTCTCTGATCGTTCCATTTAAACTCTGTACAGTTATCGACACGTCTGCGTGGTTAGCTCGTCCACCCTGCACAACGTGTCGTTAGCGAGGTCTGGTTTGGTTTGTCAATAGACAGTAGCTGAACACCACAAGTTCCTCGTCTGTCCAATCTGAGGTCACCTTGTCAACTAACGTTGAAGTTTCGTTGTGAGGAATTCAACTTTACGGAAGGTATAAGTCAAAATCACTTGTCGTTGTCCCCGCACACTTTGTACGGTTTTTTCCAGGTCCATGGACACATTAGTTGTAAACAGGGCATAGTTCCATCAAAATGGCGACAAGAATTTGTGTCCGAGAATGCCGTGATGTCTTAAAGTTTCACGAAAGTGATGTTTCTCCGTGAGTATGTTCGAACTTCAGCGAGGCAGTGGCGACCATTTGAGAAAGACAAGTACGCTAGCGCGGTAGCACTGAAAGGGAATATTGAATCATCGTAATGACAGCTAAATCTACCTAACAAACAAACCGCTACAAATGACTACGCGATTCGCTACTTTTTACCTCGTCACTAATGGCAACAGCCTTGTGGACAGAGCCGTCATATTTCAGCTTCCATCGTCACCAGCGCGACTAAACCAACCCATGATTGCCGCGTTAACTAGACAGCCGTAACTATTGTTTTGTACAACACCTACTGACAAAAAAAATCAGCTGAACTCACACGCATCTCTATGATCCCGCACCGGTCAGACCAACTGCACAGGTTGACGAAAACAAAAGTGATATGTGCATAATTTAAGCACATACCACAACTAATTACAAATGAGTGAAGTGCTTGTTTCATCCAATGGGTGACCACGCTTCTGGTGCCATGTGGTGTCATCTGGTCACTGCGGTGTTGTACGCCAACCGAGTCCACCAGGGTCGCAACCTGAACTAAGTAATCGCATTTAATTTAACGATCGCAAGTCTTCCATTAGCGGCCAAAACCCAAAGTCAGTAAGCTAGATGAAGGCGCATCTATCTGTCATTAACTTCGTTCACGCTTTTTATAGAAACTTCAATCGTCAGATTGCGTGATGGTTATGGATTTTCCAGCTTCAGTAGACGACCCGGAATCAGCAAGAATTTCAGATAGCATGCACACGACGATTGAGTCGTATGTGAGCACACGTTGTCTTCCAGTTAACTAGTCGTATATTTTTGAGGTTGTAGGTTAGTTCGCGACAAAATATCAAGTACTGCTCGATTCCACCGTGTCATCTGACTGTCGTGGATGATGACTTATTTTTAAGGAACTGTCTTTTAGTCATATTGTGTTCACTTGTATTTAAGCAATCAAAAGAAGGTATGCCGTCCCTACTAACTGTTACCCGAGTTGAACTAAATCCGACAATACCCGCCATAAAAAGCACTTTTATCAAGAAAATATGGGCCGGTAAAGAGTTGAGGACGCGGGAGAAAAAAGGCTAAACAACTATTGCCTTGGCATGGTTCAGTCAGAGAGTTTCTGATACGAACGAAGCGAAAACTATACTTCGTAAGTTCGCCAACTATTTGAAAAGATCAGACGTGATCGGTGATCAACTCAGACGAGTGTTATTTCAGTGTCCTCGTGTTTTGAGAGGACGTTCGAACTCCCGGCGACAATAACTTCAGTTACATCAATTTTCTGGTTACCCTCCCTCTAGTTTCCTGTTGATGGTTGATCTACCTCTCTGTCACCTCAGCTCAACTCAGGCTTCACCTTCCAAGGTCATCCACTTCAAGTACAATGACGCCTTCCATATACTTCCCAAATTCATTGCCAACTGATATCGCTTGAGTCATCCGTGAAAGTCTAGTAATCTGTTGAGTTCAGGATTGCAATAAGGTTGGCAAGAACACTTCGACAGTCCACGACCGACACCGTCTTTTGGGGGGCTCATCAGATAGGCGGTCGTGGATTTTCTGTCAACCTGATGTTCCACTTGAACCTAAATCGAATGGAACTCACCAAATACTCCCATGGGCATACTAATTTGGTTTTGACGAGAGACTCAACTGAATCCAGTTGAATCACTCGTTCACTAGTTATCATGTCGGCTGTGATAAGGTTATCATTCAAACGGACAAAGCTGCCGATGTCTAATTCAAGGTGAGCATGAATTCATTCGCCAAAAGAAGTGTCAAAACATAAACTATTCAACCATTTACAAATCGTTCACTGCATCCACATTTGTTCCCCTAAGTGTATGCACCGGTCATGGTAGTTATCGTGTCGGCTGTGATAAGGTTATCATTCAAACGGACAAAGCTGCCGATGTCTAATTCAAGGTGAGCATGAATTCATTCGCCAAAAGAAGTGTCAAAACATAAACTATTCAACCATTTACAAATCGTTCACTGCATCCACATTTGTTCCCCTAAGTGTATGCACCGGTCATGGAGGATTACTTCGAAAACGAAAGTAACTATTCGGTGCTGCAAGCAACATCTTCGGGTTTATTTTGGACTGGCTGAGTCTGCGCTGTGTTATTTAGCGATGGAAGGGATGTGCTTAGAAGAAAAATTTTCTGATTAGATTTCAGCGCTAACCGCTAGTCCCCCATCGGCTATAATTGTAAAACGGGAAGCAGATTTAGAATAGAATTTTCAGGCGTGCCGAAAACACTAGATGTTCAACTACCTACGAGAATAACTACTGTGTTGCTAATGCCATCCATGTGACTGGGCTTAACTGGAGACACTAAAAGACATTGCTGTCAACCTTACCGCAAATGTTTGTAGGTCTATGCATTCTCAATAGACGTACAAGGCTTGCACACGACTACTTTCCCCACCCGCCCTTTCCTTACAAGTTAAACGAATTGCTAGTCAACCACAGCAGTGTGATGACAGTGGTGAGTGAGAGAATGTTCCTCACGTTGTTGCGAGCAAATCGATTGAATCACAAGTGACCAACAAATGAACTCTACAAAAGGAACTAATGGTAATTCGGCTCTTGTTATGCAAGTTTTAGACAGTAGACTGAATTAAGCAACCTCCCTCCGAAGGAATCGTTCCTCTGCTTGTCGTAGTCGAACTGTAACGAACCGTGTTGGCAACAGATTACAACAACCATGAATCAAACCTAACTCACTGAAAAGTTGAGGGTCGTTTCAACCACCAGGAGGGCTAGCCATCAATGTGTCCGACCCGGTTCGCATGTTACTCGGTAGTTCACCTGCAACTGTGGTGAAAGTTACATGGGTAGAACGATCCGGTGTTTGTCGAAGAATAGCTGGTCATGTATCATTAACAAACACACACAATCGATCACACGACCAGCGGAGCCAACGACAGCACGAAGTACAATGGAATCACACCAGTTGTGTAACCCATGCAGTTCAACCTCGGCATGGTCTTGCACACTCCTAGTATTCTGTGAGTTGGTTCCGATCAAAACTAGACGGTCAACCCTTGGTACACAGAAAGTGTTGCTAATAAGCTGGTGCTTAGCATAGAAGTGATCGTACTTTGATGTAAAGCAGTGCATCGTTTTATTCCCGCTTTTGTTTTTACAAGTATGCCCCATGTTTCGCAACCTCGATCGACGGGATCAAAATAAATTAACTTACAGCTTTTCCCCATACTTATTAATTACGCACTGTCGGCTAGTTACTTGACATACGTTAACCCGAGACCGTAAACTAAATATTTTGTGATTACGAATGCTCTGCCTCGATTGTGGCGCTGTCCCCCGGCACATGGTAATCCATGTTTGGGGAATCAAGTGTAAGCAAAAATTCAGACGATTTTTAAAAGGACTGGACCCGGGTGTTTCCCGTTTACGGGTACTATGCATCCTTGACATCTTAATCGAGATTATTCGACCCCCGTCTCTCATATATCAACGTCGTAATCGTTGGGTTTATTCACGCACCCCGTCCCCTGAGTTAGCTCACCTGCTCCACTCTGGTCCTCTGGCTATCGTTTTGTTAATTTCATCCACGCTGTCCAAGCATACCTACATTTTGTTCGCGCTGAATGTTATGATGCTGCTCTTGTTCTGATTGGGACAGCATGCAACATTGTTTCGCTTTCAGTCTTAGGAGTGTTGTGCTTTGAACGATGTGGATTTAAAAAAAACTTGTAGACATTACTCTTCACTTATCCCAACAAGACAGATCTACTCCGGAATGCTCTCATCAAGTTTCTTCTGGTGACTGCAGTAAATCCTGTGAAGCCATTGACAAGTCTAGGGACATATTGGTTGGTCACACACGGTTCATCAATTATTTGGTGCAACTGCTAAACACAAAGCCTTTTTATCCTATAAAAGCTGCCGGAACTCACGTTCTATCGCTCCTGATTCTCAGACAGACATTAGACCTCCAGCACAGGATGCTGAAACATCTAGTCACCTTTGGGCCACTTGTTCCAACAACTCCCTCTGCTACTGGACTTCATCCTACACCGACTTCCACCTATCGGCTAACACACTACACGAAATATTCACCGATTCGTTTAATTCCATTGCTAGAACCTCCCGATTTGGATTGTGTTTTGTAACTGCCGAACACAACCGACTGCACTTTTTGCCCATGTCCACCACTACTGTATACCCTTCAGAGGGGATCCATTTTTGAACTGACTGTCTACAGTCTCATTCCTTACAACACCCTTTCCCCCAGTGATTGAAGTTATCTCCATTACAAAACTTCTGAACGACTGCAAGTGGTTTTCGGCACCTTGAGCCTATCTTTGTGTTCATTGACATCTACCTTGTGATTGATTAAGCAGAACGTTTCGAGTGTTTTCGAGCCAGCATAGCTCGACGTTTTTTTCTCGCCAAAATACTCGTGAATCTTTTCTTGAGCAGCTGGACTAAAACTTCTTAGTTAACCGCTTATTGCAAGCTCACTTTGACGGTGTTATTGCCCAAATCCATAGTAGCATCAACGCAGGAGGCCCTAAGGTTTCACCCTATTACCAATGTCAATAAAATAAAAAATGTTCTTTCTGGTTGCAGTGACATCTTTGCGAGTCACCGGAGATTCAATTGCTGCTCCTCACAGAGGTCGGTCTCCTCGGACAGGTGATAACCGCGTGAAATGAACAAGACACCGACTCAGTGACAATTTTCGAACAAGACTCATCAAACACGGCTACAATCAATTCTTTCAGATCCCATCACGAACCTCCCTCTCTTGATTGAATTCAGTTCGATTTTCCACAATGAAACTTTGGATGTGAAGAATATTGTCAGTGTTGGGGCATAACACATTCTCACCAAGTTACCCTAGGGCAGAGATTTAACTGTCACTTGATTTGCATACAAAAGTCAATGATATCAAATATGCTACGTAAAGTAACGGCCGTTCGTTGTGGTTCATTTGCTCCACAGTAGGACAATGCTCCATTGACTGAACATTCTAGACGATCTATGAAACTGACGCCGGAAAACTCTAACAGGGCCGTCGCTAAATACAAGCCGCACACTGAAGACTGGTGTAGCTAGCCACTTTAAAGGCAGGTTAAATGACTCTGGGAAAGTAGACTGCTTCCATCTTTTGGAGAAATCTTGTAACCCGAGCATCGGAACTGTTCACTCGAGAACGTCAGGCAAAGGTGTTCTCATTTATGGAACGGGCACAATCGCCTGGTTTCGGCGCACCACACGTTTGCCGTGTACTGAGGAATACCGGTGCAGGTGGCAGTGTTTAAGCGAGTGAAGAGGCTAGCTAGCACTAACGTTTCAGATTGTGGAAAATATTGGCGTACCTGCTCGTCAATCATTTGATCAGAGACCATACCAATGTCTCGTTGCAGTGATCACAACTGATTCTAAGCCAGAAACCCCCGGGATAACGTGGGATTTCCGTAAAGTCACAAGTTCTTCCCGGTCCAGAGCCATTTTTATAGAGGCGTCTTCACATATACTTTACAGCAGAAACTTATCAACGTTTACTTTTCGACAGCAACTCTATATGATGATTCTGCCTGTAATGAAGCGCGATCAAATTCAATCCATTCCTCGATTGGAGGTAAGTGCTGTCACCGATTCACTGCCAGGCCATTTCCGCCTAGGGAGTGTGTAGCCGAACGGGCAAATTCCGGCATCAGATGTTTGTTTCAGAAATCCGATTCAAGAATATATTGAAACGTGCTAACCAAGGCTCCCCTAATGCGTGGGCGGGAAGAAATCCCGACCACATAAGCCCTCGTGACCTCATCGCCAGCTTCCCCTACAGACCAGCTAAATGATTAATGCCGAGAAATTGCGTAGAGGCTATATAGAACAAAACATTAGGGATATGGTTATCTACCTCCAATTCATTCACACTAAAACCCTCGTCCCTAAGTGAGTTTCTAATGCAAACAACGATTATAGATATTGGCTGCCGTAAAAGTCCATTTTTGAAAAGTTGCAGCTCCTGGCCACGAGAAACTACATGATCAATGCTGATCGAATCGATTCCCCTGATGAAAACAATTTAACAAAGTACCATGCACTACATGCAGGGAAAAACTGGACCTTTTTTCGGACAACCTTCTCCTCTAGTTTATTGCTGCACATCTCAGCTGTGTGAAGACAGTGGTTAGTTACATTTGCACAAAAGTCCATGCTCCTAAAAATGGAGGATGTTGGACAGTTCAGATGCTTTTTTCGTACTCCCAGCAAAAGGCCGGAGGAGTATATAATAGAATGTTGAGCCATGTTTGAAGTAAAACTCGTGTTAAATCCTTGTAAACCTTATGAACAGTGGAGTTATCCTCCCTCAAAGGAAAAGCATTTTTTTAGTAATGGTGAGAAGACATCAAAAAAGCATGCAGTATTTGGGAGAATTCCAGATAGAAAAACCTAAACTGCGTACCGCCTTTTAATTCAATTATTTCGCACTATTGGCTTTAGACACAATGCTAACTATAACCGGATATGAGCTTTGAATCCCTCGGTTGACAGGTAGGCTCCAATCAAATGTACATAATCGTTTCACACTGATTCTAAGAGACAGGAAGAGGGTGTCAAGGGTAAACTATTCAGTGAGCTCACTGACTCCATAAATCCGAGGGTAGTAGTAGGTGCGATATAGCCCGAGAGATTCGCGGTCTGTAGCTCACAGAAACATAGGTAGTTAAACACTACTGAAGACTATGAAGATTCAACCAAAAATGGACGAAAGTACTCAACTAATCATAGGTTCGAACACGCTGAATTATGTGCAAGCCTATGTGAAAGTTCAAAACGACTGAGATGAGCACGGCACAAGTGGGTATCCATTGTGCATACATACGTCCCGGTCTATGCCGAGAGCCATTCGGAAGACGTCCGAGACCGTGAGGTTAGAAAACGTGGGTTTGGTTTCGAAATTTGTACTGACCGGCCACTCTAAGTACCAGTTCGGAAACGAAATTGGTGAACCGGTAAAACTTAAAATCAAACACAGTGTGGTGAAATAAACAATGTTATAACCCGACGTTTCGGTTGTTGTGGGCGACCGACCATAAACTTTCCATATCATACATCACACAGCCCGGAACTCCTAAGAAATTTGAAGACCAATAAAATCAAACTGATTCGGAAGGTCGTGCCACATGCACAGCACGGGTTATTTGGAAGGGACCGGATCGTACCATAAACGAATCCACTTCATCAGGTAAGAGGCGCATGGACGTCTTGCACAGTAATACAGGGGCAACTAGCTAGTTGTGCGCATGAGAACTCCAATCGGGATTCCGATAAACGCAGCAACTGTGCCAATGCAACACAAATACATATGACAGTAAACGAACCCATGTTGACCCGCAACATCCCTTCCTATCGTCTGCTTGAAAAACGCCGCACCAAACCCACTAACTGTTTGTTGTCAATAACATCCGGCGAGAAAGTAACAGAACTGGTTGACCTACTTACACGGAATGGACGGTTTTTGTTCTGCGCACAGAATCCTCCACATAAAACGACCCTCTCCGAGATGACTCCCTCGCTAATGCGACCGCGTAGATGTGCGAGGCAGCTACAAACAATAGGCCATTCGCCTTTTCCGAGCCCGTATTGAGGACTATGTATGATCGCAGTTTCCTTCTGGTGTTGGTTCTGAGCAGGCCATCTGTCTTTTGAAATGTTATATTTATTCCCTCAGAAATCCTAACCATTTCGTTCGATTCACAGAAAACTATCTCCCCGGAGGTCCCGGACCGTCCATCGAGGCCAACACCACGCTGTTAGACAGGCTTCTCACCGGCACAGGGCCTTGAGAAGTCGCAGTGTAGAAGTACATGTAGGATGATTTGGTGGAGGGGGGATGAGACCATACCTTTTAGCGGTTTCTGTAAACTAGGCGACTGACTGTAATCTACCAGAACTTGCAATCATTGCTTTGAAGGGCTCCCAAATAAACAAATCATTTTAGTCTAGACCTGAGCGCAGTTGTTGCCAAACCATTCGACAACTGAGACGCATCTTGGTGTCAAATTGGTTATACAAAGTTTCAATAGTATGAGAAGAGTTCCTGAACTTGGTTTCGGACTTCCAGCCGCTCATCGTTAGCGGAAACATTCAGCCTAGAGGTCACCCTCTGCGACCAGGTGGTAGCCTTACTCAACACAACCTCGGAAGCAGATTGAGCCTTCCACCATTGTCTACTGGTATCGATGTGGCGTACACGGTTCCTGCCTATACTCGGTAACTATCGTAGACCCTGAACACACATTCCTTCAAAAGGAAACTGCCACATTTCGGTCAGCTAACACAACACAACTTGTGGATGTGAGCATATTGCTACAGCTTCATCTGTTGAGCATCTGCAAAAATAATCCGGAAACGAATTTACCTCAGCACAAAAGTATTGGACACTTGTGCGGACTACTACCCACTGTTCTCCTGAAAATGCCATAACCTAACATACAGGCGTCGCCACCGGATTTCAGCATGCTGTCCATTCTCGCATACGTGCTGCCAAAAGGCTTTTCTTCAAAAACAAGCGTTTACAGAAGCGTCCCGAAAGATGATCCGAACATGCTCCTGAGTTCGGAACCAGCAATCTGGCCAGGAATTCGAAAGGCATTGTAGCTTTCCCGCGCTACCGACGACTGCGTCCACCAGTCATTGTGGGGTACACGACACCTCCTAAAGTGGCGGACAGAGCAGTTCCGCTGAATTCATCTGGCCTTCTAAAGCGAACAGCCCATCTGCACTTTATGTGGAAAACCATCTCGTTAAGCTCTCCAAATTCTGCCAGGCAACGTGATGCCCGTAAAGTTTTACATGCCTCAAAACGCAACAAAGCTCCCAATTTCAGTGGACTAGTTCCAGCCATTTCTAAAGACTCAAGGAAAATATCACAGATGTACTGACCAAATCTTCATCCTTCATCGACCGTTAAAATAAATCCGTACGAACCGTTGATCAGTGGCTCCAGCGCTTTGCGACACTTTCAGCGTACGGCTCATGGTAAAGTTCCCCCTCGGCGCTGTCTAGCCGCAACAAGAATACGGATATTTTTACATTTTATGATGCAACCAAACAAAACTAATCTCGCGTGTGAGGCAGATCCTGTCGATATTAGAGGATCATCAGTCTTAGCAGCTGTGTCCACACCCAGTGAAACCTTCGAACTCTCACTGGAGTATTCCCCACTTGAAAGGCCACTATCTACGTCATACAGTATTCGGACACCATAACAGTACTCAGCGTTATGAATGGAATGAAAACACGAAATCATTCGCCATTGATGTTGGAAAATGGACGGGTGCTGAAGACAACTTACCGTCAAGCATCAGGAAAATCATGGTTTACGATCAGTTTTCGCCTCCCCTCGACTTGTGGAGTCTAACTGGGCAGATGTCATATCTCCCCGTTCTCTTCCCGACCGATAACTTTCCTCATAATGAACAGGATAGTCCACCGGTGGGGTTGTCAAGCGCCTATCTAGCGAAAATGTGTCTTTTTGCCTATCACTTTGACTGCTATGGCCGCCTGGGAAGCGGAGACTATCAGGTCATTTGGCAACTGAGGTGGAGCCCCAAATGTCCAGTGGGGGCAGGCCTCTTGAGAAATGAGCGAAGCCGTCCTATGTACCCATGAAATGTTCCCAACCTGCTCCCACGCAATCTTTTGGTCACCGCCTTCTCATAGCGGTGAAGCATCCTCAACTAGCTCGCTGCAGAGGTGACCAATGAGCGGGTTGGGGCTGTCAACACAAGAAAGCCTGTTCACATCGGCTGCTGAAATGTCCGCATTCTGCTGAGTGATGGAAATCAGAGAATAAATATGCGTTACTGGCTAGGTATCACACACGCTTGTCTGAAATCAGGCTACCAAACTCATCACACGAACCGCTGCAACAAGAATCAACACCTGCTATTGACTGTATTACAGTCTAGTGGACAACACGGGTTTATACGAAGTCACCATCACCTTGAGTGACGATGTGCACACTGCACTCATGCCTTGAAACCCTATCTGATTTTAGTAAGACAGCTCGACTTGAAAGTACTTAACTTAACCGTAATTGCTGTCCACACAGCCAGCTCTTCAGTAGATTCCATTGTTAAAGTTTTTACGCTGAGGCGCAAAGGATGGTCGGTGGGGAATCTAGGCACGACATGCTGCTAATCACAGGTGACTGGAATGTTGACGTAGATCAAACAGACTTCACTCGTCCTATTCCCGGTAAGTTCGGCTTAAGACAACGGTAGGAGGACTGCAAATTGGTCAGTTTCACCTCGTCGAGCAACTAAGTCATCATTAATAGGCGTTTTAAGCATTTCAAACGGTGTTCAGTAAGGTGGTATTCGGATTAATTTTATCCTGTATCCCTAATCGATTGTGCTTGTACGATCCCGATGGGCATCAACAGCAGATTGCCGGTCACGTCGGAAGTGAAACGTGGGACAGACATCGCCCTCGTGCAAGGAAAAGTCAGACCTCTCCTTGATACGAGACAAAAACATCGATTATTGAAACACATCAGTGACACTGATTGAGGCGCACAAATTCCAACCAACCTTTCCTTCCAACATAGCAAACTGGAAACCAACTCATGCGCCACCTCAGAAATCGTCAGACGACGGATGATCAGTAGTGCGTATGAGGAGTCTATCCAACACGCTCCGAAGGACTGTTTTGGTTACACTATGATAAAAAAGATTGGATTTCAGACAAAACTGTCAATCAATCGGACGAAATTCCACTCTACACAGGCAAAGCACATACATTTAAGAAAATCGGATGAGTCACTGCATTTTGATACTTGGGTTAGGTCATTCTACCTAACGGTCAGGCTGAAGAAGAGACTGGCCTCAGCATCGACGTCGGAAGGTACGTCTTTATGTCACCTTATTTAGGAGTGAAGTCGCAAAAGTATGCGTATGCAAAATAGAAATCCGTTCAGGCCTTCCTTGGGGTTCTCGTAGCTTTGCGTACATGACATCCGCAAGCTAGAGGTTTTCGACCGCTGATGTTTGAGGTATATTGAGAAAATTCGAAGGTTCGATAAAATACCCAACTATGTGGTCATAAAACGCTACTTAACAACCCAAGTCTTAGAAAACTACTGAAACAGCGAACAACTAAATAGTTCGGTCACGTTGCCCGAAAAGCGAGCTACGCAAACTTCGCCATGCACATGTCGTGTAGGGCAGCTGAGAACCTGGGCCGGTACCGTCAAGTTAGGAGTGGAGTTTAATCTCATCCCAGCATACGGTGTAGGTTTCTGGACTCAGATCTATCTATGCGGACATAGGCTCTGACCGCGGTCCGTAATGCCGACAAATTTTGCCACAACTAAAATAAATGGTCTTCTGTAACACACCCTCTGGAAACAGTGAATATGGCTTAATGGAATGTAGACTCTGATCGACCCCCAGGAAAAATAAATTAAATGTGCCTGCTGAAACGTGAGAAGGCACCAGGACGAGCCTGTATTTGGCTCTCTTCAAAAGGGAAGAACTCCCGGTTACGCCGCTGACAAATCATACTGGCGCTAAATGGTGTGAAGAGAAAGCGCCTAAAGAGTGAGCACGTTGACCACTATTCCTATCATCGAAAAAAAGGATGCGAACACTGCGAAAACCATCGTAACATCCGCTCAGTAGCTATGGCATTGGAGGTGCGCTACGATCTTCTCCAAGGAAAGTTGAGCGAACATAGAGAGAAGTCGACCGTGCAAACCAAGCTGGGTTCCATCCTGAAAGATACATCCATCACATTTTCACCCTCCGATGGGTTCTGGAACAACGACATTACTTCACCAACCAAAAATGCTGGCCCTCCTGGACTTGAAAGCTGCCTTTGCATCATCATCGAGCATCATGCAGCAAAGTTGCCTCTGATAAATCCTTGGCCCTTCATAAGTTAATGCACGCCAACTCCCGCTGATCTATGAAGGTCTACGAGAAGCTCTCCCGTGAGTTCACTATATCAATTGGTGTCGACCAAGGCTGCCCTCTTTCACCCTTCCTTTAAACTTTGCCACTGATACGATTATGAGAGATTTACTCCTAGACTCTAATGCTTGTGGAGTGGAAATTCCCCCCACGAAATTCACGCACAGATATCGAGCACGCAGGTGACAATTTTTTTCGATCTGACGCCGTCGTAGTGGAAACAATATCAAATAACCTAAAAAAAATTCTACCTCAAGCTTTGGCATACACTTCACACCCATAAAGCGCTGCTGCAAAACTGGATGGGTTAAAACCCTGACCTCGTGCATGCGAATGGACCGATTGAGGTAATAAACATTTGTCTGCCTGGGAAGCTGTACCAATCCCCGTGGTCCAGCCAAAGATGATATATCCATCGAGATGGGAAAGGTCAGAACAGTTTATGTGAACCTGCATCACCTGTGGCGCAAACATGATATCAGCTTATTTGTCAAGTGCTGAGTTTACAATGCTGCGGTACGCTCTACATAGCGCTGGGGATCTCAGAATACCTTTCGTGTTCGACCATCGGTGTCTCCGAGTACTGTCCTAGTCTGATGGGCACACCGGATCAGTAATGCTGAAGTACGTCATTGTTCCCAGAAGAAAACAACTCGCACACGATAGGTGAACAGATACGTTGCGTTGGCTTGGTCACGTGCTCCGTATGCCAGTCGACCGAATTCCTCGAAGAGCCCGTTTCGCACGACGAGGGGAAGGGTGAGAAGGAGCCATGAGAGGTCAAACAATGAATTGAAACGAAGTGCGAAAGTCGTTACCAGCAAACTCAGCTGCACTGGTCATTGCCGTCTCCCAGCATGAGGACCCCGAAACGGGACAAACCAATGGTTAAAGATTGCCAGAAAAAATCCAGCCGCGCGCTCAATGGCACGGATGCATCGAAGCAGTTGGCTTCTGTGCATTGCTCCCATCCCGATCCCCGCAAAGAAAATCCCACTGACATTCCTGCATTGACGCACGAATTATGTCAGCCACCGTCTCCAATGCGAAACTGTCTACCCCCTGCCTTCCCAACTCATCGGCGAACGAAACTGTGACAGCTATAACCACTTACAACAAGCACGCAGATTTTAAAGCTGATGGTGATAATATTTTGTCACAGAACCGTCACCGCAAGTTAACTGGGGTCGATGAATGGGATCTATGCCTCGTCCAAACACTACCAAAGGACTAGTGGCCGTCGGAACATGCTCTCACCCGAGGTGCAACGTTAGAAATGATCACCAGGCTCATTCAAGTAGCTGTACAACATGAAGTGGACGTTACTGAAGGTAGAGTAGCGTTCGCTAATCTTAACGACCTATGGAGATGCGAAATTCGCCTTCCGAAAAAGCTGTCCAGCTTTGCCGATGTGAAACCCGGTTAAGTCACGTCCTCCAGCTGAATGTTTGAGGAACCTTGCTTGGGTATGTATGGTGGGTACATCGCGTCAGTAACTATGTAAAACGGTGCCGAATACCGGCGATCCCAACAAGAACAAGGTTGTTTCATTACACCCGTTGAGCTGGTCAGGATATGCCCCTCACCTACCTATAATATCGCGAATGTCTGGAGGGGTTAGAAGGAACCATGAGAACAGACATGAGGAAAAGCGCGGCCAGACTATCAATTCTTAGATGTCCCGGACTTTATGGACAAGGCCCGAGATACGAACTACCGTTGTTGAAGAAGCGAAGCAAGTAGCGACAGCGTTCAAGACCTTGCTGTCACCACCACCATCCTCGACAGCGCATGTGTCCAACACTGATTCTTCGCTACCATACAACCATACGTTATCTGAAAGCTTTTTCGTGAACGAACGTTTAGATAAGGGTGCGAAAACGGCAATTATTCCTAGATACCTACACCAATTACCTCTCATCCAGTCTGCTTAGACGCCTCTAGCATCGATTGCGACTATAACATGTGGCGTCATAGACTCCTTATATAATCAAAATGTCGGCTAAGATTCTATAAAGCAAATAAAATGTTTTTTCTGTAAGAAATCGAGTGGGGTTCAGCTGAGTCACCCGTAAAAATGTGTGCAAATGGGCGCATTTCGCCAAGGTGGTTTTTTCTTCATTTGCTACGACTTACCCCCGACGTTGGCCCAATGACTAGTTCGGTACCTTTTATCATGTCCGCTTAAACCATACCGTGGCGGTGCAGACTGCGCATATTTCTCAGACGAGGGCTGATCATGAATTCAGTCGATTAGCCTCCACAGCGAAGATCCCACAAAAGTAGTTAGTTGCTATGCTGTTCACCGGAGTCAGCGATGAGTAGACATCAGGGTGAATTACGAAGTATCTAAGGCCTAGAGGAAATGAAGGAAAAACGAACGTGTGGTGAAGCACCGTCAGGATCCAGTGTATCGTGAAATCATGCACCGGTCAACTATGCACCCAACGGAACAGACTAGAGACGTAAACCAGTGGGGTTCACTGAATGACTAGGTTTGTTGATGAGTAGCTACTGCAAAGGATGATTCTAGGGGTACTATCAAACACTGACACATGAAGGGAAGCATCGAAATTGCAGAGAACGCATCTTTGAATGTCCACAAATACAAGTGTCGCGTTCATCAGTTCATTACCAAGAAAAATAATTTGCGCGGAAAACAAAATGCAGCTGGCTTCAATTCAGAAGTGAGAAATTCACGCGCAACGCGGACGAAATTACTCCACTTTTTTACGGAGCTCCTCCTCGGCGATTTCATCGATATCATTGGCCTCAACTTCGTGCTTGATCCCAATTAACTTCAGCCGTATGGCATCTTTGGATGCAGCGTAAATGAGCTTTGTTTTGATACTAAGTGGTGAGGGATTCCTACCAACGGGGTCAGTGAGTGTTACTTGTACGTACCACGAGATGAAAATCAATGTAGGAAGTTTGCCTGGGACTTCATAGTCGTAAACAGCATAACGACCCTCGCCTTCGTCCATAGCAGTAATTAGGTCCTGATAAAAATCCTCATATGTGGCATCTATTCAGCATTGGTGTTCAAATATTCAACTTACTTCTGTCGGCCTTCCGCAGTACCTGGATCTCTTCATTATTCCGAATGTGGAACAAAATATAACGATGGTTTTTGCGGAGCTTCAACTCATTGTAGGCATCGATACAGGACTGGTGACATTTCACACCGGAAGCCTGATAAAGAACGATGAATTAGCCATAGCAACAAGAAATATCATGCATAAAACGTCATAAAACATGAGTAGAGCTAACCATAACGATAGCTGGGATTTGTATGCAAAGCAGGCGCGTACTATGAAAGGGCAGTCTACTGCCTCAATCAAACACCAGTCAGTACGCATGAAATGTACTGATTCCTCGAAACTCAGAAATTAACTAGGTGATGACACTATTAAAACGAAATTTTGCACTTTTCTGGCATTTATTTGACTTTGTTTTTTGTTTAAGTAAGTAATTTTTTCGAGGTCACACAATATGAATTCGAAGTACAGGAAAAACATTGACATTGGGGAACCGATTATTAGGCGCCAACTGGGAATGAAGCCCCCAAAATTGAGCTCAGTTCAAACGTAAGTTTCCTGAAGTAACAGTTCTAGTCTAAGTACATACTCCGGTGGTGCTTTTTACGGTTTTTTTCCTGAATAATTAGTCAAAGTTGTCAAGCGACTCCAGTAGACAATTGCCTTAAGATTCTGGCTATGAATTTCAGAAGACAGCGGGTTGTTTCCTCATTTGTCTTTTCTTGGCTTTGGCGGTACTACGAGTGGCTTTTCGCCGTTGGTGCCTCAATGAACCCAAAGAGATGCTGGCCCAGCACATTTGAACAGATCAGATGTATTGAACTATTCACGTTCCAGTTCATCCCGTCTGGGCACCATACGGTGAGTCTTTGACGCCTCTTAAGTTTACGCCAAGTTACGGAACAACCAGCATTTTACAAGATGCAACCCTCCATCGATGAACCCATGTTTAACCGGGTAATTCACGCATGCAGACAAACGAGTCCAATGCTCCTTTGACTATTCCTTCTGCTGACACAACAGATACTGATTTTACACGGAAGGGCATGTAGCTATTTGGATTCCTGCAGCTTTGCACTTGAAAAATTCCGACTATTCCCATTCCTCAAGCTTCCGTAGTACCACTTCTTAACTGACCGGAACCGTTGCGACTGTGGCGGATAGCCCTTTGTGCACAAGGGTGTACAGCAAGTCCAGGACTTTTAACTCAGTGTCGTCAAGTGAAGGCGCCGACCGCGCTTCTTCCGTCTGGCTGTAGTTTGCCTCGCTCAACCACCCCTCCTCTTGAATCTTCACTACGTGGTGCTCAATGCATCCTGGGGTTGGTATGACGAAATGGCATGTGGGCAAGCTGGCTCCATTCTGGTAAGTGTCGCTATCTTCCCCTCAGTTAATTGACCCTCGGAAGCCTATGACCGGTTTGCGCGTAGGTTTTTTCAACGCATTTTTCGCCCTCAGTACAAATCCTTCCTCTTATGCCCGTCCATCATCAGCTATAGTTAACATTTCCCCCACTCTCGAGCTGACTGTTTTGCCCACAGCCATCGTAGCTTCCATCCCTTTCAATACAAACACTTGCTCTGCTACTTTTATATTCCACAGTGATGCTCGACTTTCACATGGAACTGTGTGGCAGAGCCTTTTCTGATATTCTCAGCAAGCATGTTTTGGCTGGCTCTAGCGGGTTCGTTTGAATGTCTGGAATCGCCTCACCATGAGGTTGCTGCGCCGAAAATTGACGTTAAGTTCCGTTTTCTATTTGGCCGGGGTACATTCTCACACGCAGCCAGGCCCGGGGATTTCAGTGGCATAATCACCCTCTCTCCCGAGTTCTACCGTTGTGACAACCGCTGCCGGGTGCTGGGGATTCCAGTGAATAGAAGATGTGGTGCTGCTACTACGTGCCAAAAGGGTTTCTACTCGGCTAGCAGACACAGCAAGTACTTTTCTCACAAGCGCCTCAGGTAACAGATCACTTGCAAGAATAAGTACCCAGGCCAACTGCCTGCCGACCAGTCGATGTGCGGAAACCGTATTACTTTGCAAACTGCACCCAGGAACGACATATCTCCTCGCTAAAACGTGCACCATCCACAAAGCCGTGTTACCTGGGCCCTTGTATTATTTATTGTTATTATTTATTATTTGTATTATTATTTTGCTATTGAGGATTAAGTTCGACAGACCCCTGTTTGGAACGCGCCAGCGGCAAACGCCCTCTGTCGAAACCTCTACAAGACAGCAACAACTTTGTGTCCATTAAAAGTACACTCCACTTTTATACCTTGAAACACCTAAGCTGCATCCAGGACGCGCTCACTCTAATCTGCTGAACCTTTCATTCGGATTTAGCCATTTCGGTGGACTTTTAGTCTGTGCTCCCCATAAAGTCAATAATTTTCTATACAGTTCGCGTTACAATTTGTGTGTTTTCACCAACTCCTTCCAAGGAACTTTCACGTCCGACTCCACTATGATTCTGAGATCCCTGCAATCATTTCTCCGCATCGTTATTCCCTGAACTTCATCATCCCCACTTTCACTTTTCGTGACCCTGGCCACAAGCCCAACGGTCTAAAGCCACGAGGCTTCAGTGGTAGTTCTAGGTATCAGTTCAAACTATAATAATGTTGTAGTAGACAAAATATTGACGCCGCGGTTGTCGAAAATATGGAATCAGACCCAGAGGCAGTCCACACAAAAGTCTAAGAGGGGTTGTCTTACCCAATTTTTCCATGTTTCAGTTAAACACCGGGCACTTCATGTTGAGGACTTTTGGTGGTAATACATATAGTAATGTCTTATCGCCGGTTTGTGAATCGCTGTTCTTGTGGGGCACCTGAGTGAACATAAAAGCCGTGTGGTTGTTGCCAACATATACATAAATGATTTTAAACCAGTGAAAACGTGGACAAAACTAAAAGAGCTCATTAGGATTCTGCATAAGTTTACCCCCTAGAGTGACATCCCACAAGTGTTCTTGATGAGTAAATATGCTAAACCCGTCCGTAAAAATATCAACAGGAAACTCGGCTAGAATGTCATACAAACATCCAAATCCTCACTAAAGCTAAACCAGCGCACCAGCCAGGGAAGTTGTGTACATGTTCTCACAAGATGAAAGGCTGAGGCAAGAAAATTCAGCGAACTTAATACAGATATGAGGTCACAATTGTTCTTTCTTAAGGGATCGGCAATGCCCACGCAGTGAGGCGAAAACTCCTTGTAAACAACGTTGCATGCAAAAGTCTGACAAGTGGTACACCTCCAAGCTAACCAGTGACAGAGATCTCCTTGCATAGACAATAAGACAGTCCTCTAAGCCAGCTAAACTATTTGTTTTCGGTAAAAAAAATCATCCAAAACCACTGAAGTATGTGGCATCTTGTTAGTTCGACTGTTTGGTATGAAGAATCTCCGGAGCCAAAGCAGTTTTAGGACCTCAGTTTGCAACGTCGCACACCCAAATCCAAGGCATTTAACAAAGATCTAAGCCGCTGTGGCCTGAGCCTTGGACTAGGCCTTTTTCTTAAATCGCCTGCATCAAGTAAGTTTACACTGAGCCGTAGCGCTGAAACACGGTGCCTAAACCGCGAACAGAACTTCGGCTGGGACAATAAAAATGAACACAATTTTCTGAATCCTTAAACCTACAGAACTCGCATGATCAAACGTTCCGCAGCGAGAGTTATCAACCGCAAAATGGGCGACAGGATGCTGCTACTATATATAGTCATGCTAAAGTAACGGCCATAAGGAAGCAAAGGAAAATCGGTGACTTTTCGTCAAAGAGTGGATCTCAGGTAAGTCATAACTGAATTTATTGAGAATGAGACAAAATATGTCATAAACGCTTCCGGCTTTATACACTTGCACACGTAGACCGCACAGAAGGGCCGAAAAGTTTCTAAACATCCAACTTTCTTTTGAGGTTTACAAGTAGGATGGCACTCGTCCTTAAAAAAGGATAGTATCCGCAGCTCGCCTCTGAGTTCACCTTTTCCGTTTCATGGAATGCGTTCTGACACCTCTCCCATTCTTTTAATGCGCTCACGTCTTGTTTGCATAGAGGACTGCGTGTGAACTATCTTGTTCAACTTAATTAAGTTTACCTGTGCCCAGCTGTGTTTATGGCGTCAGTGAGACTTCGCTGTTTCAGAAAGTCCGCAAAATATGGGACGTCCGTGAAGCACTATGCCGTATAATTTATAACTTTAATATGTATGACTATTTAACTAAAAAATTTATAAATGTACCGCGTTGTACCTTGTGCGTGCTGCGTCTGTATGAATAACTTGAGAAAAGCTTTTAAATGTCGCTGTTTGTAGCGCCTTGATGAAACTCTTAAACCGTAACATTCCAGTGACCCCAGCACAGTATCTGGAAGGGTGAAAGCAACAAACATTGGTCGAGCTGCCATCCAAGGTTAGTAATCATCAGCTGGTAATGGTGTCTGCATGATACTCGGAGATGGGTCAAGTGTGATTTGTGACGTTAATTGGGATCCGAGAAACGACGGATACTTCCCTCAGTCGTGGGTATTTTTCCGGGTTGTCCGCTGTTTTTTGTCCTTTACACCACTAATTCCAGCTTTTTCTCAGCCTTTTGTTGGAACATGCGGGAAAAGCATAACAGGCCGTCAACAAAATGGCATTAGATCCCTAAGGAATCCCACGGTTTGCCTCAGCGGTCGTGGCTAGGTCCACAGGGGTAGCCTAACTCTGCGCCTCGGGTTGAAATTCGTTTAGTAACAATGGGGTTCGATAGCAGCGATTTGGCCGTATTTAATAAAACGCGATGGCTTTTAAAGCCAAAGATTTTCGGAACACCCTGATGTCATGTGATAAACTTCCGGCATACTGGTTTTGCTAGCCACTCCGAAAAAGCGCCATCTAACTAGTTAGACAGAAACACTCTCACACAGATTCAGGTTGCCTTCTATTTACAAACCGCTGATTCAGCCACCACTGCAATGTTCCGGACTCCCTAAATCGTCCCATGATTTTTTGCATAATACTGGATTGACTGGAAGAACGGTAATGCCTAGGATTATGTTCCGATGCGCTTTGTGAACTCGAACTGCCGATAGAGCATTCCAGATGCCAAAAAGCGGGCGAAGGTGCAGTTCTTGGGTAAACAGCTCTGCAAAACCGTCGGTGTGTCCATGACTGAGTACGCTGCCATGATGGTATAAGGGCCACTCTCACATAAGAAGTTAACCTGGATCTCAGAGCATGAGAAACCGCAGGATTGTATCGGCCATGGGGCCAATTGCCAACAAGGATGGATTGATCCTTATTTATGAGAACGTTGTGCCGAAGAACTTTATTTAGGCCTGAGCAAGTAGTTTGGCAGCTGCTTCTAGGAAGTTTGTGGCTCGTTTAGCCTCATGATTGGTGGAAGTGGGACAGTGTAAGGCGAGGCTCCTGGAAGAAGTAGCATGGTCGCTGCTGCAAAAGCATTCCAGTTCTGTGGCCTCGTCAATCCTAAGGGCCCCTTTGGTGGGAAAACTTTTCAGGGGAAATGAATGGTTTCCACTACGGAAGTGGGTTAAATTCCTCGCGTTAACACCAACCATTCGAGTTGCTTTGAATTAAAACAGCATCATAGCCTAATTTGTGAAGTTCTTCAGCTGATTCCGAGTGGATAATTGGACGATGTGAATGTTCCAGTAATGAGAGGCGAGAAAAAGTTTGAACACGAAACGTCATGACCTTCGGCGGATGACGGGGATTGATACATGAATCATACTGCCAGAATGTCTTCTTCCCTTAATTTTAGAATGAGCAACAACGATTTCATGACTGAGGACGATGGAAGGAAATGGGTATCGTAGAAATCACAAACAATTCAGACACAAACGAGCGCCTGTGTATGCCGCGCCCTTGAAGCACAATGTTCTTTTTCTGCAAAACTTTTGTGAGTGATATAAAACCTTCCACCCCAAAATGTTACATTTTGTTGCATATGTGCCCAGACCAAAAATCATTCTAATCTACCGCCATTTTTTGCGATTCGTTTTAATAATCCCCTTTCTAAATTTTTGGCGAAAATTCGACTTTAATCTCGCTGTGCTATGGCTTCAGAATCGGCTTCACATACGGTCGTTGAGAAATTGGGGCCTTATCCTCTTCATGCATCACGGCGTTTGAAAAGGCGTTAAATACATACAAGGAAGATAACCATGTGGCATTTGTGCGTTCATCCAGTAATCAAAGCACCAATGCTGCTTTGCTTTACGAAAAGGTGTGCTAAAAATGTAGCGGGCGATCTGCAAGACAAACTAAAAGTCAAGGTATCTGAAGAAGCTAGTAAGCCAAGTGTGTTTTCTAATAAAAAAACAGTACGTAAAGCACCGGCTGTCCGGAGCAGTTTTGTTTAAGGAAGCACGGGAACCATCTTGCTGTCGCTTCTTTTTATCTTGAACACAACCATAAGGTTTCTGTGTTTTTTGCGATCGGCTTCCGGATAATCGACGGCTAACCAAAGGGAAGTTGGGCACCTGCAAGGTCCTGCTGCATTATGGAACCCCTTCGTGTGACGTGCGGCAGTTTGTGGCCGCTAGATCCTTACTATACGAGACATATACAGCTATCGTTATAAGTGCCGACCGGCTCTGTCGAGTAGGTGCCGCATAGTTAGATTTTATTTTAGCAGATGGTATGCATTCATTCCTGGCAAAACTTTGGGAGACTGGACGCGTGCTCGTGCCGCAGTCAGGAAAGGGTCACTATAACCATAACTGCTTCTTTAGGTGGCAGCAGGTAGTTGTTTCCAAGCTTTTCAGATGTAGTAAGTGTAGACGAAAAGCAAGCGACCAACCTTTTTGGGTTAGTCCTTTGAGCACCTAATATTCGGTCTATAGATGCAAGCTGCAAACCTTCCTGATCATGGATGGCAGGGGTACAAGAAGTCGGCAACGTACGCCTTCGTGGAGAGCGAGCAGTTTGCTTTTATGCGTAAACTGTTCGACGTATTCAAGGAAATAATGAGGGATTAGTATCCTGCGAAGACGTTTGTCATGGACAAGTTTTCATCGAAAATGCGGGCTGCAGGAATCGTGTTCGGCTGCGATGTAATGCTACACCATTTCACATCAGAAAAGCTACCAGGAGGCACTATTTAGCCTATAAAATTCACGTATTTTTCGTCACAGACACACTGGTACAGGCCGGTATATATAAGTTACCACATAGCCCGCTTGGACAATGCCGTACAGTGGATTTTTTGTTTGTTATTACACGAGCACAGCTTCCAGCAAGATCAGCAAGTACTGTGCCGTACAAACCCGCAATTTGCCTCGTATATAACAGTCCTCTGGTTGTATATCACCCAAAAGTGTGCTGTACACGCACAATCCGGGACGCGCCACTTCGGTATTATGACAAGCAACCCTCTGTAAAATGCCAATGGTCGCCTTAATGACGGGGTGCACCATCCCGACACACTGGAGCACGCCACACAAAAGGTGTCCCGGTACGCCGAGTGACTCAGGCAGGAATTTGAGATGCGTACGTCGTAACACTGTGACCAACGGCGAAACCTAAACGACGACGACCACGTTCTGAACGCAGACCGTCGAATGACTGTGTATGCATGTTCCCTAGTCTTGAGACACTTGGGGGCCGTGACCGACAAGTCTGAACTGTCACAATGTTGAAACAAACAAAATGAGTTCAACCCACGTTAACTAACACATAGCTCGTGATACAAACAACCGAGTGCTCCCGAACGGTTGACATGTGTGCTGTAGAATGCACATGCCCCTTCTTCCAAGTGATGCGGCTCTCTTGCATCCATTTATTCTTTCTAGTTGGAGATCAGCCGGATTTGATCAGTAAAAACTATTCTCCATAGATATTTTCTTAGGTTGCTTCCATGTTCACAACCGTGGCCTTCGGATTACGACCTACCGGAGAAAGGCGTACCCCGAACACTTGTTCCCAAACCACCGCCGACAGCTTTGGATGGACCGCGCAAGCAACTAAACCGACTGGTGGATAAGTATCAGGTGCTGAGACCCAGAAGGGCCGCAGCCACCTTTGGGCAATTCATTGTTCAGGGACAAATCCTGCTGCGTCGAGGCTCAAAATCTGCAAATGACGGCCCGCCGTTAGTGGTCGAGAATACTGCACCTCGACCCAGGTGATGGTCCAGGGATACGGACTTCGTGTGCTCTGTGACTGGCCGATTACTACCGGTGGCCACTGGTGTCCAACAGATTGTGTATCATAACACTCGTTAACCTTGCCCGTTGTGCACCGATGCTCTCCAGGCTTGCCTCAAAAGTGAGTCCATAGAAGAATAATTTAGTTTCGGTTCTTAATCTCCCGCCCCCCAGAAAACGCGAAGGTGTGCTTGCTACCCAGTCAGCAAAAGGGGTGTCTTATCATGTTGACCTGTACCGAACCACAGAATCCCAGCACAGTGCGCCCCGGAGGTCTGTGTGTGTCCGTATATTCGCGCCCAAGGAGTAACTACTCTGCAGCCGTGAGTAAATGTCTGACTACTGCGCTAACGCTGTAGAGCTCCAGCCAGAGGAAAGAGACGAGGAGGAGTTAATATAACTCACCAACTCCAAACAGTTCGTCTGCTAATGAGACATCATTCATTCCATGTAAGTCTCGTATTTCTTGAGGGTTATAGTCAGTAGGCATGCGGAATAGCCGCTGAAGATGGCGTTATGTGGACAACCCTCTACGAAATTGTAGCCGCTGAAGTGCTCCCATTATAGGGTAAGTAGTTCTCCCAGTTTGTCAGCCGCCCGTCTCATAGTGATACTTCGATGATCCAAAGTGTGCCTTTCTCTCATTTCAAGAAGTCAGTAGCTCAATGAACGAAGAAGGCCATGCGCTTCCCGGCAGGACATATGCGCTCATCAAAACGACCAATAAAAATTTAACTTTTCCATTCGTCTAATTTGGACTTTCTGCCGGTAGTGATGGATGGGCGCGCTCCGGCCAGCTGAGTCGACATCGTGAACTCCTAACCGTCTGATAGTCATGTGCGTCAGCTAGGTTCGCTCGGCTCTCCGCTATGATCGACGTAGGTTCTGTGTGACTAGTTGATTAGGCCTTCTGGACCCCTAGACGCATGTTAGTCGTGTGCGTCAGCTAGGTTTGTTCAGCTGTCCGCTATGGTTGACGTCATGGTCTTTCTGGCATAGCTCAAAAGTTATAATGGAACACTCTGCTGTTTATTTGCAAATTGCATGACTTTTCCGGCAATAATGAACGCGGCTACCGCAAGTTTAACTCGTACTAGCAATTATTGAGCAAAAATTATTTACGGGAGTAACCTCCGCATAATTTACATTCACAGGGCCATGTAGATTCTAGAATATTCAGCGAATTATTTAGGCTGTTAAACTATCCGAAAGTTCAGTCCATTGTAAGTGAGTCCCTGTTTCCGCAATTTGCGATTTCTTATTACATTGGGCAAAGTATTCATAGTTGATGTTTATTAACTTTGAAGATTTGTTCTTTTAAACAAAGCTCCAATGTAGATAATTTGCTTAATAATACGTTATACATAGACATTCTACACTATGAATTGGCAACCCTGAAAATGTCGTAGCCTTAGAAAAACCAGTTCCATTATGCGAATGCTGAGCGGTCCCGCAGTTAGGCCTTTGGGCGAGTCGCATTGATGGGCTCCATAAAAGCGGTGTGGTATTTCGCAAACAGAATTACCGGTACTGCAAACTGGTTGTTCACTGTTTTCCGTTATATAGAAGCTGGGGTTTCCAACAGGGATGCGTGGCTTCTTGGGGAAGAATGAACGTTTTGACCCAATGCCTCGGAATAGGCGAGCGGTGGGTGGGAGTAAGACTAAATGCGGGCACTTTTTAGAGGGAGTAGGCTTGTAGAGCAGTTGACGCCATGGTTAGTTCCTGTCGAAACGTGGCCTCCAAGGATGCCTTGTGCTGAGCCACCTTTGGTCAGCGAATAGCGAGAGGTCCCGTAAAGAACCTACAAATTGGGAACACTTTGAGGTGTGGATGCACGGGATGGATTGGGCCCGCAGACGACAACTCTATGAACGCTTCCGTCGAAGTCCGTTTCATTCAAGCCTGCGGCCCCATCCATATGTCATGATATTCAGTAGTTGTAGTCGCAGAGGGAGATAAGGATCTGCAGTCATTGTTCTTTAATGAGATCAGTGGGCCACGGAAGTCAGTCAGCCACCTAGATCAGCGACGAAAGCTCTGACGTTCTCTACTTGTCCGAAGATCATTCTGAGCGAATGGTTGTGAAGTGGCGGGTGTACCTCTACAGGGGTACTCACGAATTTACGGACTGATTCAAAGGATCGAGGTCGCCACTTAAACTTCGCGGGTTGGGATCTGCACTTGCAGTTCAGCGGCTTTTGTTAATCTGAGAGACGCAGGCACATAATTTTGGTGCCGCTCTTTACGTTATCAGCGCTGGACAGCTAGCTTGTCAGCGCGAGGACTCACAAGAAGAAGCATTCCAAAGTCCTTGGAACTGGGCATTTGACGCAGCGTGAACAACCGTTGCAGGAGGGCTGTTTCAGGCACCAGTTACCCAGAACGAGAAATATTTACGGCTAATATTAATGGGCATTCTCATTTTGAAAACATTACCATTTCCTCTACATGTACCAGTTGGATCGGTGGTGAAAAACCCGTCGGTAAAACTTTTCTCAAAAAGGCGTAGATCAATATTGGGTATCCTCAAAGGCATTGAGTGCCTAGGAGGAGGATCTCAAGCACCTTGAGATGGTCAGCAACTATCTTCGTGCTAGCTATTCGAGGAAGTTCAATGAGGGTTGGGTCCTTGTTAGTTTGGAGTGGAGTATCTAGAAGTTCATGCAGGTAATACAGGGGAAAGTGCGCCGAATCCTTCTCAGAACGACGAAGCCTGATTGTTCGCTTTTCATGGTGAAGTGACAAGGAGGTCTGAAGAGAGCCAGATGCCTAGGTTCTTTTTAGTCTCTATATTCGTAATGTCCTCCAGATTGTTGCTCGCTGAATCTCCTCCAAAAGATATATGGACACACTTTCTTCAGTCAGAGGAAACTTCCAGCTAGGCAATACTGCTTTGGAGTGTCGACATCCATTTGTCGGGCGCTAGCTTTGGAACCCCAGGATTTCATGAGGGCCAGTGATGTAGACGGGCAAGAGGAGTGGTCCTAAAAAGTAGCCTTGAGGAACTTTAATCGAGTTAAGTACATAAAAAGGGTAGATTGAGACGACTTTCAATAGAAATGTTCCTCCCGATGTGAAAGCCTCAGCCTAGCGCAGAACTTCTCATTGAATTCCGTAAGATTCGAGTTTGTAGAGCAGTAGTGTAAAGAGCTGGACTGAGAGCATTTGGAAGGTCAGAAATATGGCATCAGATGTGAGCAATCCGTCTTTACCTTCCCTTGAGCTGTCCGAAAATACGAGCATATTCGCCGCGCAAAAACGACATGGGAATAATATCAAGGTATCAAGCCGCTGGCAGTGAGTGGCTTTAGGATCACCCGCTTCACAATGCCTTTCAGCACTTTGCGGGTATTCCATTGAGGCTAACAGACCTGCAACCACCGGGCAACAAGCAGTCACCAGATCTTTGGATCGGCGAGATAAATGTTTGCATTTGTGCAGAGGGAAGTTTTAGTTTGAACTGGGACTGGGGGGACTGAGGATTATCAGGTTCATCATCCGCGTCATTGGGAGTGAGGGCTGTTATTGAGGGGCTAACAGTCGGTGCCATGTCTATGGAGGTTACAGGTGGAGAGGGTCCAAAGCAGTGTCCTTTTGTGCAGGCATACCTGAGGATGTGCTCATGTGATGCAAACCCTGCATAGAAACCCTTGGAATTCGTCCGCCAAGGTGCCGCATTGGCCCTCGGAATGACCACTCCGGTTCTTGTTTAACTGGAATTGGTATGATTCACATTGGGTTCCTTTGGCCAATACTTTGCCACAACATCGTTTGGCACGGTTGTTGGCTTTCTGAAGTAACGTAACGCGGTCGACGTGAAGCTGCATACACAAGTGAGAAACCCGGTGATGATTTAGATAGCTCGAGTATAGACGAGACCTTTGCTGAGAAGAGTAACGATGGTGTGCAAAACTATGCACGGAATGAATGAGAACTCTTATAGTGTAATATGCACGCTATGAAAGCCCCAGGGGACAGTGATTCTCCGAAGGCAGATGTTCACGACCATTTCTGTGGATGTAAAACAGAAACAAAGCTCATGAGCCGAAGCCCAAGTAAGCAAGTACATCACCAATCCTTACATACGTACTTACTTACATATACTTACGATGAAAATTTGCTAAACATTCCCAGGGGGCCACTCACTAGAAGCACACCAAATTTATTTTCGCCGAAACTATAGGGTTTTCGAACCTGTGACGTTTACGGGGAGTTAGTCTAATCCATTAGCACTTGTAGGTGATATGTTGCTCACGGCATTTTGTTGAGGTGAGCGAAATTTCAAGGTCACGGACCATCGCCGATTCGCACTTTGCTATCCGTATACGAGAAATAAAACACGAAATCGCACACTACCCTATTCTGATGTCCTTTAAGATTGAAAATAGCATCTACCGCATATCCAATGCAAGTTTCACCCAGGAAAATCGGTTATTGACGTTCGCTTGCCTTATGCTCCCCAGATTCAATAAACTAGGTAATTTTGTTCAGCGAACTTCGTCACAACACTTTTCTAATGGAGCTCAGCTTTCATTATGCACAACATTGTCAGAAAACAGCAGGAATTTTGCGGTGGAGATGCGGGGGCCATCTCTGTGGATGCTATGCATAGCTAGCCTGTGGACAATACAGCGCCAACTGACGCTATTACCTCCTAGGAGGTAGCCTTAGGTAAATTACCAAAATACTGGTATCACTTCTATTGGGAATATGAATCAGCATAGGTGGAACACATCATAAAGCGGTCATCATGGTAACAGCAGCCGTTGTTACTCATCTCGTCCACTTACAGTAACTGCTGGACCCGTGTCTATGTGCGACGCTGATTGAGGCCTCACCTATACACGGCAACCTAATCCAATGACCAACGGCTGTCTCTCATACCCATAACCGTACTCCATGTTGCCTACCGTGGCTACTTATAATAACTGAAGGGCCCCTACACATGCTCGTAACTAACAAGTACCCAACTATACATAGTAAACTAATCCAAAGAACAAGGGGGTCCTCCACATGCACACATGGCATCCGTCTTCGAACCCCAAGCCTAAAAAATGCACAACCACCTTTAACAAATCACGATTCTATTTATTGGTTGTATCGGTACAAACGTAATGTATGGTGGATCCAGTTCTCAGTTTCAGGGAGCCGCTTTTACTCGACGGGGCTTCTGAAAGGAAAAATATATAATCAATTATAAACTAATCCAAAGAACAAGGGGGTCCTCCACATGCACACATGGCATCCGTCTTCGAACCCCAAGCCTAAAAAATGCACAACCACCTTTAACAAATCACGATTCTATTTATTGGTTGTATCGGTACAAACGTAATGTATGGTGGATCCAGTTCTCAGTTTCAGGGAGCCGCTTTTACTCGACGGGGCTTCTGAAAGGAAAAATATATAATCAATTATGACTCGTACACATCTTCCGCGATATCACTTAAAACACATAATTAAACAAAGTTGCAGTGGCTAACTCACCAAGTGCTTAATAAATCCCTTTGTCCACAATTCCAAATTGGCGTCCATGCTGAAGCTGGAATCTTACTGTTATAAAAGTAAACTTACTACTTGTCCAATTAGTCCCATTGGCGATAATGAGGGAGCCGTGCGTACGTCGATTACTCAAAAGCGGGTCGTACATTTGTCAGTCGCAAGGCCAAATGGTATGGACTTGTGTCCTAGGGTCCAAGGACCACGAGCGTCATCGAACGTGCCCCCATTAATGCAGCGGTAACGAAGACCTGGTGAGTGGGTGGGTACTTGGTGTCAAGTCTGCTCAGTTAGAGTTCTAAACCCCAACTTCACTCCACTTCTGCTTCACGAGACCAATACCATGTAGCTAAATAGAGCTTAATAGAGTCCTATGCATCTTTACTTCCGAAATCATGTCTATGGTTGAGACAATGGTTGTCAAACACCTAAAGACTCTCAGTTCCGCTGCTCGGACAGGACAAGTCTCACAGTCATACAACAAAACAGCCCGTACTGCAGAGTGATACACACTTTTCTTGATATTAGGGGATATACCAATTTGAAGACATAGGTGTTTCAAATTAGCAAACGCGACACGAGCATTGCAGATTCGTGCATCGACGTTACCTGTCACACTGCAGTCAGAACCAATACAACTTCCAAGATACGTAAAATGCTCCACAACGTCGTGTGCCTCTCCTTGGACTGTAAGTGGCGTGTTCAGTGTCAAACTCACGTAAGAGATTCCAGATAAACTGGTCCATCATCCCGGAGGACCTACTCCCATCAGCAAGAATATGTTGGAGTTCCCTAGCCGCACCAACTCTGCGTGCTTATACAGGTTTGTTCTAGATCTTTTGTGCTGTAATAGCATTTATTAGCAAACTCAACTTGTGATTGATCGCTAGTCTAATAGGTACAAATCTACTCCTATCTTGTCTCATTTAGTCACTTGTTGTCACCACCTTGATTGTGGTAAACGTAAAGTTTTTCTCTGTATTAATGCACTTTATCCTATCAGATATCTCATTAAACTCACCGGGCTTTTCTGACCTCAGCCCATCAGCTCGTAAACCCCAAGCTTCAAACTTCGGGAATAACCGGTTTGGACGCCCTGTTTGCTGATATCCACTCCACCTGGTCGGTGATTTACATCCTCGGAGATCCCCAAACGGACCAGAAAAATACCTGCGATCATGTACTGACTTCGTCATACCTCTGCGAATTCTCTTGGCCAACCCAAAAACCCCGGCTGCTCACAGAATTGCACGTCCCAGCCCAAGCATCGCAAACATGACATCCGTTGCGGGGCTGTCCAGAAACCTAAGTACGTCAGTGCAATGATGGCACGGCACTGCCATACCCAGTTTGATAGCACATTCACACCTAATCCCTTCCTACTCTCGACTGTACCCTCTTGCCCACTCAGTCCATTACCTGCAACTACGAACAAACTCATGCTTTATTCTTAATGTAATCTTATGATCATGCTACCCACCAGTTGTGAATAAACATTGTTATTACCCCACACTTTGTGAGTGCAGGGTGCATACCAAAGGACTCTGGTCAGTTCATTTGAAAACCGGGTCCCGAAAGACATTAGTTAGTTAGGAATTATGACGAATTTGGCTTTGTTATTTCAGGCCACAGTCCAACTCACATCATAGTGCTTTCTAGTAGAATTTCTGAGACTCTCCCTTTTTGAGACCCCAATGTAGAACGCCTGTCTTATTTCCTCGTCTGAATTACAGCAGTGAAACACCGTGCGCGCACAATGGAACCAAGAATATTCCTGATCCATGCTGGCCTTAATTTGTAACGATTCCTTGGCGAATCCTAACTACAATAACAATCCTAAACGACTCACCCAAGATGTTCATGTACGGGGCTGTCCACGGACACAAGTATGGCGTCGCGATGACGGTACCGCGACTGCCATACCCAGTCTGATGGCTTGCCCGTAGTTCGCCATATCCATAATATTTACCAGATGCGTGTGTTAAGTGCACCGACAAGACCACCTCAATCCGTTGAATTTATGCCAGGACTTGAAAGCACTGGCCAATTCATTGTGCTGCCGGCTTGTTCTGACCATAAACACACGAATTCTCCAAACGTCACTATCGACGATTCGGTATAGCCTTGCGCCCGATATAGCGTGTACTGACCACCATAAAAAGCAAACAACGTACTGGCTGTGACGAATTCCTTGACTTCGTTTATCAGGACACCCGCCACAACGATAAGAGACTTTTCCATATGCCCGTCGTGAAAGGCTGCTCAATTCTGAGTTTGCGCCGACATAGAGGGAGCAACTATCGTTCTTGTCGTTTCGAGCTTATTTCCAAATGCAATACAAAAGAAAACACGTGAAGGAACCACAAACTTCCCACCATCCTAGGAAAGACATCAGGCGAAGCAGGTGGAAGCCATTACAATACGAATCTCGCCGCGCCCATGGTGGACCCCGAGTACGTTTAAACAACTTTTAACAAAAATCGGGCCGCATGGGGAGATCTTAAGGGACCGAAAAAATACCGCAAAATACTGAAGGTCTATGATGGATATTTCCTCCTCGGAACTACGGTTTCGGAGAAATTTCGGGTGTGCGTCTAAGTCCCGGCTTCTAGGGGGCCGCTCAGTATTTGCACAATGGAATTGATTTCTCGAAAGCTGCGACATCTCCAGAGTTGCCAATTCATAGTGTAGACTGTCTATCTATAAGGTATATGTTCGTGGTGTATTATTGCAAAATCTCTACATTGGTGAGTGGTTTAAGTGAGCGAACCTTCAAGGTTAGTAAACACCAACGACTGTGAATATGCTGCCCAATGAAATAAGAAATCGCGAACTGCACAAAAAGGCCACTCACTTACAATGCATGGAAGTTTCAGTTAGTTTTGCAGCTGAAATGATTTTCTGAACATTCTAGAATGTGCTTGGTCCTTGTGGATGCAAAATATGCGGTGTCGCCGTTCCTGTAAACAGTTTTTGCTCGATACTTGCTGTTCATTATTGGGGGAAAATCGTGCAGTTTTGTTGTTAAACGGCAGAGTCTTCCGTACCAGCCTGCGAATTATGCTAGGAAGACCA